>PITA01001291.1:75165-110711 GCA_004023965.1 Spilogale gracilis
TTTTTAAGATTTTATTTATTTATTTGACAGAGAGAAACACAGCTAGACAGGGAACACAAGCAGGGGGAGTGAGAGAAGGAGAAATAGGCTTCTTGCCGAGCAGGCAGCCCGATGTGGGGCTTGATCCTGGGTCTTTGGGATCATGACCTGAGCCAAAGGCAGTTGCTCAACCAACTGAGCCACCCAGGCGCCCCGTGACTGGCTTATTTCACTTAGCATAATGTTATCAGGATTCATCCATGTTGTAGAGTCAGTATTTCATTTCCATTTTAAGGCCAGATAATAATTCCACTGTATGTACCACATTTTATTTACCACTTTTGATGGGCATATGGATTATTTCTACCTTTTTTGGCTATTATGAATAATGCTGCCATGAACATGGATGTACAAAGAAATGGTTTTTTAAAATGCATCTACCATACCATTTAAGTCATTCTGAAAGCCTGGTTAGTTTGAGGAGAAGATACCATTATATGATTGTCCATCATGTTTTTGCTGAACATATTCTAAAGTTGTAATGACCATAACCTGATTCTAAGAATTCACAGCAATCTCTTAATAGGATGGTAAAAATGAATGGAAAAATATTGTGATTATTAGGTAACCTCCATCTCACTTTTCAGGAATAATCAAATTAGCCTAGCCATAAGGATATAAAGGTCTTTAAGTCATTTATAAAATGTGGTCCTAGTCAGGTAGGCATCATTTAATTTATATTAATGTGTTTTTTTGTTGTTGTTTGTTTGTTTTTTAAGTAGACTCCACCCCCAGCATGGAGCCCAATGTGGGGCTTGAATTCATGAATCTGAGATCAAGAGTCAGGCATTTAACTGACTGAGCCACCCAGCCAGCCCCCCCCCCCCCAACCAGGCGTTAGTGTTTTAAGAAATGTTGCAATTGGTCACCTGGGTGGCTCAGTGAGTTAAAGTCTCTGCCTTCAGCTCAGGTCGTGATCTCAGGGTCCTGGGATGGAGGCCCGCGTCAGGCTCTCTGCTCAGCAGGGAGCCTGTCTCCTCCACTCTCTCTGCTTGCCTCTCTGCCTACTTATGATCTCTCTGCCAAATAAATAAATAAATAAATAAATAAATAAATAAATAAAATCTTTAAAAAAAAAAGAAATGTTAAAATTATCATGCTTTATAACATTGATGGCAGCAGTATCCAGTGAAAATGTTTTGGAACATTGTCTTGGATACTTTATTATAGTTGTTACATTATTGAGGTTGAACTATCTCACACATTATGTTAACTTTTAGTTATTAGTTGATCAATGCATATTTCAAGGATAAATATTGTCATTTATAAGCAAATAATTGACATGCAATTCAGCAGTCTAGACAGTCACTTTAAATTTGTAAGTAATTTTTAAAGACTTTTAGTATTATATCATTATACCTATATGGAACAGATACCAAAATAAAAGATAAAATGAATTGTGATAGTTCGGATTCTTTGACATGAGCTATTCAGCTGGTAATAAATTCTTTCAAGAGCCCTACAAACCATTACCAGTCAGTAGTTACTCTGAACAAAAAACATACTGATGAATTAAGGAGGAACTATCTATTGAGCTAACTCAAAATAGGCTGATTCATTTTTATAGTCATGAAAGAGATAAAATTACTTTAATAATAATAATAATAAAAATTGCCAGTACATGCCTAGCAATGAAAAAATAATAATTGTGTACCTATTATAATTCATGTTTTAATATATAAAATATATAATATTTACTAAGGAGATATTCAAATTAAAATTAATAGCAGAGAGAAGACCAATTTAATATGTATTCTTATCAATGAGACACTTAGGCGGTTCTCTGTATTTATGGTTATAGTTCATGTGTCAGTCAGCATTTTGTAAAAGAGTTCAATGAAGCTGAAATTAAGATTTGCAGTTATTCTTTTCAGTCCGGAATATAACAATCTCAGTCATTTTGGGGTCTGTGATTTAAAAAAACAACAACAACATCTTTCTGTTTGATCATAGCTATTATTGAAATAGCTTATAACATGTGACATGATGCTATAATTTAGACTGAAAAAATTGAAATGTGAATTATATCCACTCAGCTTAAATTTCTCTGTTTTTACTCTCCAGAGCATCTTTTGTACTCTTTTCCTGCAGAAATGGCTTCTTAACATAATGTTCCTACATTTTCCCAGGGGAAAACAAGGACTTCATGGTCAAATTCTTGTTCAAAGTATACAGGGGAAGCTAGTACAACACAAACAGAAGGAAAAAAAGAATAAAATAAGATTCAGACTTTGCCAGTACAGAAAATGAAGATTTTATTCCATTTAACCTTTTAACAAATGTGCTTTACACATAGTATCCATCATGGTGTCATTGTCAAGGAGATGAACATTTATGGATACGATCATGATTCAGATGATTTCAGATGTTTAGATTTGAAGCTAATTCCTGTATAGGTCATTCTCCCATCTCTTGTTTTGTAGGTAGAATTAAGCCACGGAATGATGTTTAGGATCATTAGATAACAAATTAGGCAGGAAGCTATATGTTTATAATGATTTCCCTGTTAAAATCTGCTTTCAAACTATTCTGCTTGATGTTTACACAAGCAGTGCTTCAAGTAACAAATCTGCTCATTTAGAATGATCAGAGTGGATCAATTTAGAATTATTTGTAGGCTCAGTTTGCTATATGGCCTGTGAACTATTGTAGACTTGATTTTTTAAATATAATTAACAAAATTTGGAAGGTGAAGTTTGTACATTTTTTACATCTTTATCAAGAAGTAATTGATACAATAAACTGCATACAGTTAAAATGTGCAGTTTGATTGTTTTTTATGTGTGAAATCCTCACTCCCAGGAGAAGGTGATGAACATTTCCAATACCCTCCAGAATCTTCTGTTCTTTCTAATCCCTCCTTCCTCTCATACCCTTTTTTGGCAACCACTGATCTGCTTACTGTTGAGAATTTATTTTATAGAATATTATACAAATGGAAGCATATAACATGTGCTCTCCCCCATTTTTTTCAATATTAAATTTATCCATGTTGTTAACATATATCAGTAGACCATTTCTTTTTATTGCTGAGTAGTATTTATATTTCTATTTATATGTTTAAACATATTTAAATATAAATTAAACATTTAAATATAAATATAACACATTTAAGTATATTTAAACATATAAATGTAAATAATACTCATATATATAATATATATCTCACAATTTATCCATTCATCTGTTGATGGACATTTGAAATGTTTCTAGTTTTTGGCTATTAGGAAAAAAGCTCCTGTGAAAGTTGAATACAAGTCTTTCTGTGGACATTCATTTCTTTAGGGGTCGACAGTTTTTTTCTCTAAAGGACCATATAGTAAATACTTTGGGTTTTATAGGCCTGGATTTTCCCCTTTTTGCACTGCGGAAATGAAAACTCCAGATAGTAACCTGGGGCAGAGGTGGGAATGACTTGGTTTATTTTCCTTTCTCAGGTACCACTGTCCTGTGCTGTCTCTTGTTTAATTTCTGAAAAACATTGTATAACATTGTATATTTAGTTGTTTAGAGGGAGTAGCATCTAGTTTAGTTCTGTGACTCTGTCTTGGCTGGAAGTGGAAAATTTCTAAATATTTTTAATCAGTTATATTTCTTTCCTTCAATTTTAAAATACCTTATGCCCAGATATGTGAGTTCTGTTTTCAAATTATATTTATGCCATTGAAAACAGTATAAAGGAAGAGATGAATGACTTTTGGATTCTCTAGGAGCTTATCTATAAAATATGTTAATTTGTCAATTATTATTGTACCCCTCATTTAGGAGTCACTCTCTCACTCTCTTACTGATTGCTTGTTTTGGTTGTTTTTCTTTGTATTTTTTATATTTAAACCTTATATTATTAAAGAATGTATACAGAAAAGTACATAAAACAAGTAAATTTACAGTTTTAGGAGATTTTGTGTAACCAATACCCAAAGAAAATATTTTCGAGCATCCTAGATGCCTCCGGCATCTTTCTCATTCACAGACTTTTCCCTCCCACCAAAGATAACCACTATCCAGACTTACTTCTTTGCTCTTCTTCATACTTTTATTACTTAAGTATGGTAACCGTACAAAGCAGTATGGGTTGGTTTTGCCTGTTTTTGAGCTTTACATAAATGCAATCTTATGTTCTTTTAGGTTTGGCTTTTTTTTTTCGCTTAGTGTCATGATTTTAAAATCCATTCTTTCTCATTGTTCTCTCTCCCTATAAAACATTACATTATAGGGCGCTTGGGTGGCCCAGTGAGTTGAGGCCTCTGCATTCAGCTCCGGTCATGATCTCAAGGTCCTGGGATTGAGGCCCGCATTGGGCTTTCTGCTGGACAGGGAGCCAGCTTCCTCCTCTCTCTGCCAGCGTCTCTGCCTACTTGTGATCTCTCTCTGTCAAATAAATAAATAAAAATAAAATCTTTAAAAAAACCCATTACATTATATAAAGGCATACACATAGATAGTAGTTTGTGGCCATTACCTATAGTAGTCAAACATTTGTATGGTGCTGTAGGTACACCTGCACATATACATGTCTGATGGGTATATACTTAAATTGAAATTGCTGTGTCCTAGGGTATGTGTTCAACTTACAATATAATGTGTGTTATAAATTCTTCTATTCAGTGACTTCTTTCAGTCTCTTAATAATTAGTCTTTTTTCTAAGTTAACATTTCTCCTTCTAGTTTTGAGATATTATTGACATATAACATTGTATTAGTTTAAGGTGTACAGTGTAATGATTTGATATGTGTATATTTTGTGAGGTGATCACTATAATAAATTCAGTTAACTGCTATCACCTCACAGTTATAAAATTTTCTTTCTTATAAGAACTTGTAGATCTACTATTTTAGCAACTTCCCAATATACATGATACAGTATTATTAACTGTATTCACCATCTATACATCACATCTGCAGAACTTATTTATCTTATAACTAGAAGTTTGTAACTTTAGCTACCCCCATCCATTTGCCCCAACTCCCATCTCTGGTAATGACTCTGTCTGTTCTGTTTCTGAGTTTGGTTTTTTTAGATTCTACGTATAAGTGAGATCATACAGTATTTGTCTTCTCTGTAGGATTTATTTCATTTAGTATAATGTCCTTGAGGTTTATGTTGTTGCAGTTGACAGGATTTCTTTTTGTAATGGCTAATACCTCTTTTTGTATGTATAGCACATTTTCTTTATCCATTCATCCCCTAATGGACACTTAGGTTGTTCCCGTGTCTTGACTGCTGTAAACAATGGTGCATTGAACATGGGGGTGCAGATACCTCTTTAAGATAGTGATTTCATTTCTTTCAGATATATACCCAGAAGTAGAATTGCTGGATCTTATGGTAGTTCTAATTTTTAATATTTTGAGGAACCTCCATGCTGTTTTCCATAATGGCTGTACTAATTTACATTCCCACCAGCATTGTGCAAGGTTTTTCTTTTCTTTACATTCTCTCCATCATTTGTTATCTCTTGTTTTAGGTTTTTTGGTTTTTGGTTTTGGTTTTGGTTTTGGTTTTGGTTGTTTTATAGTAGACATTCTAAGAGGTGTGAGATGATATCATGACTTGGGGCACCTGGGTGGCTCCATTAGTTAAGCATCTGCCTTCGGCTCAGCTCATGATTCCAGGATCCCAGGACTGAGCCCTGCATTGGGCTCCCTGCTCAGTGAGAAGTCTGTTTCTTCCTCTGCCCCTCCCCGTGCTCATGCTCTCTCTCTCTCTTAAATAAATAAAATCTTAAAAAATATATTAGTCATGACTTTGCAAAAAGGTATTCTCATGAAATTGTCCTTCTTCATTCACTATAATATCTATCCCTTAAATGAAAACAATCTTTAAAGTTTCTGTTTTAGCTTTCCTAAAACCTTTTTGTGATTTTGTGCCACCTTTAATAAATCAAGTGTTTGTTTATGTGTAGGTCTGTTTCTAGATTCTTTGTTATATTCCATTGACGTTTTTGCCTGTCCCATGCTAATACCACATTTTCTTTATTGCTGAAGCTTTGTACTGCTGTGTACATGAATATTTTCTAATACTTTTTGTTTCTTACATTAAGAATAACATACTGTGGGGAGGGCCTGGGTGGCTCAGTCAGTTAAGTGTCCAACTCTTGATTTCAGCTCAGGTGTTGATCTCGGGATCCTGAGATCCAGCCCCATGTCAGCCTCTGTGCTTCGTGCAGAGTCTGCTTCTCTCCCTTTATCTCTCCCTCTGCCCATCTCCCCGCTCTCACACTTTCTCTCTCTCTCAAATAAAGTCTTAAAACAAAAAGAGTAATATATTGCATATCCTTTCTTACTTCTCTTTTTTCACTTATCAGTAAGCATAATCTTAGAAATTGCTCCCTATCAGTAATTAGAGATCTTCCTCATTATTCTTTACAGTATGTATTACTCCATTGTGTGGATTTACTGTAACTTATTTAACTACTCTGCTGTGTACTTAGGTTGTTCCAATATTTTGCATACCAGTAATGTGCAATGAATAACCTTGTACATGTGTATTTTTGAGTGGAGGTGTATCTTCATGGCATATTGTTAGAAGAGAGATTATTAGGTCAAAAGCTAAGTGCATATGTGGTTTTGTTAGATATTGTCATGTCTCCATGACCCTTGTTCTCTGAGTTTACTTTTTCAACAACAGTATTTGAGAACTTTTGTTTCCCCCAGGCTAGCCAACAGAATGCACTCTCCATATGTATCAATTTTTGCCGCTCTGATAGGTTGGAAATGATATCTCAGTGTCGGGAGCCAGCTCCAACAACGGTCAGGGTCCAGAAGATGGGGAAGGCGTTGGCGCTTTTGAATGAGGAGACCGCACTTGAAGAGTGGTGTGGGGATCTCCTGAAAACACTGTTCTCAGGGCTCTTTATTTATAGCACAGTGTTACTTATAAGATCAAAGAGTTTCGATTTAGATCACAACGTTTCCTGTAAGCTATGATTCATTAATCTTGTGTGACAGTAGTGCCCATGAAGGCCCCAGCTATTACACAGGATGTTCTGGCTAAAGTCTAATCTAAGGAACAATCAATTGGAGACAGATTTTTTTTTTTAATATTTTATTTATTTATTTGATAGAAACACAGTGAGAGAGGAAACACAAGCAGGGGGAGTGAGAGAGGGAGAAGCAGGCTTCCGGCTGAGCAGAGAGCCTGATGTGGGGCTCGATCCTGGGTCTCCAGGATCATGTCCTGAGCCAAAGGCAGTCGCTTAACCAACTGAGCCACCCAGGTGCTCCAATTAGAGACAGATCTTAACCTTACTGGCAACCATATATCATATGTTTTGCATAGATGGTTTCTATCAATCATTGTCCTATCAAGACTTCCTGCCTCCCCCTAAAATGCAGGGAGGTGAACATGCAGTCATGTGGTTATGAGATTTCTATTGTTTAAACTAAGCTACTTATAATGTAGCTACTACTATTATCATGTTTTGAAGGGGTAAGGTGAAACTTGAGGCTTGATGTAAGTAAGGTAAAAGTAGGAGCAGAGAAAGGTTTGATATAATTGTAGGTATAAGGAGAAAAGTGTTTCCACTAGCGAAGTAGAAAGGGAGAACAAAGAAAGCAAAGCTGCATGGTGTCGATGACCATGACTCTGCCTAACTCCTTCACTTTGAGGGAGGGTCATGGCATTCCGTGCCTTGCAGAGGGAACCCACATGAATGTCTGCGGCATCTCAGTGCTCTTTTAATATGTATTTCTGTAATTACAAGTAAGTTTGAATACTTTTGTATATTCTTAATGTCGTGTGTGTGTGTGTGTGTGTGTGTGTGTGTGTGTGTGTGTGTTGTCGTATTATGTTTTTCTCATTGTTCCAACAGATTTGGGGCCCTTTTCCCTTTCAGTTTTTGAGAGTTTTTAATAATAGAATTATTGATTTCTTCTCTGTAGTGTATATTGCAAGTGTTTTCTCATAGTTTGTCAGGTATCTTTTGACTTTATTTATACTATTTTTGCCCTGATGGCTTGTTGAAATTTTTATGTAATATGATTTACCAATATTTTTTTGCCACATGAAAATTAAAGAGGAATTCTCCTTTTTCCTTTAGGATTTTATGTAAATCAGCTTTAAAGATACTGTGAATTTTGACACCTCTTTGGCCCGAGTCTGTTAAGTGTCTGACTCTTGACTTCCACTCAGGTCATGATCTCAGGGTCATGAGATTGCCCCACCTCAGGTGTTGTATTGGCTTAAAGCCTGCTTAAGATCCTTTCTCTCCCTTTCCCTCTGCCCCCGCCCCAACACTACTTCTGCTCATGAGTGGATGTGTATGCTATCTTAAAAGTAAATAAATAAATAAATAAATAAAACAAGATGTGCTTTTTTTTTTTTCAGGGTATGTTGAAAAATATATCTCTTAGTAAGTATTGTAATTATGGGTTGTAGACAGAATAATTTTGAGTTATTTAGCTTATTCTATTTTAAAAAGATTCCCTTTTTTTAACTTTTAATTTGAAGCAATTATAGACTCAGTTTCCTCCTAAAACTTTTTTATACCTGATATATCATTAAATTACAATGAATGAATCCTTTTAAATAATGTTTATTTTAATACCTGAAGAGTTTTATTTTTCCTTTATGTGAGAAACTTTTCTAGAAGTAACTTTACAGCATTCTTTCCAGGATAGATATTTGTTAATATTTGTATTTGGGAATTTGAAGCAAAATGAACATTAGTCTTACCTGTGTTTACTTTTTCAAAAACTTTAATAGGTCCATCCCTGATTCTCCTGCCCCCATGCCTTATTGTTATCTTTGCTTCTTTCCTCTTTTTTTTTTTTTTTTTTTTTCCTTAAGTAGACTCTATGCCTAGCCTGGGCTTGAATTCATGACCCTGAGAATAAGAGTCAGAGGTTTAACCAACTAAGCCACCCAGGTACCCTGCTGTTTCCCTCTTTGATAGCCACACTACAGAAGTATTTAGTTACAAGCAACTATTTTAGGAGTTGTTAGCATTTGTATATGGGTTATGTTAATGTTCATGTAACTTAAGGGCAAAGCAATTATCTGGTATAAATGAGTCAGGGTTTCTATTTTAACATATACATATGAATGCACTTATCAGTGCCAAATTAATGCCCTACTCTGGGGATTTAAGATGTGTGATTGCTTTATTATATGCAAGTACGCTGTCACCATAAAACGTTCCATTATTTGACAACAATTATGTATACAATTTGGTGAAATAATTTTTTGAAAGGTAAAAACGGTTAAAGAAATGTCCCATCTTAACAGTGTTTTCAGAGTGTTAATTATTTTGTGCATAGCAAGCCTTTAGATTATGGTACATATTTAAACCCACACAATTGCTGGTGGTAATGTAATCTATGGTAAGTAATAATAGGTACAGGAATGAGAGAGAACAGTATTTGAAAAGTGAAACATGTGTATGCTACATAATTGATATATTTAAGAAATCTCTTGTTTAAGGAAAGGTAGCTGTTAGATAGGCAAGTTGGAGGAAGGGGGGCACACTAAATCATATATTGGCAAGCCTCCTGAAATGCATATGCATAGTAATTAGAGGCATATTGATTTTTAAATGTCAGCCAGCTTTTAGTCTCTCCTTTTCTAGCATCTTTATTTGTATGAACAGTGACTATTCTTACTCCTAAAGAGGGTTTATTAAGGTTTTTGTGAACATTTGTTGTATAGGAAATAAATTACCACTGCTAAATATAACTAACATTAAATTTGTGATACTGGCACTGATTTGTGAGAGGTTTAATTTCTTACATGTTAATTGATGGCTAAGAAATTCTCCATTTCACAGTTGAGATTTAGAAACATTGCCTATGCTTTCTACTTCTGTTTGGTGAAGAAATGCCTTTAGTCGTGTTTATGACCTGCAACAACATGATAAAATGAATTACTGCAAGTAGTACTTATATTCCAATATTAAGTAGATTGTTGCTAACGTGGTTTAATCAGGATTGTGTTCATCAGCTATTAACATTCTTTTAGTGGCCTTTAATGCTTTCTAAGCCTTTAAAGAATGTCAAGGAGCAGAGGATGTTCCCGGGAGATTGAGTCTGTCTACCTTATTTTATAAAATCTGTTTTGAAAGTGTGCTTTATTAGTCTTCCTAGACTGAGTCAATGGAAAGTAACTACAAAAGCATCTCACACTTGTCACCTGGGAACAGTGATTATAAGATACCATAGAATATCAGAGGCATCTAGTTTTCAGAGAGATTAACAGATAAAGAAATGCATATCCTGGAATTACTGAAGTAGGATTTTTGAAGTCACTAAGTATAAATTGAAAAGAATGGTTGGGATAATCTCGTGTTCTGATTTTTTATGCTTAGATCAGTATGGTACCCTGAGAAATTTCCATGGAATTGTTTTGAGTTTGCAGTCTTTTGTTCACTTTAAATACTACACAGTGTTACATCCTCAGATTCATGCAGTAGAATATACAATCATCCTTAAGATCATTTTTTTATCTGCTGTAAAATGCTATTACTTTTCATTACCTAGACGCTGAGGAGATGTATTTTGGCCTGGATCCTTTGGGCAAGGAGTGTAGGCAAATTTTTTTCATATTCTTTATGTACACTGGATATACTGTATACTAGAGTTGTGTTCATTTACTCACAGTGTCCATTGAGAAAAGATTTATGATGAAAGAAAAGTTAATCACAAGAATGTTTAATTATGTTTTTGTCATACCCTGTACCGCTATATGCTCCACAAGCACAGTTCTAAGAATGATGGTGTTTCTTCATTGAGATTGTTTAATGCAGTCAGAAATGATAGCTCTCTTTGAAGTAGGAATAGGAAGGGAAGGATGACACAGAGAAGGTAACCATTATTATTATTGTTATTGTTGTTATTATTATTACTATACCGTCTGTATGGTTTGCTTTTTATTTTCATGTGTATTTATTTTTTGTAAGAACTAAGTATATCTTATAGAAATATGACTTTATATTGCTTATAAAATAAAGATATGGCATTTAATATTGTTTGTAGTTTATTCCAAACTTCCTTTGGATTTTCTTCCTTCCTTCCTTCCTTCCTTCCTTCCTTCCTTCCTTCCTTCCTTCCTTCCTTTCTTTCTTCCTTTCTTTCAGATTTTATTTATTTGACAGAGAAACACAGCCAGAGGGGGAACACAAGCAGGGGGAGTGAGAGAGGGAGAAGCAGGCTTCCCACCGGGCAGGGAGCCCGATGTGGGACTTGATCCCGGGTCTCCGGGATCATGACCTGAGCCGAAGGCAGTCACTTAGCCAACTGAGCCACCCAGGCGCCCCTTTCCTTTGGATTTTCATCTTCAACTGAATTATCCCTCACTCTAGCCATATTTGTCTATTTTTTTGTCTCAGATCTTCTACATTTTCAGGACTTGTTTAAATTTCTCCCTTGCATTATCCACCCTTAAGGCTGAACCAGAGCTCACCTATTTGAATCTTTCCAGCTCCCCCGTTAGTCAAGTACCTCCTAATCCACTATTTTGCAGTGGCAAATACATCTGTCTGGCACTTACCAGTGACCACCTTTCAGAAGCGTTATTTATTTATGTGTCTGATTTTCCTGTTAGATTTTGGGACCGAGTTATTTAGGTTTGTATTATCTCCTATAGTACATAGTATGGATGTACAATGCATGTTTCTTGAGTTGAATGCGTATAGATTTTTAAATATATGCATTACTTTTAAAAAATGTTTCCAAGATACTATATAGTAATTTTGCTGGAATTACTAGTATGTTAGATTATTCATCTAAGTTTCCATTCTCAACATTTACCACTATTTTCTCAAGTTTTAAGAATTTTTCTTGAAATCATTACATTGTATTCCAGAAAGTAATATAACTCTGTATGTTAATTATACTTGAATAAACAAACAAACAGAAACAAAGAAGTACCCTCCTGTGATAATCTGTTTCCAAATTAGTTTAAAAAAAGGATTATTCCTTAGCTGGTTACTATCTCATAGAGCAAAAGACAAGAATAATTGCAAAGATAGTTTTTTCACAGTATCTATTTGGCATACAAATTTTGATAATTATATGAGCTTCTTATGTAAGGAAGAGTATTTTCAAAATAATGCATTTTTGTTTTGTTTTGTAGGTTACTTCCTCAGAATGTTGGTCTGCTGTATGTAGGAGGTTATGAAAGACCCTTTGCACAGATCAAGGTATGATTGTTCATTTTCCAGTATATTTTTCTTTTTTTTTTTTTTTTTTTTAAAGATTTTATTTATTTATTTGACAGAGAGAGAGAGACCACAAATAGGTGGAGAGGCAGGCAGAGAACAAGGGGGAAGCAGGCTCCCAGCTGAGCAGAGAGCCCGATGCGGGCCTCGATCCCAGGACCCCGAGATCATGACCCGAGCCGAAGGCAGAGGCTCAACCCTCTGAGCCACCCAGGCGCCCTCCAGTATATTTTTCTTAGATGTAGTTCACTTGTCCAGAACCCATCAAAAACCTACAAATAACCGTCAATATATCAAAATTTTATGAATGTGAATTACTGATTTCATTTGCTTTTGCTGTATCCCTCTTGAACAAGTAATTCAGTTTTTCAGAGGACTATTTATTTATTATTTTAAGATTTTATTTATTTGAGAGAGAGAAAAAGTGAACAAGAGAGAAAGCATGAGCAGGTGGGAGAGGCAGGAGAAGAGAGAAGCAAGCTCCCCACTGAGCAGGGAGTGTAATGCGGGATTCTATCTCAGGACCTTGGGATCATGACCTGAGCCTATGGCAGATGCTTAACCAGCTGAGCCCCCTGGGTGCCCAAGAATTGATTATTTTAATATTCTTGCCCATAGTAATGAGTTAAATTTGACCAAAGCACTATTTAACATGTATACTTTGATAAATTTTGATATGCTTAGACTTGTTACTACAATCAGCATTGTAAACATATCCATCACCTCCAAAAGTTTCCTTATGCTTCTTTGAATTCCTCTGGGACCACTGATCTGATTTGTATCATCATAGATTAATTTGCATTTTCTAGGATTTTATATAAATGGAATTATACAGTATTTGGCTTCTCTCTCCCTTTCTCAGCCTCTTTAATATAGCATAATTATATATTGAGATTCATCCATGTTGTTGCATTTACCAAGAATTCATTCTTTTTAATGCTGAGTAGTACTCCATTGTATGGCTAGAGCATAGCTTCTTTATCTTTTCACCTATTCATGGACATTTGGATTGTTCCTGCTTTCTGGCTATTATGAACACTTGTATGTAAGTCTCTGCAGGGATATATCCTTTAGTTTCTCTTGGGTAAATACCTTAATTGCCAATAGATGGGTTAAATTGTATGTTTAACTTTTTAAGAAACAACCAAACTGTTTTCCCACCAGTAGGGTGTGAGAGTGCTAGATCCTCCATATCCTGGTATGGCCCATACTTTTTTTTTTTTTTACACTTTTCAATAGTCTTCTTTATTTTTCTTTATTTTTTTTTTTACTTTAAATTTATTTTATTTTTTCAGTGTTTCAAGATTCATTGTTTATGCCTCACACCCAGTGCTCCATGCAATATGTGCCCTCAGTACCCATCTTTTTAAGTTTAGTCATTCTTTATGGATACGTAGTAGTAGTTCACTGCAGTTTTATTTTGCATTTCCGTTATGCCTTATAATGTTGAGCATCGCCTCATGTGCTTATTTGTCATCTGTACATCTCTAGTGAAGTGTGCGTTCAAATCTTGCCATTTTTTACATTGGGTTTTTCTGTTTTATTGATTTGTGAGCATTCTTATATCTTCTGGATATAAACGTCCTTTATCAGATATGTGATTTGCAGCTTTTTTCCTCCCAGCTATGGCTTCTCTTTTCTCTCTCTCTCTTTTTTTTTTAAAAAGATTTTTTTATTTGACAGTGAGAAGCACAGTTAGAGAGGGAACACAAGCAGGGGGAGTGAGAGAGGGAGAAGCAGGCTTCCCCGCTGAGCAGGGAGCCCAATGTGGGGCTTGATCCCGGGTCTCCGGGATCATGACCTGAGCCGAAGGCAGTCACTTAACCAAGTGAGCCACCCAGGCGCTCCTCTTTTTTTTTCTCTTAACAGGATCCTCAAAGAGCAGAAGTTGTTAATGTTGATATTCAGTTTATTAGTTTTTTTCCCATGGCTCATGCTTTTGGTATTGATCTAAGAAATGTCTACCTAACCAAAGTCACAGAGATTTTTCTCCTTCGTGTTGCAGAATCTTTAGATTTTACATTTTGGTCTAATATCAATTTGAGTTAACTTTTGTATATGATTCAAAATTCAAGGTATAGAGGGATGCTGAGCCACCTGCCTTTTTGGTACATGGATATCCACTTGTAAAACCATTTTTACTTTAATTTACTTTTTTAATTTTTAAAATATGGAATGTGTCAGGAATTTGAATGTTGTCCTTGAGCAGGGGCCATGCCAGTCTTTGTGTCATTCCAATTTTAGTATATGTGCTGCTGAAGCAAGCACCAAAACCATTTTTTAAAAGCTATTCTTTCCACCATTAAATTGCCTTTGCATCTTTGTTGAAAATCATTTGACTATATGTGTGTAAATCAATTCTGGACTCTTTATTCTTTTCCATTTATCTATGTCTGTCCCTCTACCAATACTACAATGTCTTGATTATTATAGCTTTATAATAAGTCATGGAAGCAGATAGAATAAATCCTCCAACTTTGTTCTTTTTCAGAGTTGTTTTGGCTAATTAGTTTCCTTTAATTTTCACACACATTTTAGAGTCATCTTGTCAATTTCTCTAAAAATGCCCACTAGAATTTTGACTTAGATCATGTTGAATCTATAGATTAGTTTGAAGAGAAATGACATCTTAACAATATTGAATTTTTTAATTCATGAAATCACATATTTCTCGATTTGTTTAGAGTTTTAGTATCTCTTAACAATATTTTGATTCCATTTATGGCCTTGTACATTTTTAATAGATTTATCCATAAGTATTTTATATTTGTAATGTTATAAAAGTATTTTTTAACATTTTTATAAAGGCTTTTGCATAATTTCTATGTAAATAAAGAAAAAGTTTTAAGTGAAATATAATTAACATACAATAGTATTATAGTTTCAAGTGTACAATATACTGATTCACCTGTGCTGTACATTACTCAGTGCTGATCAAGATAAATGTACTCTTAGTCCCCATAATCTATTTCACTCATTCCTCCCCTAGGCCACTTCCCCTCTGGCAACCACAGGTTCTCTGGATTTAAGTGTCTAGGTTTTTTGTTTCTTTTTTTATTCATTTGTCTCTTAAATTCCAGATATGAAAGAAATCCTATGGTATTTGTCTTTCTCTGACTTATTTCAATTAGCATAATGCCCTCAAGGTCCATCTATGTTGTTGCAAATGGCAAGATCTCATTCTTTTTATGGCTAATAGTCCAGTGTATATGTATGTGGGTGTCTGTGTATCACATTTTCTTTATCCATTCATGTGTTGATGGGCACTTAGGTTGCTTTCATATCTCGGCTATTTTTGCAAATAATGCTACAGTAAACATAGGGGTGCATACATCTTTTTGAGTGAGTGTTTTTGTTTTCTATGGGTAGACACCCAGTGGTAGAATTATTGGATCATATAGTAATAATATCTTTCAATTTTTGAGGAACTTCCATACTGCTTTCCATAGTGGCTGCATCAATTCACATTTTCACCAGCAGTACAGGAGGGTTCCCTATTTCCTACATCCTCACCAACAGTTGTTATTTCTTATGTTTTTGAGTCTAGTCATTCTGACAGGGGTAAGGTATATCTTACCGTAGTTTTGATTTGCATTTTCCTGATAATGAATGATGTTGAGCACATTTCCATGTGTCTTTTGGCTATTTGTATGTCTTCTTTGGCTCAGGTCATCTGCCCATTTTTTAGTTGTAAATTTTTTTTGGTGTTGTAGAAGTTCTTTATATATTTTGGGTATTAATCCCTTATTTCATATGTTATTTGCAAATATCTTCTCCCATATGGTAGGTTGCCTTGTTTTGTTGATGGTTTTCTTTGCTGTGCAAAAGCTTGTTGTTTTAATGTAGTCCCTATCAAAATACTGAAAGCATTTTTCATAGAACTAAAACAAATAATACTAAAATTTATATGGAATCACAGAAGACTCCAAATAGCCACAGCAATATAAAGGAAGAACAGCAAAGGTGGAAGTATTGCAATCTCAGATTTTAAGATCTATTACAAACCTGTAGTAATCAAAAAAGGATAGTACTAGCCCAAAAGTGGACACATAGATCAATGGAACAGACTAGAGAGCCCAGAAATAAACCCATGCTTATATGATGAATTAATCTGTGACACGGGAGGCAAGAATATACAATGGGGAAAAGAGAGTCTCTTCAACAGATGGTGCTGGACGAGTAATGAAACTGGATCACTTTCTTGAACAAGACACACACAAAAAAATTCAAAGTGGATTAAAGACCTGAAGCCTTAAAACTCCTAGGACAAAACATAGGCAGTAATGTCTTTGATATTGACTGTAGAAACTTTTTTCTAGATATAAATGTATTTTTATTTCAATTTCTGATTGTTCATTGCTAGCATGTAGAAAGGTTCAGTTTTTATATGTTTACGTTAAATCCTACATTTTTACTATACTCAATTATTAGTGCTAATATTTTTTAATAGATTTCATAGGATTTTCTACAGAAGTGATATATCATCAGCTAACAAAGATAGTTTTCCCTCTTCCTTTCTGATCTCGATGCCTTTTATTGCTTTTTCTTACTTTACTACATTGACTAAAATCTTCAGTACAGAGTTAAATAGAAATTGTGAAAACAGACCACCCATGCCTTCCTTGTTCATGATCTTAGCAGGAAAGCATTCACTCTTTCATCAAAAACTGTTTTTGTAGTAATGTTAGTTAAGGTTTGAATCCAAGTTTCCATCTAGGCTTTCTTGTAAGACATGGAATAATATTATGAACCTTCAGAAAAGTTAATAAAAAGGATGGTTTGAGTTTATCTTTTTTTGTTATAACTTTTTGTTAATCTTTTCTGACAGGCCTGTGAAATTTGTATTATGTTTTTTGTTTAGTTCTCCGATTTTTCTTCACATTCGTTCTTGGCTCTGTGAGTTTTGTCTTGTTCTACTTGAGAGGTGTGAGTTTAAATTCCTTTCTACCTGCATACGTGACATATATCTTTTTTTTTTTTTTAAGATTTTATTTATTTGACAGAGAGAAACACAGCCAGAGGGGGAACATAAGCAGGGGGAGTGAGAAAGGGAGAAGCAGCTGAGCAGGGAGCCCAATGTGGGACTAGAGCCCTATGTGGTACTAGAGCCCGATGTGGGACTAGAGCCCGATGTGGGACTCGATCCCGGGTTTCCGGGATCATGACCTGAGCTGAAGGCAGCTGCTTAACCAACTGAGCCACCCAGGCGCCCTGTGACATGTATCTTTATGCTTTGAAAAACAAGGATTTTTCAGAATAGACTGAGCCTGAATAGGATGTATAAGATATTTATTATTGAGGAGGTTTAGTAACATTATTGGCATTTTTAATGAAAAAAATCTTATTTTAATAACTGTAACATCAGCACCTCTTTTAATATTTACACTAATTTAATTTAAATCCAAATGCCCTCAAAAGCTCACCATCAGGATCTTAACCATCAGGATCTATGGCTTGAACTTTTCTAAATTCTTAAGTAGTGACAGGCATTCAGATACATTTGTTTTCTTCTATTTTTAATATCCCTGGAACACAAGTTGGTAAGGATTTCTTCATAAATCTCACTCTCTATCCCATTCACCTAATTCAGCATTGTAGCCAGGAATCCTAATAAGTTTCTGCAGGAACACTTTTGAAAGCCTAATTTTTTCTGTCCACTGGTTTGGAAAATCCTGTTTCTCCTTATTAGAACTGAAATAACTAAAAAGTGAGAGGCTTATATATTTAGAGAAGGGTACAATGTATGTGGGCATGTGTGAGTGAGTTATATATTTCAAAAACATAGTTTAAGTGTACATATGAGGTTAATTCCTCCTTCACTCATCTAATTTATTGACATAACATTTTCTTTATTCAGGCTATTCCTAACAAGCTCAGTGAAAGACAGAGGTCAATCGTTTATCAACCCATTATCTTTTATCTATTTATCTATATTTATTTATTTATTTAAAATTTTTAAATTTAAATTCTGTTAGCATATAGTATATTATAAGTTTTTGTTGTAGTATTCAACGATTCATTAGTTGTGTATAACACTCAGTGCTCATCACATCACATGCCCTCCTAATGCCCATCACCTAGCCCTTTATGCCTGGATGATCAGCTCAATAGAAAAAGGTCTATTATTTTAGGGCACCTTTTCCTTTTGAAGTTACTGTGAGAAAGGTGTTGCTCATAAACTGTGAAAGGATTTCTTATCTTTATTAATTATTGAAATTCTTTCATAATTCTTATGGTTCTTATGAAAATGCTGTAGTGATCTTTGCCTAAACAGAATACTTATAAGTTAATTGGAAAACAATGGAAGAATCATAGTTTACATGCTCGAGATTAGTAAGATTTATTTCCTCCCTTGCTTTGCACCTGACTTGTTTTGGAGATGAAATACCAGTATTTGTTTCGTTCATCTTTCTCCCATTAAACTAAGTGTAATGATACTGTGTTGTATAGCAGAGACAGCAGATATAACCTTTAATATATAGAAACTTTGATTTCCTTAAGAGCATATTGGCTGAATTTTTTTTTTGCTAAATAAGATAGGAAACTGTTCACTAGAGTATTAAGGAAAGAGAATTCTTATTTATTAACATAACAGGACCAAGTTTGAGTGACTTGGTAGTTACATCTTTTTGTTAGAGACTTGTTACAGTTGTATTTTGAAAAAGCAGCTCCAATTTATAAAGATGTAAAAAGGATAAAAACACAAAACAGATAATAGATATTTAGGCAAATGTTAAATGAATTCAGAAAGTTGCTGTAGCGTGACAAGAAATATCTGTACTGTAAGTGAATAATAGCATGAATCATTACAACCATTCTTTTAAAAAAATTTTATTATTGTAATTTTTTCTATTAACATATAATGTATTATTTGTCTCAGGGGTACAGGTCAGTGATTCATCAGTCTTACACAATTTGCAACACTTGTCATAGCACATACCCTCCCCAATGTCCATTCCCCACCCACCCCATGCCTCCCATCCCCCTGCACTCCAGCAACCGTCAGTTTGTTTCCTGACATTAACAGTCTCTTATGGTTTGTCTTTCTCTCTGGTCCCATCTTGTTTCATTTTTCCCTTCTTTCCCCTATCATCCTCTGTCTTGTTGCTCAGATTCCTCATATCGGTGACATCATATGATAATTGTCTTTTTCTGATTGACTTACTTCGCTTAGCATAATATCTTCTAGTTCCAGTCACGTTGTTGCAAATGGCAAGATTTCAGTTTTTGATGCTGCATAATATTCCATTACACACACACACACACACACACACACACACACACACACACACACCATATCTTCCTTATCCATTCATCTGCTGATGGACATGTAGGCTCTTTCCATAGTTTGGCTATTGTGGACATTGCTGCTCTAAACATTCGGTTGCATGAGCCTTGTCAGATACTACATTTGTATCTTTGGGGTAAATACCTGGTAGTACAATTGCTGGACCGCAGGGTAGCTCTATTTTCAACTTTTTGAGGAACTTCCTTACTGTTTTCCAGAGTGATTGCACTAGCTTGCATTCCCACCAACAGTGGAGGGTTCCCCTTTCTCCACATCCTCACCATCATCTGTCGTTTCCTGACTTGTTAATTTTAGCCATTCTGACTGGTGTGAGATGGTATCTCATTGAGGTTTTGATTCATATTTCCTTGATGCTGAGTGATGTTGAGCACTTATTCATATGTGTCTGTTGGGAATTTTGATGTCTTCTTTGCAGAAATGTCTGTTTCTATCTTCTGCTCATTTCTTGATTGATTATTTGTTCTTTGGGTGTTGAGTTTGCTAAGTTCTTTATAGATTTTGGATACTAGCCCTTTATCTGATGTGTCATTTCCAAACATCTTCTCCCATTCTGTTGGTTGTCTTTTGGTTTTGTTGACTGTTTCCTTTCTTGTGTAAAAGGTTTTTATCTTGATGAAGTCCCAGTAGTTCCTTTTTGCCCTTGCTTGCCTTTGGCAGTGTTTCTAGGAAGAAGTTGCTGTGGCTAAAGTTGAAGAAGTTGCTGCCTGTGTTCTCCTCAAGGATTTTGATGGATTCCTGTCTCCCATTGAGGTCTTTCATCCTTTTTTAATTTACTTTTTTGTGTGGTGTAAGGAAATGGTCTAGTTTCATTCTTCTGCATGTGGCTGTCCAATTTTCCAAATACCATTTGTTGAAGAGACTGTCTTTTTTTCATTGGACATTCTTTCCTGACTTGTTGAAGATTGGCTGACCATAGAGCTGAGGGTTCATTTCTGGGCTCTCTATTCTGTTCCATTGATCTCTGTGTCTGTTTTTTGTGTCAGTACCATATTGTCTTGATGATTACAGCTTTGTAATAGAGCTTGAAGTCTGGAATTGTGATGCCGCCAACCTTGGTCTTCTTTTTCAACATTCCTCTGGCTACTTGGGGTCTTTTCTAGTTACACACAAATTTTAGGATTATTTGCTCCATTTCATTAAAAAAAAGTTGATGGTGTTTTTGATAGGGATTGCATTAAATATGTAGATTACTCTACATAGCATAGAAATTTTCACAATATTTGTTCTTTCAATCCATGAGCATGGAATGTTTTTTCCATTTCTTTGTGTCTTTCTCGATTTCTTTCATGAGTATTCTATAGTTTTCTGAGTTCGGATTCTTTGTCTCTTTGGTTAGATTTATTCCTAGGTATCTTATGGTTTGGGATGCAATTGTAAATGGGATCAATTACTTAATTTTTTTTCTTCTGTCTTGTTGTTGGTGCATAGAAATGCAGATAGTTTCTGTGCACTGACTTTATATACTGCTACTTCACTGAATTCCTGTATGAGTTCTATCAGTGTTGAGGTGGAGTTGTTTGGGTTTTCCACATAATGTATCATATCATCTGCAAAGAGTGAGAGTTTGACTTCTTTGCCTGTTCAGATGCCTTTTATTTCTTTATGTTGTCTGATTGCTAAGGCTAGGACTTCTAGTACTTCGTTGAATAACAGTGGTGATAGTGGACATGCCATGTTCCTGACCTTAAAGTTTTTCCTCATTGAAAATTGTAATTGCTGTGGGTATTTCATAGATAGCTTTTATGATATTGAGGTATGTACCCTCTATCCTTACACTGTGAAGAATGTTGATCAAGAAAGCATGCTGTACTTTGTCAAATGCTTTTTCACTATCTATTGAGAGGATCATATGGTACTTGTTCTTTCTTTTATTAATGTATTGTATCACATTGATTGATTTGCGGATGTTGAACCAACCTTGCAGCCCAGGAATAAATCCCACTTGGTCATGGTGAATAATCCTTTTAATGTACTGTTGGATCCTATTGGCTAGTATTTTGGTGAGAATTTTTGCATCCATGTTCATCAGGGATATTGGTCTGTAATTCAACTTTTTGATAGGGTCTGGTTTTGGGATCAAGGTAATGCTGGTTTCATAAAATGAGTTTAGAAGTTTTCCTTCCATTTCTATTTTTTTTTTTTTTTAAAGATTTTATTTATTTGACAGAGAGAAACACAGCGAGAGAGGGAACACAAGCAGGGGGAGTGAGAGAGGGAGAAGCAGGCTTCCCGCCGAGCAGGGAGCCCGATGTGGGACTCGATCCCGGGTCTCCGGGATCATGACCTGAGCCGAAGGCAGTGGCTTAACCAACTGAGCCACCCAGGCGTCCCCCATTTCTATTTTTTGGAACAGTTTCAGGGGAATAGGCATTAATTTAAATATTTGGTAGAATTATCCTGGGAAGCCACGTGGCCCTGGACTCTTGTTTGCTGGGAGGTTTTTGATTACTGCTTCAATTTCCTTACTGGATATGGGTCTGTTCAGGTTTTCTATTTCTTCCTGGTTCAGTTTTGATAGTTTGTCCAAAAGAATGCATCCATTTCTTCCAGATTATCTAATTTGCCGGAATATAGTTGCTTATAATATGTTCTTATAATTGGTTGTATTTCTTTGGTGTTGGTTGTGATGTCTCCTCTTTCATTCATGATTTTATTAATTTGGGTCCTTCCTCTTTTCTTTTTGATAAGTCTGGCCAGGGGTTTATCAATCTTATTAATTCTTTCTTTTTTTTTTTAAGATTTTATTTATTTATTTGACAGAGAGAAACACAGCTAGAGAGGGAACACAAACAGAGGGACTGAAAGAGGGAGAAGCAGGCTTCCCGCCGAGCAGGAAGCCCAATGTGGGGCTTGATCCCGGGTCTCCAGGATCATGACCTGAGCTGAAAGAAGTTGCTTAACCAACTGAGCCATCCAGGAACCCCCTTATTAATTCTTTCAAAGCACCAGCTCCCAGTTTCACTGATCTGTTCTTCTGCTCTTTTGGTTTCTAATTCATTGATTTCTGCTCTAAACTTTATTACTCTTCGTCTGCTGAGTTTAGGCTTTCTTTGCTGTTCTTTCTCCAGCTCCTTTAGGTGTAGGGTTAGGTTGTGTATTTGAGACCTTTCTTGTTTCTTGGGAAAGGCTTTTATCACTATATACTTTTCTCTTAGGATTGCCTTTCCTGCATCTCAAGGAGTTTGGAATAGTTGTGTTTTCATTTTCATTTGTTTCCATGAATTTTTTAAATTCTTGTTTAATTTCCTGGTTGACCCGTTCATTCTTTAGTAGGATGCTCTTTAGCCTCCATGTATTTGAGTTCTTTCCAACTTTCCTCTTGTGGTTGAGTTCTAGTTTCAAAGCATTGTGGTCTGAAAATATGCAGGGAATGATCCCAGTCTTTTGGTACCAGTTTTGAGACCTGATTTGTGACCCAGGATGTGAAGTATTTTGGAAAATGTTCCATGTTACTTTGGAATGGAATGTTCTTAATATATCTGTGACATCCATCTGGTCCATGTGTCATTTAAAGCCTTTATTTCTTTGTTAATCTTTTGTTGATCTTCGATTGTATGTCTGTTTCAGTGAGGGACATGTTAAAGTCCCCTACTGTTGTGTTATTGTTGATGTATTTCTTTGATTTTGTTCTAAGTGGCTTATGTAATTTGCTGCACCTATGTTAGGGACATAGATATTTAAAATTGTTAGATCTTGTTGGATAGACCCTTTAAGTATGATATAGTGTCCTTCCTCATCTCTTAATTTACACTTATTATAGTCTTTGGTTTAAAATCTAATTTTTCGGGGCTCCTGGGTGGCTCAGTTGGTTAAGTGACTGCCTTCGGCTCAGGTCATGATCCCGGAGACCCGAGATCGAGTCCCACATCCGGCTCCCCCCTCGGCGGGAAGTCTGCTTCTCCCTCTCTCACTCCCCCTCTAGCTCTCACTCCCCTCTCTAGCTCTGTTTCTCCCTGTCAAATAAATAAATAAAATCCTTAAAAAAAATATCTAATTTTTCTGATACAAGGATTGCCACCCCAGCTTTCTTTTGATGTCCACTAGCATGGTAAAGGGTTTTCCAACCCCTCACTTTAAATGTGGAGGGGTCTTCGGGTCTAAAATGAGTCTCTTGCAGACAGTGTATTGATGGGTCTTGTTTTTATAGCTGATAGCCTGTGTCTTTTGATTGGGGCACTTAGCCCATTTACAGTCAGGGTGACCATCAAAAGATATGAATTTAATGCCACTGTATTGCCTGTAAGGTGACTGTTACTGTATATTGTTTCTGTTCCTTTCTGGTCTGTTACTTTTAGGCTTTCTCTTTGTTTGGAGGACCCCTTTCAATATTTCTTATATGGCTTGTTGGGTGATCACAAATTCTTTTAGGTTCTGTTTGTCCTGTATGCTTTTTATCACTCCTATTTTGAACAACATCCTAGCTGGATATAGTATTCTTGGCTGCATATTTTTATTTAACATTCTGAATGTATCATTCCAGTGCTTTCTGTCCTGCCAGGTCTTTGTGGGTATGTCTGCTGTCAGTCTATTGCTTCTCTCCTTGCAGGTTATGGGCCTCTTGTCCCATACTGCTTTCAGGATTTTCTCTGTCTCTGAGATTTGTAAGTTTCACTATTACATATCAGTGTGTTGACCTGTTTTTGTTGATTTTGAGGTGGGTTGGTTCTCTATGCCTCCTAGATTTTGATGCCTGTTTCCTTCCCCAATTTAGGGAAGTTTTCTGCTGTAATTTGCTCCAATATACCTTTTGCCCCCCTCTCTCTTTCTTCTTCTTCTTCTGGGATCCCAATTATTCTAATATTGTTTTATCTTTTGGTATCACTTATCTCTCAAATTCTCCCCTTGTGACCCAGTAGTTGTTTATCTCTCTTTTTCTCAGCTTCTTTATTCTGTATCATTTGGTCCTCCCTATCACCAGTTCTTTCTTCTGCCTCATTTATCCTAGCAGTTAGAGCTTCCATTTTTTATAGCACCTCATTAATAGCCTTTTGGATTTCAACTTGGTTAGATTTTAGTTCTTTTATTTCTCCAGAAAGAGATTCTCTAGTATCCTCTGTGGTTTTTCCAAGCCCAGCTACTATCTTTATAATCATCATTCTGAATCTAGTTTTGACATCTTACTGTACATCCATACTGAGTAGGTCCCTGGTTGTCAGTACTGCCTCTTGTTCTACTTTATGAGGTGAGATTTTCCATTCTGTCATTTTGTCCAGAGAAGAATAGATGAATGAAAGAGCAAAATCCTAAAAGGGTAACAATGACCTCACGTAAACATACACTAAACAAATCAGAAGACACCGAAAACCAGGGAGAAAGGAAAGGGGGAAAAATATGATCAGGCTGGTGAGTAGAAGAGAGCCACACACTAGATTTTGGGTGTATTTTGGCCTTTTAGAAGAAACTGCCTCCCAAAATTTTAAGGAAAGAAAAACATATATATACAAAAGTGAGGGTAAATACGATGAAGGGATGGAATATGACTGTAAAGATGAAAATTAAAAAAGATTTTTTTAAAATTTTTTAAAGATTTTATTTATTTGACAGAGAGAAACACAGCCAGAGAGGGAACACAAGCAGGGGGAGTGAGAGAGGGAGAAGCAGGCTTCCTGCTAAGCAGGGAGCCCGATGTGGGACTCGATCCTGGGTCTCCGTGATCATGACCTGTGCCAAAGGCAGTTGCTTAACCAACTGAGCTACCCAGGCACCCCTAAAAAAGATTTTAAAAAAGGAATTGATAATTTCGTTGAAAAAAGAAAGAAAAAAACTCTTCTAAAGATTTATTTAGTTATTTGACAGAGAGAGAGAGAGAGAGAGATCACAAGCAGGCAGAGAGAGAAGAGGAAGCAGGCTCCCTGCCGAGCAGAGAGCCCGAAGTGGGCCTTAATCCCAGGACCCTGAGATCATGACCTGAGCCAAAGGCAGAGGCTTTAACCCACTGAGCCACCCACGCACCCAAGAAAAAAAATTTTTTAAAAAGGAGAGAATATGATCAGATGGGAGACTAGAACAAAGCCATACACTAGATTTAGTGTATATTTTGGTCTTTTAGAAGAAACTGTATCCCAAAATTTTAAAGAAAGAAAAACTGGGGCACTTGGGTGGCTCAGTTGGTTAAGCGTCTGCCTTCGACTCAGGTCATGATCCTGGAGACCCGGGTTCGAGCCCTGCATCGAGTTCCCTGCTCGGCGGGAAGCCTGCTTCTCCCTCCCTCACTCCCCCTGCTTGTTTTCCCTCTCTTACTGTGTTTCTCTCTGTCAAATAAATAAATAAAATCCTTAAAAAAAAAAGAAAGAAAAACTTATATATGTAAAAGAATAAGATTAAATAGAAAGAAGGAATGGACTATGAATGTAAAAATGAAAAGTAAAGAAGATTTTTAAAAAGGAATTGATACGATATTGGTTGAAAAGGAAAGAAAAATTCAAAGAATAGAAAAAGAAAAAATAAACAAAATTTAAAAAATTAACTTTGTGGGGCACCTGGGTGGCTCAGTTATTAAGCATCTGCCTTTGGCTCAGGTCATGATCCCAGAGTCCTCGGATGGAACCCCACATCGGGCTCCTTGCTCAGTAGGGAGCCTGCTTCTCCCTCTCCTTCTGCCCCTCCCCCTGCTTGTGTTCCCTCTCTTACTTTCTCTTTCTGTCAAATAAATAAAGTCTTTTTGAAAAATTAACTTTGAAAGACTAAAGAATCATGGAAAAAAAGCCATGAATTCTATGTGTTGTATTCCCCTAGCGCTGGAGTTTTGCAGTTCTCATTTATGGTAAACTTGGTCTTGGCTTGATATTCTTATTGATCTTCTGGGGGAGGGGCCTGTTGCAATGATTTTCAAATGTCTTTGCCTGAGACTCAATTGCACCACCCTTGCCGGGGGCCAGGCTCAATCATCTGCTCAGGTTTGCTCTTGGTAGGTTTTGTTCCCTGAAGGCTTTCCCTACAGCTTTGGAGGATGAGAATGAAAATGGCATCTTCCCAATCTCTGGCCCCAGAGAACTTGGGCCCGGTCCTCAGTTCACCCTCAGAGAAAAGCAGTCAATCCCTCCTGTTTCCCTCGTTTCTGGTAGCTCTCTGTGCTCACCCAGCCTGTGACTGAGCATTTCCATCTCTGGCACACAACCCTATTTGGAGTTTCCAAACCCAGCAGATTCCTGTGCTGTGCTCCTGCGCTGCTCCTCCCGGAGGAAGGGGAGTCTGCCCTTGATCTGCCGTTTGTGGGGTCCCTGCTGGAAGAGTAGTTGCCCAAGTGTGCTGGGGGCACAGTTTATGGCAATCCTGTGCTGAGAGCCCACTCCTCAGCTCCATTTTTGCAGGCGGTTTCCCCACTCTGATATTTAGTAGTTCTGTCACACTCAGGTACCCCTGGTCTTTCTGTGACCCCAAGGGTTGTGAGACCACAGTGTCCCAACAAGGGTTCCACCCCGTACTTAGCCCCTGGAATGACATCCCTCAGCAGAGCAGACTTCTAAAAGTTCTGATTTTGTGCTCTGCTGCTCTCTCACTTGCCAGGAGCCAGCTGATGGAAGCTCCTTCCCACAAGGTCTGTCTTCCTATATATCACCTCAGATTCACTTCTCTGCACATCCTACCTTCCAGAAAGTGCCTACTTTTCTGTTCATAGAATTTCTGCTATTCTTTTCTTCCATCTCCAGTTAAGTTTATAGGTGTTCAGAAGGTTTGATAACTATCTAGCTGAATTCCTGGGACCAGATGAAATTTAGGACTCCTGCTCCTCTCCATTACAACCATTCTTCCACACATATGCACTCTTCTATTACCCACCTTTTAGTTCTAATTTTTTATCCAAGCCCTAAAGACACAAATATGTACAAATGTGATTTTATTAAATATATGTACAAACATTATTTTATTAAATAGTCTGAGACTAGCACATCTTCATGCTCATTTCAGGTTTTACCTTTATCTCTTAGCATCTTCCATAAGTCTTTTGGAAGGTTCCTTTTTCAAACAGGTTCAGTCCTTTTGTATACAACTTTCACCCAAGGGAGTGACTCTTGTCTCAGATCATTAATTCCTTTCAGAGTTCTATGAATGCTAGGGACTCTCTCTCTAGAAAAATACATATACTTCTACTTATAATTTCAGAAGGCTCATGGACCCTCTATAAGGGCATTTAAGGATCCCAAATTAAGAACCCTAAAAAGTGAATAAAACACGTTTTTCTAAATCTGGCAGTAAATTAGCCAAATCGGTATTGAAAACATTAATTTAAGTTTTTAGGGGAAGTTTGTCATCTGAAGAACTTGATTTTAAACATACATGATCATCTCTTGTTTTATCCTAAAATAAAACCAATGAACTAAATAAAACAGTGATCACCTTATAATGAGTTGTCCTGCAGAGGTAGAAAGGAATTGCCTTACATATCCACTGTTATAGTTTTGTGCAGTAAATGAAGCAGATTTCGCCCTCATCCAAGACTAGCTTCTTTTAACTTTATTGAGATTAAGTTTCTAAATGTACAAGGCTCTACATGATTTAAGTTTTCTTAAGAGATATAGTTCATTATACCTTCATATGCAGTCTTTGAACTTAAAAAGGGAAGTTTTGATTAAAGTAGAATTTTGCTTAATTCTTACTTGTATACTTTCAAGCTGTCAGAAGTTTTTCAGAAGGCCCTTTTTGGCAGCAGGAGATGGTATTTCCATATATTTTCATGTAATAGCTTTACCTTAATTGTCTAAAAATTCCGTTATTCCTAGTTTATTTTTATAGACATATTCAGGTTTAAATGATAGTTTACATTTTATGACTGTTAATCTGTTTCGTTTTCTAGGTCATCTCACAGTCTAGTAAAAATCTTAATGCTATTCTTACAGGTTTCTAGTCCTTGAGGCTCCACTTAGCAGCCAGAATTCATAAAACCAAGAAGTACTGAAGCTTGTCAACTTCACTTTTAATGAACTTAGGGGTTGTTTTGGAGAGACTCAAGGCCACAGGGCTGTCCCTCCCTGCAGGGCTTGGTTACTCGTTGCCTCTTTCAGTTCTTGACAGCCAAAGAAATATGAGGGACTATGAGGCTGAGTCAGACAGAGTTTCCACTTTGACACTGCAGAATGGCTCAGAAATGTCCTCACTATTTTAACTATGAATTCCATGTAGCACCTGTATGTGAAAAGTAAGGAACATAACCATTAGTCCAAGGCAGTTATTTTATGATGAGTACAGCCAGGCTATTCCCTGCCTTAGATCCTGGCCCCATCCTTGCTGAGGAACTGGGTGCCATTTGTCACATTTGTCATTTGTCATTCTCTAAGCTTTCGGAGCTTGAAGTTTTAAAAATCTTTTTGTAGCCCAGGGAATATAGCTTAGTGTTGGCATTCATATGCATATGCAATAGATGTAAAGAAATAATGATCTCTTCTTCATTGTTGAAATCGTATTTGGAGATTCATACCGATCCCTCAGACTTTTTTCTATTAAAAAGAGGAATATTTTTCTTAAAGGTATATTGAGTTCAGATTGTTGTTTATTACTTAAACATATTTTTGAGATGGCTAATAGCTTGTCTGAACTTTTAGGGCAGATTAAATTTAAAGGTAAAGTGTTTGGGGGTTCTCAGTTATGAAAAGACTGAAAAACACTAGGAAAACTGATTTGACCTCTTTACTGACCGACAGTCTTTTAGAAAATATTTGGATTTAGAAAATAAATAATATTTTTATCAGATCAACACTTTTTACTAAAAGAAAATATTTAGCATCCACATTTTAAATTTCTAAAATATCTGAAGTATTACAGTCAGATGAATGCAGTCCTTAGAACTGGCTTTTCTAGTTTAGTGGTTTCCAGACTTTTGGCCATGACCTGTAGGAAGGTAAGGAATATATTTCCATTGAGATCTTATACACATACACGTATTTATACACACACAGGACAAACCAAAATTTCAAAAGTGTGATGCGATAGCTGTTATTTTCCATTCTATTCTGTTTATTTTTCTGTTGATTTGGTTTTTAAATGCCAGTCTTCTCGCACTAAATTAACTTCTGTCTTGGAAGATGGGTCACGACTCAGTTTGGCAAACACTGCTGCAGAGTAGGACTTGTCCAGCTAATGCTGCCTTATGCTTCTGCTAGGAGACTGCCACGCTGATGCAATGCGGGTGGTAATGAGGATGCTTACCTGCCCCTGTGTGGATGACAGCCCTCCCGAGTGGCTCTGGTGGGAGGGAAGAAATTGAGAAGATTCCATAGTTGCTAGAAAGAGGGAGGAGGAAAGCATAGGAAAAGATAAATGAGAAATGAATTGAGATGTTTTATGGGGCCAAGAAAAGCTATTTTTGTTGTTGTTGTTGTTGTTGTTTTGTTTGTTTGTTTGTTTTTTAATTTTTATTCTCAAGAACAGAAGGGAGGCTTCCACGCCTACTCGGTCTTCCAAGTGCTTTCATGTATTTTGAGGATAGAGAAAGAAGGAAAGGTAACATCTCCCCTAGGGAAAAGATTAGAAAGAAATGGAGATGGGTGATAAATTGAGAGAAAACAGTGGAATCGGATCTAGATTTGTGCAGCCTATTCATTGGATAAAGGCTAAATATTCCACAATATTATAAATGAAGAGGCAAATTTTCAGTGTGTCGTATGTCATAAGGGAAGACGGGGTTTTCCTTTTGTTGAAAACAGATGGAAAGAGTGAAAGAAGGTTTAAAAAGAACGCAAACCCTAATGAAAGCTAAAAAGTCTTCATACTTCTATGCAGTAGCTCTTAAGTTGGCTGACTGCTTTTGGTCCTACACGCTCAATGCCAGAGTGCTGTGGGCTTCCTGCAGGGCTTCGAGGTGAAGCCACGTTGTGCCTTTCTGGAGAGTCATGCATTGTTTACTAACATGTCACATAGTAATTGCAGACTAGGGTTCCAGAAAGTTCCCAAAGTATTTCATAGTAGTGGTTGTCATGCCATTTTTACCAAGGTGGTTTTGGCAATGTTATCGCCCAAATCTAGCGACAGTTAAAAGGCTTAACGTTCTTACCTTCCTGTCCTTAGAAAACTTGTCTACAGGACTATGAGCCCTGTGGAGTTGGGCGTATCTTGTGTGCTTTCAGATCCTCAGTATTTGGCCCCGTGCCTGAGACATAAAAGCAGTAAATGGATGTCTGTTACCATTATTATTGAGGATGCCTAGAAAACCAAGTGTTGTTCCTGTGTTTATTGAGGTATAACTGACATGAAATTATATTAATTTTACTTGTACAACATGATTTGGTATTTGTATACATTGTAAAATAATCATCACCAGTATCTAATTAATCTCCATCACTATACATAGTTACAAAAATCTCCTTTTTTTATTTTTAAGATCTCTTCTTTTAGCAACTTTCAAATGTGCAATGCAATATTATTAACTATAGTCATTATGCTGTGCATTACTTTCCCAAAACTTATTTATTTTATAACTGAAAGATTATACCTTTGGCCTTCTTCACCCATTTCACCCACGCCCACCGCACCTCTGCTACCACCAGTCTCTTCTCTCTAAGAGCTTGGTTTTATTTTGTTTTGTTTTTTGTTCTTTGTGGGTTTTTTGTTTTGGGGGGGTGTTTTTTGCCATAAGTATTTGCCATGATGTTCATCAAAGTATTTAAAATTCTGGTCTAATTATGTACATATTTACTGCCTTAAAACTTTTATTGTCTAATATATATTACATCTTGAGTTGGGCTATCTTTGAGGCAATATAAATTAATTTTATTTTCTAATTTAAGGTTGTGGTTGTAAATTATTAACATCAGTAGCTTTATTTGAAATGTAGATTTTATGAATACATTCATTACTCTGAGAACATTTTAAATATAGTTCTCAAATTATTTTCCAATTAAGAAAGTTAGCATTTTTCTTAGCTGGAAATTCCAATGACTTTCGATCTCTCTTGAGCCAGACACTTTATAGAAAAATGTTGGAAATTATTTTAGCATCTTCTGGTTTTTGTTAAAAACCAGACTTGTATCAAAGCTTAGTTCTTGTTAAACATGGTTTGGAGAGAAAAGAATAAACCATTCCTTTTTTAATTTTGAAATGCTCTCAAAGAAGTAAATGGTATCATGCCTGTTTAGGTAGTTATAATAGAGTGGACCTCCTATTTTGGTGAAAGGAAATAACATGGAACTTCTTATCCCCTTGTGTTTTTTCCCACCAATATTTTACTTCCAAAAAGAAGTAGTTCTCTGGCTTAAATTTCAAAGGCACTGCTCACCATTTCAATATCTAAAATGACTATTGCTAAAGTCATATTTCAGACAAATAATTCCAGTTTTTGATCTAGATTTCTATGAGACATCTAGAAATTATGTTTTACATTATCCCCACAAAAATGATTTCTCCAGTAGTCCGTTATGAAGAAATATTCACATGTCTTCCTCCCTAATAAGTTTGAAAAAAAAACAACCTCCCCTCTCAACTGCAGAGAATACGATAAAGACCCATTTCAGGTGTCCATGACCATGAATCAGACAAGTGGAAAGCTCCAGATTGATGTTGTCTTTGTTTGCCTCTTTGAGAACAGTAACAACCTCTGAGACTAGATAATACGAGTCAATCAGTGTTGCCAAAATTTTAATCAGCACCATTAAAGTTGCTACCTTAAGTATCTTCAGAAGTTTGAGACTACTACATTAAGTAGCATCTGTTATAAATAAATATTATGGGGCATGGATAGGAGGGATCTTCTAATCTTCTAAAACAGGAACACAGAAATATAATCAAATAAATCTAATAAGCTCCTAAAACAGTTTTTTCTGAATAGTGAGCTAAGTATTCATTTTCTCCATATCCCAAAATTTTATTTTCTATAGAATTATTTGCCTGTAAGTAAAAATGACAAGTTTGTAATTCAAGAGATTCACAAATTATGTTAAATGCAATGAAAGATACAGTTTGGAGAATCTATTAGAAATGTAAGTTTAACATTACAAATATACAGGTCAGCATTGAGGTACCATTTGAATATTTATAGTTTTACTAAAATATTTTAAATATTAATATTTGAATTCTTTCTATGGTGTCACCAGATAAGAGCATTTCTGATACATAAGAAATAGTTTCACAGGCAATCATTCATGTGTTAAAATAATGATTAAAGTACTTTTCAGTAAGTTTTCTTCTAAGACTTAAATCTTAGGCAAAATATTATCAGTGAACATACATTATATATACATTCTTTAAAAAAATTCTGTTCATTGGGCGCCTGAGTGGCTCAGTGAGCTAAAGCCTCTGCTTCTGGAGGCTCAGGTCCTGATCTCAGTCCTGGGATTGAGGCCCTGCATCAGGCTCTCTGCTCAGCAGGGAGCCTGCTTCCTCCTCTCTCTCTTCCTGCTTCTCTGCCTACTTGTGATCTCTCTCTCTGCCAAATAAATAATAAATAAAATCTTAAAAAAAATTCTGTTCAGAATCTGAATAGACACATAAAATTACATTTTGGGTTATTTAACTATCCATAATTTTTTTCTCAATAGATGGCAATATTTTAGAATCAGATTCGACTTTCTAAGTCTTAGTTAATTGAAGAAGTTATCCAGTAAAAAATTCACTTAATGTAAAACTTTTTTTTTTTTTTTTTTTGGTTAAAGTGGGCTTAGACTTTTAAAAACAAATAATATAAAAGAATATTTAAATGTAATGTATCCCCAGTGTGTAATAATTTTTCTCATTTTATCACCAAATGTTAGCACCATATGTATCTCTTTGGAGATTTCATCTTTTTTCTTCTTTGTCAGTATTTGAAAATTTTGTCATGAAAAGAGAAAATAGGATAGTATTATAGCCAACATCTGTTGAGCCATGTATGCCAGGCACTGTTTTAAATCATTCTCAAACAAAAGTATAGGTACTTTTAGCATTTCCAGTTTTACAGATTAGGAAGACCTAGGATGCTGAGTGACAAACCCAAGATTATACTGCCAACAGGTAGTACAGTTATGTTGTGTAGCCTTCTATGGAATGTTATGTTAGTGTCTAGTATTTAGTGTATACTCTTTACTTACTGTTTATGTTGCATTATTATTATATATAATATTATAGTCCTTGAAGTTCTTCTGAATGTTCCTTGTACAGAAGGCCAAATTCTCTCTGTAATTGATGTAATGCTAGTTAAGACACTGGCTGGACTCAATGACTTGCCCAAAAGAAATATGGTTTCACCACAAGGATCAAGACAGAGAGTCATTATGGTTTGTTTACATAAAAAGAGAAGGGAGTATAAAGAACTCAGAGTTAAAATCTCACCTCTGCTACTTAGTCAGTGTTGAGTGTTTATGTTCATTAGTTGTTAATAGCAAGAGCTGTGAGTTCTTGTATTGGGAACATTTGTGAATCTGAGATATTAAAAGGCTTCTAATTATAATATCTTCTGATTTTGTTATGAAGTATTTTTCTGTTCCCAAAGCATCTAGTTTAAAGTTTATTTTGTCATAATTTCCTGTCAGCCGTCATTCTTAGAAGGGCCTATCCTACTTATTATTTTTCTTTCATATGAAATGCTTTTTGTTTTACCTTTATTACTTCTTAATATTCAAGAGATTTGGGTGAAAGTATTGTATGGCTATTAATTTGAAATAGTCTCTGGAAATCTAATTTATTTCTTTAAGAAAGAACCAGCTGGTAGAAAATCAGGTATATAAACAAATCAACTGAGATTTCAAGTGCTCTGAATAGCTTAGAAAGAAAAAGTTAATACCTCATTTGCAAGATTTTTTTTTCAACCAGATGTGGCTGTTTTGCTAGATATAGTGATAAATGGTCTCTCATTGTCTGGCTCAAAGTTGAATTTGCTTTGTGAGAATAGCTAGAATTAAAACATTTAAATGTTTTTCAAGATCAGTGTATCTTGGAGGCATTTTGATGACTCAGGGCTGATTTTAGCTGCAAAAAGAATTATAGCAGAATTGCAAGGAGAAGGAACAGATGTTTTTTAAGTTTCGGGATGAGTAGGTTGGTTGCATCGCATAGGGTAATTGGATGATGTAAAAGACAGTGACTGTGAGAATAAGCAAGGAGATACTCTCAGGGTGGTTTTGGTTTAGCAAAAGGATGAATGAAATAAGGGAACATGTATATGATATAGGTCATTAGATGTCATCAAGTGGAGATTTCTGGAGTGAAATGGAGCCATTCAAAGAAAAGGTTTTTTAGAAAGAAAAAGAAATTACATTGATTTTATCATATTATATCTGTTGTATCGTGTTAAAAGATACAGATCCCAAGCTCTTGCAGGAGTAATTCTTATTTATAATAAGTAAAATGCTTTTACTGGCCTGAATAATTTACTAAAGCAATAAAATCAGAAAAATTGTGGTTTGGGAGATAAAATAAGGGAAAGGCTATTCTTTGGAATTCCTCTCCTTCTTGGTGGAGTCTGAAATGTCCTTAGTAGATCCATCTTCCTTGAGGCTGCAGTTGGTTCTGTTAGCCAAGACAGTTAACATCCACCTCTCCTGAGTGACTTGCGGTTATCTTCCTCACTTTCCTCTTCAAAACCTTACATTCCTTGGGGCTCCTAGGTGGCTCATTTGGTTAAGTCTCTGACTCTTGATTTTAGTTCAGGTCATGATCTCAGGGTTTTGAGATCAAGCCCCATGGCAAACTCTGTACTGGGCGTGGAGCCTGCTTAAGATTCCGTCTCTCCCACTAGCTCTGTCCACCCCCCTTACACTCCTTGATAGTCTCAATTTTAGGCATTTTGACACTCTGTAAGTTCAGGCTCCTATTTATGGTCTTCAGAACCTTTAATACATTCACTTTGCATGTGTTTGCTTTTTTTCATTTTTACCACCAACATGGCTTCCTACTGCCCATTGTAACAAATGTAAATTCCTCCCATCAGCCTTTCCCATCCCACTGTACCTTTATTTTCCCTAACTTCCACTCCTCTGATTTTGCAATTCCCTGTTCCCTTGACTATATATACTATTCTCTTGTCTGTTATATATCTCAAAACTTATCGGCTAGTCAAAAGGAATATTGGTTAAGTACACACACACACACACACACGGTATTTATTTTGGTAGAGACCAGGGATATAAAGATTAATAAGA
>PITA01001291.1:110811-182913 GCA_004023965.1 Spilogale gracilis
AAAAAAAAAAAAAAAAAAAAAAGATTAATAAGATATTTTATCTGCCCGCAACTTATTTATAGTCTGGCCAGTGAGATGGAAGAAATCTCTTTGTAAAAAGATAACGAAGAACTCAAGTGTAGGATATGATATGTCAAATGCTTGGAATTAGCTATAAACGTCCAAAGCTGAAGAACTGTGGACTAAGGCAGTTGAGTTGGGATTTACAAAGGAAGTGCAAATTGTGTTGTCCTACCAATTAGGTGAATAGTAGGATGTGCGTGTGTGAGAGTGTTTTTGTCTTTATGTTTTTCTGTTTAGCCCCTTTAGGGGGATGGCATGTGATTCAGGAAAGTAGAAAATGCAAAGTTATGGAACCATAAAGACTTGCCTTGGATATAAGAGCAAAGGCTTATGTAAGAAACTAATAGGAAATATGGTTGAAGAGGTAAATTGTATTAGAGAATTTTTTAAAAAAATCCAACCATACTAATAGCAAGACTGTACAGACCATTTTAAGAATTTCTTAAGTTGGAGCAAGATGGGGATCCTGATACCTTTTTAGAGAAACATTAAATTTTTAAGGTAAGGACCAGCATAAAGAACTGACATTTTTCTGACAATTCATGTCAGTATTCCAGATGGCTTCTTTAGCCCAGCAGAAGAAACTAATAACAAAGGTCACTGACACGGGCAGTGATAAAAGGGTCCTGGATTCCTAAAGTCATAACTATCAGGTAGTAAAATATTTTTATATCCTCTTCATATTATTTGAAGTGTTCATTTCTAAGAAAAATAGAAATGGAGCTAATATAAAAAAAGTTTAAGTTAATGTTTTTATTAGTTGTTTCTGATCAAGTTGAACAATTATTTGTGACGAGGGGTGGATGCACTGGAGAACTCTTTCTTTCTTTCTTTCTTTCTTTCTTTCTTTCTTTCTTTCTTTCTGCCTTTCTTTCTTTCTTTCTTTCTTTCTTTCTTTCTTTCTTTCTTTCTTTCTTCCTTCCTTCCTTCTTTCTTTCTTTCTTTCTTTCTTTCTTTAAGATTTTTATTTATTTATTTGTCTGAGAGATAGAGAGCACAAGCAGGCAGAGGGAGAAGCAGACTCTCCGCTGAGCAAGAAGCCTGATGTGAGACTCAGTCCCAGGATGCTGGGATCATGACCTGATCATGACCTGAGCAAAAGGCAACTGCTGAACTGACTGAGCTGCCCAGGCTGTCTTCTGAGCACAAGCAGGGGGAGCAGTGGAGGGAGAGGGAGAAGCAGACTCGTTGCTGAACAGGTAGCCCAATGTGAGGCAACATCTCGGGACCGAGATCATGACCTGAGCCAAGGGTAGTTGCTTAACTGACTGAGCCACCCAGGCACCCATAAATAATTTTGGGGGAATAATATGTAATTCTAAATACCTACTTTCTATAGTGTACTATTTTCATTAAACATTTTTTTTTCAGTATTTCTACATTGTAGTCTGGAGGCAAAAACCTATACTGTAGTGATATATACTACCTAGAAGTAGAATTTGCATGTTTCTGATTTGATGTGTATTTTTTTTTAGAAATAGTGACTTTTGGCATTTTTTCCAAGTTAGATGTGTGTGTTAAGTGATAGAAATGATAATTTAAAAAAACTTAGCTCTGTCATTAATGGAATTGTAACATATGATTTTAATTGTTCTGGGTGTGAATAGAAGTAAAGTATTTTTATAATAGCAAAAAGAAATAATTTTTACTGAGCACATATTATATGCCCAGGATATATTATACCTCCTAATATTTCTACAGTCTAAATAAAGTAGGTATTTGTATTTACAGATAAGAAAATTGAGACACAAAGAGGTTAGATAACTTACCCTTGGTCATGCAACCAGTAAATATAATTGGCATTGAAAACCAGGTTTTTCTGACTCTCTAGGCCCACTTTCTATGTTCTTACAACACTGTTTTTATGTAAATATTGCTGGCTTTAATTTTGCATTCAAGAAAGTTGATCAAGTATTTAAAGGGAATCGACCCATACAACAGTGCATTGAAAAGCTTGAGCTCTATAGAGGTGCAAGAGGTGACTCAGTTCAGTGTCTGCCTTCTGATCAGGTCATGATCCTGGGGTCCTAGGATCCAGTCCCACATCACGCTCCCTGCTCAGCGAGGAGTCTGCTTCTCCCTCTTCCTCTGCCCCTCCCCCTGTTCATGCACACGCAAGCTCTCTCTCTCAAATAAATAAATAAAACAGTTAAGAAAAAAAAAGAAATGCAAGACAGTAAAGACTTCAGTTACCCAATGTCATCATCATTTAGTGAAATATTTCCTTTATAGCTTTTTAAAGCAAGCATTTAAGTTAGTTTCTTCCTTTGATATATTCAAAATATCCCTACCTTCTTAACATGCTTTGCAATTTATATAACTTTTATTTTGAGTGTCATCTTAGGCTGTTAGCTTGTAGTTTAATAAAGTGATGGCCTCAGGAATTGTTAATGTCTCTTAAGCCAGCTTCTGCCTTGGAAAGTGGTCCAAGATTACCTTGCCTTTGTAGTTGGTGATTTGCTATCAGCTGTCATTTCTCAAAGTCAGATTCTGACAGTTCCTTTCTTACTGCTTCTATTTTTTTTTTTACTTGCCAATAACTTAAGTGCCAAGATTTATAGGGAAAATTAGGTGACTAAACTTGTTAAAGCAGTGGCATTAATTTGCACCTAATTATAGATATCAGTAAGCTTTGGCCAGCAGGCCTAAAAGTGTCTCTACATCCTCCTGGAAAAGTATAGTACTTTCACTCATGGACATTGTGTTCCTGTTTTTTTCTTTTTTTAATGAGGGGGAGTGCTAATTCTTCTGTGTTTTCCTTAAGGCAGACTACACTAATGGTCGTGTTTGTGTATTTCAAGGGCCTACAGACTTATCCTTTATCTCTTTTAATTTTATGCATTGCTCTTGTGCTCTTGTGATCACACAATATTTGAATGTGATTCTACTTATTTGAATACAGCAAAGGCAAAAAGCATCAGCCGTTATGCTCTGAAACTTCCGTTTGCAGTGGTTTTTTTTCTTCAGTGAGCCTGCTGCCTTTGCTCAAAGCCTCCCTTTCGTCACTGTGGCAGGAGCTGATGTCTCTGTCACGACCATACCAAGTGATGTAAAACCGGTGATGTAAAAACTTTCCCAGCGTAACTGCCACATGTGTGTCTTCCAGTTTCTCCAGCAAAATGACTGAACCAGTTCTGCTTTCAGTTCTCTTGTCAGGCAGTGCCTCACAGCTTTCCCTTTTATCCTGGCAGCAGTTGTGCAGTGTGCTTTGTAATCTCTAGGCCTCTTTTAAGTCACGTGCAGATTTGGATACTTCACTTGTCTCTACAGCACGGAGCTCACCTCTGTGTCCGAGTGCTTTTGGATTATCATCAAGGTAGCAGTATAGTTCAACTTCACATGGATATCTTTTTTTTTTTTTAAGATTTTATTTATTTATTTGACAGGGAAACAGCGAGAGCAGGAACACAAGCCAGGAGGACTGTGAGAAAGAGAAGCAGGCTTCCTGTCGAGCAGGGAGCCCAATGTGGTGCTTGATCCCAGAATCCTAGGATCATGACCTGAGCCTAAGGCAGACATTTAACGGCAGACACTTAGCAACTGAACCACCCAGGCGCCCCTCCACTTGGTCATCTTAAAGAAAACACACGGGGGGTACCTGGGTGGGTCAGTCATTAAGCGTCTGCTTTAGGCTCAGGTCATGAACCCAGGGTCCTGGGATCAAGCCCCACAGGGGGCTCCCTGCTCAGTGTGAAGCCTGCTTCTCCCTCTCCTACTCTCCCTGCTTGTATTCCCTCTCACTATATCTCTCTCTGTCAAATAAATAAATAAATCTTTCTAAAAAAAAAAGGAAAGAAAAGAAAAGAAAATACAGGAAACTCAACAGAAGCTGGGCACTTTGCTACCCAACTAGAAATACACTAATGCCAGATTCCAAGCACTCCCATAAAAGAAATATATTATTAGGAGGAACCGCTTAAAGAATGGTTTTATCTATTTTATAGTTAATAAGGATCCTTTCTGATTTTTTATTTTGGAGGCTTACAGCTTAAACATAGGATGTTCAGTTCTCTTGCATACATAAATAATATGTATTCAGAAATAGTTCAACCAGAATGCCACAATTAGCATCATTTTTCCAACAGCATTTACTCACTTAATGCCTCCCTGTTGCATTTTGGTAATTCTCAGAATATTTCCAACTTTTCCATTACTATTACATTTGTTACGGTGATCTGTGATCAGTGACCTTTGATGTTACTATTACATTTGCTTTGGAGACACCACAAACTATACCCAGATAAGATAGCAATCTTAATTGGTAAACATTGTGTTTCTTAGGACTGTTCTAACAACTGCCCATCCTCTCTTCTTGGACCTCACTATTCCCTGAGACACAACCGTACTGACATTAGGGCCAATAGTAATCTAACAGTGGCCTCCAAGTACTCAAGTGAAAAGGGAGTCATGCTCTCACTTTAATTCAAAAGGTAGAAATGATGAAGGTTAGTGAGGAAAGCATGTCAGCAGCCAATAGAGGCAGGGAGGTGGGTCTCTTGTGCCAAACAGCCAAGTTATGATTGCGAAAAAAAATTCTTGAAGGAAATTAGAAGTGCTACTCTATTTAACAAACAAATGGTAGGAAAGCAAAACAGCCTTATTGCCAATATAGAGAAAGTTTTAGTGGTCTGGATAGATGATCACACTAGCCACAACATTCTCTGAAGCCAAAGCCTAATCCAGAGCAAGGCCCTAACTCTGTCTTCAATTCTGTGGAGGTGAGAGAGGTGAGGAAGCTACAGAAATAAAGTTTGAAAGTAGCAGAGATTGGCTCATGAGGTTTAAAGAAAGAAACCATCTCCAAAACCTCAAAGCACAGGGTGAAACAGCAGTGTTGAAGGAGAAGTTACAGCAAGTTATTTCAGAAATCTGGCCAAGATAATTAATGAAGATGGCTACACTAAACAGATTTTTTTTTTAAAGATTTTATTTATTTGACAGTGAGAAACACAGCGAGAGAGGAAACACAAGCAGGGGGAGTGAGAGAGGGAGAAACAGGCTTCCTGCCGAGCAGGGAGCCCGATGTGGGACTCGATCCCAGGTCTCCGGGATCATGACCTGAGCCGAAGGCAGTCGCTTAACCAACTGAGCCACCCACGCGCCCCTAAACAGATTTTTTAATGTAGATGAAACGGGCTTCTATTGGAAGATGCCATCTAGGACTTTATTAGGAAGAGAGAACAAATCAATGTCTGGCTTCAAAGCTTCAAAGGACAGGCTGACTCTCTTGTTAGGGGCTAATGCAGCCAGTATCTTGACTTAACTTGAAATCAGAGCTCATTTACCATTCTGAAAAGCCTAGGGCACTTAAGAGTTATGCTAAATCTACTCTTCCTGTGCTTTATAAATGGAACAAAGCTTGGATGACAGCACATATGTTTCCAGCATGGTTTACTGAATATTTTAAACCCACTGTTGAGACCTACTGCTCAGAAAAAAAAAAAAAAAAAGATTCCTTTCCAAACATTACTGCTCATTCATGAACAGATATTTCTCCAAAGAAGACATACAGATGGCCAACAGACATGAAAAGATGCTCAGCATCACTCATCATCAGGGAAATGCAAATCAGAACTACAATGAGATATTACTTTATACCTGTCAGAATGGCTAAAATCAAAACCACAAGAAACAACAGATGTTGGCAAGGATGTGGAGAAAAAGGTACCTTCTTGGTGGGAATGTAAACTGGTGCAGCTGTTCTGGAGGACAGGATGGAGGTTCCTCAAAAAGTTAAAAATAGAACTACCCTAGGATCCAGTAACCTCACCTGAAAAACCCCAAAACACTAATTCATAGGGATACATGCACCCCTGTTTATTGCAGCATTATTTACAATAGCTGAACTATGGAAGCAGCCTGAGTATCCATTGATAGATGAATGGATAAAGAAGAGGTGGTATGCACGTACGTATGTACACACACACACACACACACACACACACACACACACACAGTGGAATATTATTCAGCCATAAAAAAGTGAAATCTTGCCCATCTCAACAATGTGGATAGAGATAGAGAATATAATGCTAAGTAAAATAAGTTAGGGAAAGACAAACACAGTATGATCTCACTCATATATGGAATTTAAGAAACAACAAATGAGCAAAGCTCATTTGAAGAGACAAAACTGAGAGAGAGCCAAACCAAGAAATAGATTCTTTTTTTTTAAAGATTTTATTTATTTATTTGACAGAGAGAGATCACAAGTAGGCAGAGAGGCAGGCAGAGAGAGAGGAGGAAGCAGGCTCCCTGCTGAGCAGAGAGCCTGATGTGGGCCTCTATCCCAGGACCCTGAGATCATGACCTGAGCCGAAGGAAGAGGCTTTAACCCCACTGAGCCACCCAAGTGCCCAAGAAATAGATTCTTAACTATGAAAAACAAACTGATGGTTCCCAGAGAGGAGGTGGGTGGGGTAGGAGCAGGGGAAGTGTGTGAAATACTTATCATGATGAAATCACTTATCATGATGAAAAAAAGAATAATAATAGGGGCACCTGAGTGGCTCAGTGGTTGGGCCTCTGCTTTCAGCTCAGATCATGACCCCAGAGTACCAAGATGGAGCCCCACATCGGGCTGCCTGCTCGGCAGGAAGCCTGCTTCTCCCCCTCTCATTCCCACTGCTTGTGTTCCCTCTCTGGCTGTGTTTCTCTCTATCAAATAAATAAAATCTTTAAAAAAAAAAGAATAATAATAAAGTAAAATAATTTTTTAAAATCCCATCAATATTACTGCTCATTGACAATGCATCTGGTCACCTAAAAGGTCTGTAATGTTGTTCTGATAGAGGTCTGTAATGTTGTTTTCATGCCTGCTAGCACAACATCCATTTTGTAGTCCATGAGTTAAGGAATAATTTCAATTTTTGAGTCTTTTTATTTAAGAAATACATTTTGTGGGGCGCCTGGGTGACTTATTCTGACCGTTGATATCAGTCAGCTCCAGTCTCAATCTTGGTTGAGTTCAAGCCCCATGTTGGGCCCCATGCTGGGTGTGGAGCCTAATTTAAAAAAAAAAAAAAGAAAGAAATGTAATGGTGATGGTGATTTCTCTGATGGATCTGGGCAAAGTAAAGGATTTACCATTCTGAATGCTGTTAAGGACATTTGTGATTCATGGGAAGAGATCAAAATACCATTAACAGGAGTTTGGAAGAAGTTGATTTCAACCCTCATGGATGACTTAGAGGATTATAAGACTTCAGTGGAGAAAGTAACTGCTAATCTGGTAGAAAGAGTAGGAGAAGTAGAATTAGAAGTAGAACCTGAAGATGTGATTGAATTACTGCAGCCTCATGATGAAATTTGAAGGGCCAAGGACCTGCTTCTCATGGCTGAGCAAAGAAAACGGTTTCTTGAGATGCAATCTATTCCTGGCGAAGATGCTGTGAAGACTGTTGGAGTGAAAACAAAGGTTTCAGAATATCACATAAACTTAGTTGATATAGCAGCAGCAAGTTTTGAGAGAATTGGCTTCAATTTTGAAAGAATTTCTACTGTGGGTAAAATGCTATCAAACAGTATCAGTTACTACAGAGATATTGATGAAAGGAAGTCAATCAGTGCATCAAACTTCATTGCCTTGCTATTTTAAGAAATTGTCACAGTTATTATTTTAAGAATTGTCACCCCAACCTTCAGCAACCACCACCTGATAAGTGAGCAGCCATCAACATTGAGGCAAAGACCCTCCACCAGCAAAAAGATTACACCTCACTGCAAGCTCAAATGATGGTTAACATTTTTTTTTAACAATAGAGTGTTTTTTAATCAAGAAACATACAGGGCCACCTGGCTAGCGCAGCTGTTAAGTGTCTGCCTTCAGCTCAGGTCATGATTCCAGGGTCCTGGGATCGAGCCCCATATTGGGCTCCCTGCTCAGCAGGAAGCCTACTTCTCCCTCTCTCACTTCCCCTGCTTGTGTTCCCTCTCTCGCTGTATCTCTCTCTATCAAATAAGTAAAATCTTTTAAAAAATTAAGATATATACACTTTTATGCATTATGCTATTGCACATTTAATACACTACAGTATAGTGTAAAAATATCTTTTCATATACAAAAAAATCATTTTACTCGCTTTATTGTAGCAGTCTGGAACAGAACCTGCAATATCTCTGAGGTACGCCAGTATTTTCCTATATTGTTATCTACCTCTTAAGATTTTACCTTCGTACGTCTTTACTTGCCAGTGAGACTTCCCATGCTTGCCGTGAGAAAGCCTGTATCTCACACACTGCAGTATATGAATAGTAGGTGCTCTATATATTAATGAGTAGTCTTGGAAACCTATTGAACTTTTTAGGATTGCTTGTACAAAAGTATCATAACTGCTCTGGAGACCTCTAGTATAATAGTATCACATGCTTTCGCGAGACTCTGTGTAGATTAAGAAATAGATGTTGCCTCCTCTAAAATAAAAAATGTTCTTCACAGTCTTCAGGGATACACCATATGTTGATTCCATATTTGCAGTAGTCAGGTGGCATCTTTGACATCATTTTTGAAATGTATTACCATATTCAACTGAAAGAAAATTAGAGTAAGAGTCAAAATTGGTAATCGTTTTAAGTGTTTTTTGTTTGACGGTAGCAAAAGTAGCATAATTCACTTTTGCTGGTACAAAATAAGAAATTCGACAGACGGTTATATATTTCAACAAATTGAAGTTTTCTAAATGTTGCTTATATTTCTCTTTTGAGAGAAAACAGTTATTGTGTAGTAAATAGCTTATTGTAGCTTTTGAGAAAAGGTTGTATTAAAAACAGCTGTAGAGATGGGAAAAGTGCCTTTCCATAAATGGTAGTGAGCAGTGTGACCATCTCACGTTGTATGCAACTAAATGCCTATATGTCTCATTTATTTTTAAAAGAAGAGAAAATTAGTGAGCATTTTATTGGCAGGAATCTTGTTTTTGTGTCAGTAAAGTACATTCATGATTAAGATGTAAGCTTTTTTTATGTCTAAACTTTAAAACAAAACAATCCTCTCTAATAAAAAATTATTTCCTTCACAATCAGATGGAACATTGAATTTATCATAGCAAACAAACTATCTGGTGGATTATATCATCCAAAGAAAACTAGCTTAGTGGATTTTTTAGTCAAGAGTAGTCTTCAGAAATTCCCTGGTAATAGGTCTTTGTAGTGGCTTTTAATCTCTTAAAACATAAGGCTTGCATGGGATGAGGCATGAATTAATTTTCCAGCTTTTGACAAAATTGAATCCTAAAACCATCCACATGCATGTGACAGTCACTTCTAGAGAGTAATTAGCTTGCTATAAATATAAGAGATTTCCTGGGCGAAAATTGCTCATGCTATGTAACCAATATGGAAATTTGACACATTAGAGAAACAGTATACCTTATCCAAAAGAATAGAACATTTCAGTTTTTAGTTTGTTTTGGCTCTTGTGCTTTTTTACGTAGATTTTATTGTAAGAAATGTGGCAGGCTGGTGTCCTTTATGTCCTTTACGTGGTGTGGGATTAACTTTCATAATTAGTTTTTAGAAATCTTTATGGAAATTTTTTCATGAATCTATTAAAATGCACGAGGATGATTTGCCATTCATTAAAAATCACATTAATTCCTGAACCTTAGGATAGACTTTAGACCTCGACAAACCTGGTGAGATTCTTATCCAATTTATGTACTTTGGTGGATGTACCTTGGTATTTCATCTATAAAATGGGAATAGCAATATCTACTTCTTAGAATTCTGTGGATCATATAGAACACAGTGGACAAAGCACCTACCGCAATAGTAGGTTTATAAAAGTCGGTTTAAAAAATGATGTTTCCTGGGCGCCTGGGTGGCTCAGTTGGTTAAGCGACTGCCTTCGGCTCAGGTCATGATCCCGGAGACCCGGGATCGAGTCCCACATCGGGCTCCCTGCTCAGCAGGAAGCTTGCTTCTCCCTTTCTCACTACCCCTGCTTGTGTTCCCTCTCTGGCTATGTTTCTCTCTGGCAAATATAAATAAATAAAATTTTTATTTAAAAAAAAAAATGACGTTTCCTTCTACCACCATTACCCCTCCACGGCATTTAATAAGCCATTACAAATAGGGAACTTTTTCTTTTATTACCTCAGGATCCAGATCATTTGGATCTCCACATACGCTTTCTTTTAGTTTTTTTTTTTTTCCATATGAGAAATTATGACATGAGAAACTGAGTGAACAAATAACACCACCAGTATGTGTTTTGAATATTTGTTATAGAAGACTTGGGCTGTCCAAAACTTGATACTTGTCTGCTGAGAAAATAGAGCACATGGGGTACTGTGCTCAGGAGCTCATGGCCATGACACAGAATTCCAGCTTAAAGAGATATTTTGAGCTCAAGGCTTTAATTCATAAATAACCTCTTGGAATAGCCAACTTTTTTCCGATCCAGGGGACAAAAAACAGAATGCAAATAAACCAAATAGTCTAGTATATGCCTTCATTTATTACCATTAATAGTTTTATGCTAAAGCATACAAGTAAGAGTGAACCACATGGGATTTCGTTTCTTCAATTTATTTAGTTTTATTTTCTTGTTTACAATGGAAATTGAAGGAAATGAAATGGAAGAAAATTTTTTCTGTTTATGTACTACATCATCATGTTTTCCTACATAAATTGAGTGCGGAATAACCCCAGGAAATAACAGGAAAGCCGACTAACAGAGTTGTGTCCCCTGATGTCTACCAAATGGTTTACATGGTTAACTCATTCAGTCCCAACAGCAGCCATCTGGCAGACCGCAAGCATTGTGCTCCAGGTTACAGTTTAAAATTGAATAGCTTAGAGCTAAGGATTGTGTAGCACAGAGTACAATGCACGTCTATCAGAAGCACCTGAGTCAGGATTTTGATCTAGTTCTGCCTACTCCAGAGTTCTTACTGTTCTCTTGTAGTACTCTTTCCTAAATTGTCTCAATAATCTAGCAAGATTAGGAAGATGCCGTATCAGGTTGTCCTTAAATTGCATGTTATTTAGTTACCTGTGAAGAAGTAAAAAGGAAACAGTGTAGTATGTTGGAAGGAGCTCAGAATTGGGCTTGAGACTTGGGGGTCTCATCTCTGTCTTAAAACCATTTTTTTTAAATCAGAAATGTGGTTTTCCTCTAAATCATGTGGAGGATCTTATTTCTAGTTGTTTTTTTTAACCCAAACTAAAATACATTTATGATTATTTAAAATAACTTTAAAGGTTTATAAAAGAAAGTGAAAATATTCAAAGTCAAATAAAATAAATGCTTTGAGAACTTTATTGAGACACCATCACCATAGGGTAAGAGCTTTGGAGTCAGGGGAAAAATAAGCTTGAAACTGTCCAGGACTAAATGACCTCATAGTAACATATATCTGCTCCTCCTTATAAATTTGCTCTAGTTTACCAAAGGGTGATATATTAATTAGCAATAGTAAATAGTAAAATAGCCTTCCTTATAAAGCAGAATTAAAAATGTTAGATCCATAGGCAGCAACTCTTCTGACATTCCTAAAAGAGCTAGATCTACTCCAAGGTCCTTGACAGTGTCTTTGTATCAAAGACACCAGTCAAAGGAGGTCTTCCTCCTAACCCTGCAGGATTGGTGCAAGAGATAACCCTAGAAGAATGTGGTTGGTTTCTTTGTGATACAAATGTACACCTACCTACCTCTCCCCAGGTGGTGGTAGGGGAAGTTCTTTTGATTCACAGGAATTTGATTGTCCTGTGATACCTGCGACACCATTTGTTGTATAAATGACCAATATTGTTAAAAAAAAAGGAGAATGTGTTACTGTTCTTGGACCAAAGAGCAGGAGCAGGTTGAATCTGATATATTTCCGGATAGGGTTAATACTAGAAACTACAAGTCCTGTATCTGCAGATCTGGAGGCTATAAATAAAAATAAACACATACATCCAAATGATGAAATTAAAGACTGCAAGACTGATCACCAATGATGTAGGATTCTATTCCTGAATATGCCATTTTCTGACTAAACAGGCAGTTACGTATATGTATATCGAGGACTGGGATTTGTTTATCATTTTAGGCCTTAGGAAGGTTCAAAAATGAAAGCAAAGATTTCTGTTCTTATCCTATCTTCATTTGGAAGTTTGGTTTATTCTTGTCTAAATTTTAATTTTTTAAAAAAAATATCCAACACCAGCTACATTCTTTTTGAAAGCCCTGGATTTGATATGTAAGATCTGGAAAAAAAATGTTATGTATGTGATATACATACACATATACCTGCAAGGCATCTGTGTGTGTGCGCACGTGTGTGCATGCACACACACACACACACACACACACACACACGCACACCCCAAACACAGAAAACAAGTATAAAAGAATGATTGCTTCTGTGTTTATATCTTCCTTGCTACCTTTTTAAAAGTATTTTATAGTTTTCTGGGTGAATGTAGAGAAAAAGATGGAAAAAAGAGTGAGCCTAGCAAACTGCTTAAACTTCACCCTAATTCTCCATCCAGCAGGAAGATACTGTTTCTTCCTTCAAGAGCTTTTCCTCCAAAAGTACCTCCTGCTATAATAATATGACTCTCTTTCTGTTAAAAGGAGTGGAAACTATTAATAACGATAATATATAAATATAATGGAATGTCTCATTTTAAATCTCATTCGGACAATCTGTCTACTGTCATTTCTGTCTCTGCGGTGATTACAGCTTTTCCATTTTCCCTTACATATTAAATATTTACTAGGACTTCATCTTTTATGTTTTTCCAAGTTACATTTTATTTTCTGTAATTTTCTTTTGCAAAAATATTTCCTCTAGAATTCTTTCATTATATTACTTTTCCTAATGGGTACTCTAAAGAACCTTCAAATTCAAATTTAGATCTTATTAATAGGCTATTCATTAAATCATCTGTTGGATCATTAATAAAGTGATAAATTATCAGAGCTTTGAAGCTAGCCCTTTGTACTCTGAAGGCAGACTTTCAGTGGCTTATTATATGTCTTAGTCTGTGGCCCTTCGGCTTTGTGTAGTCTGAATATTGTTACCGAGGCCACTTTGAACTAATTTGGCAAGTCATATTTCTTGAGACAATTTGCTGATCGTTACATCTATAGATTTGGTAGAAACTCTTGATGGAGATTTTTTTAAAGATTTTTTCTGTGGAAAATATATGTGAAATTATTTTAAGAAGGAAATAAAGGCTCATTTTAGAGTAGCAGCAGGAAGGTAGAAACCCATTTTGAATTCATCCTTGTTTACATGGGTCCTAAGTCACTGTTTAAAATTAACTCTTGCAAAACTAGCTCATAAGAAGGTAAAGGGTTAATTTTTATAAAGACATTTCAATCTGAAGAGTTTCTAAAGCTTGAGTTCTTATCAGTAAAGCTATATAAATGAATTACTTATTTAAAATTTACGTGTTTACTGTATGTATTATCTTACGCTTCTCCCCCTGGCCACTTGATGGCTTTATCTTTTTTCCTACTGCTGTGAACAGTATAGATAAATACAGGGTGGATGTGTCATTATCTTTCGTATTTTAGGATGCAGGTTTATAATGAATAGGATGCCTTAACTGTTTTGTATTTTTGTTTCACATCTGAAATAAAAATGCATGATTCATATCTCCCCCATAGCTAACATCCTGCTTCCTCCTTGACTAGGAACCATACCCATCTCTGCAAAATAGAAGACAAATTTCATGTGACAGCATGGTTTAAAAAGATTTCTACTGAGTGAGCTATGGTTGATCCATCTAATTACCTATATGACTAGGGTGGGTTTATTCTATTTTGCTTTGGTTTTGTTTTGGGGTCAGAAGTACATAACTGTTCATGGATGTATGTTTTACAAAAATTTTAATTGAGCATATACTTTGTGCTAGGCACTGTTTTAAAGCTCCATCCTGATTGAGCTTATTGTCAAATTGGAGATGTAGAGAATTAAGTAGGCTGTCTTTCTAAGTTAGATAAGAGTAGAGTATTGTGAATATGTCAGTGAAGCCCAAAAATCTGTGGAATCAGAGAGGATTTCCCAAAGAAAGTGATCCTGATAAAAGAGAAGTGGCTTGCCCAAGGGGAAGAGAGGATGATGTTCCAGTCAGTGAGAAGAATAAATACAAATGCCTGGATCAAGAAGAGAACCAGGTCAATCCAGAGGATGAAAGTCATTTAATAGTGACTGGAATGTTTTAACATCTGATGTCATTTCTGTGATTTCTTCGTGTAATACTCATCAAGTTGTTTTTGTTTTTTTTTTAAACACATACTTATTGAGCACCCATTATGTGTTCAGTGGGCTCTGGCAATGAGCAAAACAAGGGCTTTTGTTTTGTTTGCTCAAGGAGCTTATTACCATCTAAGCAAGGACTGGGGGTGCTGTTGAATATACACAGAAAGTAGCAGTTATACTGTAAAGTAATATATCACGTGGTATTTCAGGACCTGACAAAATAGGCTTAATTCTGTAGAGAAAAATGTCATCTGAAATTGTTTAAGTTAAGCATCAGCTCTTTTTTGCCAGCATGTTATGCCAACAGGACTCTGGAAGAGATGGGTGAAAGTCTGTTCCTGGGCCAGGCAGCCTCATCTCAGTGCAGTCACTCTGGGGAATGAGATGACATGTGGAAAGTGGAAAGGAGCCATGGGGTGGTAGCTTAGCATCCTGAGCAGGAAGATTCCTGTCCTGAGAGTTGTCCACCTCCATTTTTCATATAATTCAAGACTAGAAAAGGTGAAATGCCCCCCCTTCCTTCATAGTTGCTTGAAATTGATGCATTATTCTCTATACTCTGTGAGGCCTTTTTCTAACTTTGGAGGTTGGTCTTGAAAGCAGTTTAGTGGGTCACATAACTTTGTTTTTGTTTTAATGAAATAAAATAAAAAGGGGGAAATAACAAGGGTACACTATGTATGGATATAAATGTTTTCTGAAATGTGTGTGTGTGTGTGTGTGTGTGTGTGTGTGTGTATGTGTGTCATAGTAGGTTTAACTTTTTCTTCACATTAGATGACCTAGGTCAAACATTTTTCTCCTCTTTGGTGAATCTTATATGACTGCAAGTAAAAATTTGGCATGGAAAATTATCCCTTTTTCTTGTTAAGGACTGTCTTGTACATCACAGGATCAGTACACTGGACTGAGATGCCAGAAGTCTGGACCCACGGTCAAACTCTGCTCCTCAAGGGACATATGCTTTAGACAAGGAGTAGGCTTTCTGTGAAACTCAGGGTTTTCAGTCTGCAAAGAAAATTGGCCTAGGTGAGCTCTCATGCTCCCTTCCAACCAATATTCTAGACTTATTACTCTTTGTAAGGCAGTTGGGTCTAAGAAGTGAATTGTCTTAAAATTGAGCATTTGCATGGCTTTATCAATTTAGAGGGGTAGTCTTAAGAGTAAGCACAGAAATGTGAAGCAAAAAAACAAAAAACAAACCAACTATATATGACTACTACCTCGTGATCCTGGTTCCTGACAGGACATGCTTTTCCCTTCCTCTATAAAGCAGATGGCCCACTGCATACAAATAGATCCCGTGAATGAAATCATGAGCATAAAAGTACTTGGCCTGGCACCTGAGTAATAGAGCCTTAAAAAATGCTGAATTAAGAAAAAGTTGCTTGAGATCTCGATCCCTGCCTTAATACTTGTTATGTGGGCTACTTGTCACAAAAGTGAGGAAGATCAGAGTGCTACAGAGAAACCAGTACTTGAGAGGGATGGACACCTCTAGCCCCACCATCCATTTCCAGTTATCTGCATAGATTATAAGTGTTTTCTTACTCCTTTCTGAGATGCCGGGGTAACAGACTGTATCTCTCAGGTACCTTTTTGCTACCGCATGGAACAGGGAGCTTCAAGTTCAGAGGAATTCTCCAGTCTTATCCCCTCTTCTAAGGTGGAGGCTGCCTGAAAAGGAAACCCAACCATAAAATAAAGTAACAGAACCAGTTTATCCCATTCATATGTTTGGGTATTTGGGGGCAGTGTTCTTGCAGGAGCTTACCTGTGTTTTGAGATAGTAGCAGTTAAGCTGAGCTAAGCGTAACAAAATAGTAATGTTTCAAGCAAAGTTAAAATTCTCAAAGAGCTCTCTGCTTGGAGCAGTTTCTTAATGCTGTGGAGCACAGAACTGTGTGGCCATCAGAAAGAGCAGCTAACAACCCCATTTGGGGCATTGTTAGACAGTTCTGTTGACACATGAATACATTTCATATGATTATCATAAAATTGTGGCCTGGAAATTGAGCAGCCATGGTGCTGCATTTCAGACTCACATTTATAATAAGCTGTAATAAAGTAAACATTTTAGATAGATATAAGAATAGGCATTACTTGTGATCACAAATGTATGTTCAATTGAAGTGCTTTTGAAGCTCAATTTAACAAAGCAAACAAATTTCCTGGCATTATTAACATAATTGTTCTCTCTGTTGGGTTTTGATTTCTAAAGTTATTTAAGAAAAAAAATCTCTAAATAACAAAACCAGCAAAAAGAAATACAACTAAGAACGAGTTATTTTTCCTTTTATCATGTCGGATTTTTTTTTTTAAGTCCCGAGTGTTCACTCTGCCACTTCCTCTAAGTTGCCAAACCGTTGCAAACCTTTTAAACTCCGAGTTCATGTTTCATGGTTAGTTTTGGGTTATTCTTCTGTTTGCTCTGCCATCAGCAGGCCTTGGGGTGGGGCTACACAGCATTTATCTGCTAGTGAAGGAGCAGGCTATGCAATAGTTAAAGCAGGGACTTACCCCCTCCCCTGTCCTAAGGACAGAAAAGGACTAGAATATCCATTTAACATCAGAGTGGGGGACGCGACGCATAACTATATGTAAATTTAGCAGCAATTAGATGGTAGGAGTTGAAGGACTGCTGTTCCTGGAATATTCCAAAAGCAAAACTGGAAATGATAGTGGTAACATTTGAAGTGCGGTGGCAAGACAGTTAAAGCGGGGATAATTTGGAGCCTTTGGGCACAGCACAGTACTAGGAGGTGACCACTGTGTCTTCTGTGACAGCTGGCAGCTGGCAAACAAAGCAGATGATGTGTTCTCAGCTTGTTACTTTTCCATAGTGTTCTCTAGTGTTGGATAAAACCCCCAAACACACATCTTTCCTGTATTGTCATTCGGCTGGAGCAGACCCTCACCTAGCATGTGTGCTCCTGGCACAACAGTCCACCACAGTGGAAGCCATGGGAGCTCAGGGTTGCAGGTATACTGGCCTAAAAATTGGCAGAGGGGTACAGCATGGCATTGGGAGGAGGAGTACTCTTCAGAGACTCATCTAGATTGTGATTTCCGGTAGTCATGGCATTGAGCTGACTCAGTCACACTAGTGTGAGAATAGCCTATAAAAATGCTGGTGATTTAAAAGTGTTCCTGCCAAGTATATGTGACTTGATACATTATTTTGACTCAGCATCAATATTATTTGTGCTGCCTTTTAGAGGAAAAGTGAAAAAAGCCACTGACCTTATTTTTTCAGACTTAATGCTGAGTAGCTTAGCATTACTGCCCAGAATATAATAGATAACCATAGCTACCTTGTTCAGAATAGACTCTCTGAAGGCTTGAGAAGAGCAGTTGAGTGGTGAATGTCCACAGATGTAGGGTTTTCTCTGCCCAGGTAGTTTTGATTCCTATTCTTTATTTCCACTAGGAGACGTTCCCCTTATCCTCACCAGAACAGGATTAGAACAAAACCTAAGGGGATAGAGGAGGTAGGAGAACAGGGGAATTAAATGAGAAATTTAATCTGATTCCATTTGTAATCTTTGGGAGTTGTGAATTATGACAGTTCTGTTCTCTGAAAGATCAGCAATCCGATACTTTCAAATCTTTAGATAATAGCCAGTACTTTTGTGCATTTTATGTATGTGCATAATTCTTTGCAGCGATCTTGATTTCCCCCAACCCCCAGTTTGAAAATAAAAGCAGATAAACCGGTTGCCAGGACAGAAAAGGCTGTTTTAAATCACTGAAACCTACTAGAAATTTAAACAGCTCTAATCATCACTGAAATCTTTTATTGTTATTATTATTCAGCTGAAAGGCACTTTATCTTCATTTCACAGACCTGGCTTAGGACCCTTAGAGCTTCCTTTGTCTCCTTTCCACATCTTTTCCCTCCGTACTTTTGAGATTTCTCTTTTCCCTCCCTTCTTTCTAGACCTCTTTTCTCCAGACTGGTATTAGCCAACCCATGGCACTTGAGGTTGGTGGGCTTTTTTGTCTGTTTTTGTTTGTTTCTCTCACATGTAGCCTGAGTTTATTTCTATTTTAGAAGATTGTTCCACTAAATTTAACAAGAGCTCCTACTAGAGCTCATGTGTTTCCTTTAGTTTGTGGCGACTGCAGAGGATACTCCATTAGCTCTTTGGTTTGGCTATTTAGTAATTTCTTTTGTTTTTTTGTTTGTTTTTAATTTTTTTATTAAGGTCAGTTAGCCAACATTTAATATATCATTACTTCTTGATGTAGTGTTCAATGATTCATTAGTTGCATATAACACCCAGTGCTCATCACAGCATGCGCCCTCCTTAATGCCCATCACCCGGTTATCCCATTCCCCAACCCACCTCCCTTTTGCAGCAACCCTCAGTTTTTTTTCCGGGAGTCCAGAGTCTCTATGGTTTGTATCCCTCTCTGATTTTTTCCCGTTCAGGTTTCCCTCCCTTCCCCTATGCTCCTCTGTCCTATTCCTTATATTCCACATATTAGTGAAACCATATGATAATTGTCTTTTCTGCTTGACTTATTTCACTTAGCATAATACCCTCCAATTCCATCCACATCAGTGCAAATGGTAGGTGAACATAGAGATAATGGGAGATGCCTTTTAGTATTTGAGTATTTTAGAATAGAAGTATTTGCTTTGATGATCTTAACCTCCTACCAGTCCCAAAGTATTGGATTTTATGGAAGGGGGTTATGGTATGTTTTGGGGCAAAAAAATTTTTTTTGAGAAAGGTTTTTAGGGAATGTGACACTTGATGCAGATAATTTATTGTAATCATTTTCAAACTTCCAACATCTTCTGAGTAGTTTTTGACTGCCCAGTACATGAAGCTGATGAGGCAGATTTAAATAATTCTATTGTGAATATCCTTCAAAGGGTACATAGGTACAAAAAATAGAACCCTTGGATTCTAAGCAGTGTCACTATTACTCTGTACTTGGTGTAATACCTTTGTCAGTACCTCCAGGATTTCTTTCTCAAGGAAGAAGAAACATAACTGCTGAGAAAGCATATGTAAAAATAGAATGCAGTGTGCATGGCAAGGAGTAAAAAATGGCTCTAAATGGCTGAGTGGACACAGTAAAGGCAGGTTACGGGTGCTGCCGTCAGAATGTTTTAGTGCAAATATCTCAGTGTGAGTCTGCATTGACCTGAGGTAGAACCTTGTAAGAAAAGAATCCTGGAAAGCTTTGTTTGTTCAGATGGGTCCTAGTCATCACGAGGCAATGTATGTACCTAAGCTAATGATTAAAAGGTGTGTAGGTCTGTGGGCTTTGGTGCCCATTAGTGCTGCTAGAACAAATTGGTGTCCTTTTAAAGGAAACCAGTAGTCTAAAAGATGATCAAAAGGGAAGAACTTCGACATTTTTGTTGGAATTCTAAATGGTAGGCAGAACAGAAAGGAAATTGTCATTTTTCATAGCATTTCGGCTTATTGCCATATGCCATGTTGACCCATGTGGAACTCAGTTCTTTTGAGGTCTCTACACTAGAAAAAGGGCACTGTTGAATAGTTGGGTTTAAAATGGGCATGAGCACAATTGCCAAACTGTGGAAAGAGCCAAGGTATCTTTCAGCAGATGAAGGGATGAAGAAGATATGGTACATATATACAATGGAGTATTATGCCTCCATCAGAAAGGATAAATTCCCAACTTTCATAGCAACATGGACTGGATTGGAGGAGATTATGCTGAGTGAAATGAGCCAAGCAGAGAAAGTCAAGTATTATATGTTTTCACTTACTTATGGAGCATAAGGAGTAACATGGAGGACAGTAGGAGAAGGAAAGGAAATGGGAAGTGAGGTAAATCAGGGAGGCAGACAAAACATGAGAGACTTTGGACTCAGAAACAAATTGAGGGTCTTGGAAGGGAGTGGGTGGGGGGATGGGCAAGCCTGGTGGTGGGTATTGAGGGCACGTATTGCACAAAGCACTGGGTGTGAGGCATAAACAATGAATCTTGGAACACTTAAAAAATAAAATAAATAAAATGGGTATGAAATAGGGACATCTTGGTGGCTTAGTCACTTAAGCATCCAGCTGTTGATTTCAGCTTAGGCCATGATCTCAGAGTCTTAAGATCAAGCCTCATGTCTGGCTCCACACTGGATATGGAGCCTGCTTAAAATTCTCTCTCTTCCTCTCCCTCTGCCCCTTGACCATTTATCAGATTCAATCTGACAAATACATTTTATGAATTATTTGCATTGGCTATGGGACAGATATCTTAAAAAATAATTAAATCATTTAAGTCTTTCATCATATTATAACTGTTTAGGAAGAAAAAGAAGTGATAGACATGCATTTTGCTTTTAGCCTTCTTCCTAAAATGGTAGGTTTTAAAACTTTCCTTGGCTGTGTATTGTTTTTATTAAATCCCAAACGTGCACTGAATCCATGATCTGCTTCTAATTCTTGCCGTGCTTGGTACTAAACAGGCAGAGAGCGATGCATTGTGTCACCAAGTTTGGCCCTCTACTTGGTAAGCCATTACCTCACCTTACCTGGCAGAGCTGCCTGTTTTGTCCACACGACGTTTTCTTTTTGCTAGTTGTGCCCACAGAAAGGTCTTCACCACTAATGGCTTCTCATTTGGTCTAGAAATCAGACAAAAGCTTTGCAGCTGTGAAATGCAGTCCATTTCAAAATTAACCTATTGTAAATCCTTAATGATTGAGAAATTCTGCAATTTGCTATGATTTGTGGTTTGGGCTGCAACTAGAATAGCAAACAGCAGAAATGATGCAGGTCAGAATGGTGTGCATTTGGAGAAAGGAAGGAAAAGAAACTTGTTAGACACTGTGCTTGGTTCAAGCCAATATGCTGTGCCCTTCATCCTTCTCACATTACCAGACTCTCCCAAGTGGAATGTAATCCTTGGAAATAGCTACTCAAATTACATTTTATTACACAAGAAGTAGAATCGTCAACAAGTGGAATCTATCTTTGCTTCTTTTAATATATTTTCAACCTAGAGCCTAGATTCTTAAGGATAAGGAGGGCCCATGTTTTTGACTCACAAAAGTCTAGAATTTGAATTTTGATACCAAATGAGTTTGAGACAAATGAGTTCTGGACCCTTACACAAATTACTTAAATTCTCTGGGCTTCAGTTTCTATATCTATAAGTCTTATTAGATATTTACACAGATTAAATTAGATATTGTATTAGAAAAACTTAATTGGGATGCAATACATTTCTCTGTTACTTAGTAGCTATGAGACCTTCATCAAATTACTTAATTCCTCTGTGCCTCTGTTTCTCTATCTAGAAAAATGGAGATACTCCCTAAGGTTGTTACAAGGATTAAATAAATTAATCCATGTAAAGCACTTAGAACAATACTCCACACCTAGTAAGTATTCAATAATTATTAACCATTCTAGTTGACAGATATTAAATAGATAATCAACAAATAATTTTATTTACAAGTAGTAATAAATATTCTAAAGGAAAGGTATAGAGTGCTCTAAGACAATTCATAGGAGCTGGAAAGATAACCGAGGACTCTATCATTTAGTACTTTTTAATAGGAAGCCATTAACAAAGGATGATGTGATTAGATTTACTTTTTAAAAAACTGATGTTCTTGTTTCTTTTTTGTTTTAATTCACTTTTTAAAATTGAATGTACACTAAGTTCACTCCTTTGGTTTATAATTCTGTGAATTTAGACAAATGTATACAGGTGTATACCCACAACTGGAATCAAGATACAGTAGTCCCTCCCTTATCTGCAGCTTTGCTTTTTGTGGTTTCAAGTGACCTGTACAGCCAACAATGATCAGGAAGCAGATGATCCTCCTTCTGGCCTATGGTATCATCAGAAGGTTAATATTAGCCTAATAATAAGTCACAATGCCGCCGTCATTCACCTCACTGCATCTCATATAAGCATTTTATCATCTTTCTTCATCACAAGAAGGAGGGCGAGTATAGAACAATAACATATTTTGAGAGAGATCGCATTCACATAACTTTGATTACAGTATATTGCTATAATTGTTCTTTTTTATTACTAGCTACTGTTAATCTCTTAATCTGCCTAATTTTAAAATTTTAATTTTATCACAGATATTCATGTATAGGAAAAAGCATAGTATATGTAGGGTTCAGTACTGTCCACATTTTCAAGCATCAACTGGTGGTCCACAAATAAGGGAGAAGTACTGATAGCACAGTTCCCATCACCTCCCCTCCAAAGTCCTGCAGGACATCCCTGTGTAATCAGTCATTCCTCCCACTCTCACACTCTGCGACCACTGATCTGTTTTCTGTTTCTATAATCTTGCCTTTTCTAGGATGTCATGTACATGGAATCATACTCTCTACAGCTATTTAAGTCTAGCTTCTTTAACTTAGCATACCGCATTCAAAATTGATCTGTTATTGATTTTATCAGTAGTCCTTACTGCTGAATAGTATTCATTTATATGACTGTACTAAAATTTGTTTTATTTCTTCAGTGGTTGAAGGACATTTGAGTTGTTTCCATTTTGGGATGATTATATATAAAACTGCTGTAAACATTTGTATTCAGGTTTTTCTATGAACATATGTTCTCATTTCTTTCAAGTAGATACCTGGGAGTGGGGTTGCTGGTTCTTTTGGTAAGTGTATGCTTTACTTGATCAAAGAAACTGCCAGACTAGCTTTTCAAGTGTTTAAAGCATTTGACCAGCAGAATTATACAAGATTTCAGTTGCTTTACATTTTTGTCAGCACTTGATGTTGTTCATATTTGTAAATTTTTTTTATTTTAGACATTCTAATAGGTCTGTAGTGGTATCTCCTTGTGATTTTAATTTATGTTTTCCTAATGACTAATGATGTATTGAGCATATTTTCATGTGTTTATCTGCCATACAAATATCTTCCTTGGTGAAGTATCTGTTTAGGTTGTTTGCCTACTTTGATTTTTTTTTTTTTTTTTTTTTTTTAAGAGAGCATGCATGGAGTAGGGGCAGCAGAGGGAAAAGTAGAGAGAAAATCTTAGGCAGGTTCTAAGCTCAGTGTGGACTCCAATATGGGGCCCAGTCTCAGGACCCTGAGCTGGAATCAAGAGTTGGAGGCTTGGGGGTGCCTGGGTGGCTCAGTTGGTTAAGCATCTGCCTTTGGCTCAGGTCATGATCCCAGGGTCCTGGGACAGAGCCCCACATTGAGCTCCTTGCTCAGCGGGAAGCCTGCTTCTCCCTCTGCCTCTGCCCCTTCCCCCTGGCTCATGCTCTCTCTCTCTCTCTCTCTCTCTCTCTCGCTCTCTCTCTCTCCCCCTCCCCCAAATAAATAAAATTTAATTTAAAAAAAGAGTTGGATACCTAACCAGCTGAGCCACCCAGGCACCCTATGTTTGCCCGTTTTTAGATTGTTTTTTATTATTGAGTTTCAAGAGTTCTTTATGTATTCTGGATATAAATCCTTTGTTGCATATGTGATTTGCAAATATTTTACCCTAATCTGTGTCTTGCCTTTTTGTTCACTTAGCAATATCTTTAATAGAGCATAAATTTTATATTTATCAATTCTTGCTTTATGAATCATATTTTTCATGTTGTTTTAAGAAATTTTGTCTAACCCTATGTCACAAAGATTTTCTGTGTTTTCTTTTTTTTTTTTTTTAAGATTTTATTTATTTATTTGACAGAGAGAAACACAGCCAGAGAGGGAACACAAGCAGGGGGAGTGAGAGAGGGAGAAGCAGGCTTCCCGCCGAGCAGGGAGCCCGATGTCGGGCTCGATCCCGGATCTCCGGGATCATGACCTGCGCCGAAGGCAGTCGCTTGACCAACTGAGCCACCCAGGCACCCCTACAAAATTTCTTAAAGAAAACACAGAAGAGGGTCGAGCCCCACATCGGGCTCCCTGCTCGGCGGGAAGCCTGCTTCTCCCTCTCTCACTCCCCCTGCTTGTGTTCCCTCTCTGGCTGTGTTTCTTTCTGTCAAATAAATAAATAAAATCTTAAAAAAAAAAAAAAAGACATTTTGTAGTTTCAGGTTTCATGTCCAGGTATATTTCCTATTTCGAGTTAATGTGTAAAGTGAAATATTTGTGTTGAGGTACATTATTTTGCATGGGTGATGTGTAATTTGCTCCAGCACCATTTGTTAAAAAGACTATCCTTTCTTCACTGCATTGCTTTTGCAACTTTGTCAAATTATCAGTTGACCTTGTAATTATGGATCTACTTCTGCCCTCTCTTTTCTGTTCCACTTACCTTTGTGTTTCTGTGCTCACCAATACCACATTATCTTGATTACTGTAGCTTATAATCAGTCTTGAAATCAGTTTCAGTTCTCCAACACTGTTCTTTTATTTGGGCTGATCTAATTTCCTTCACTTTCCATATAAATTTTAGATTAGGTTGTTCATATCTATAAAAAATTCTCTTGGTATTTTGCTTGTGATTATGTTGAATCTGTGGATCATTTGGGAAGAACTGACCTCTTAACAATATTGAATCTTCCAATTCATGAGCATGGTGTAGCTTTCCATTTGTTTATGTCCTCCTTGATTTTTTCTTTTATTGGTGTTTTATAATTGTCAGCATACAGATCCAGCATATGTTTTTCTCATTCATACTTAAGTATCTCTTGTTTTTTGAAAGTTATTATAAATGATACCATTTAAATTTTAAACTTCTAACCATTCTTTGCTAAAATATAGAAATACAGTTGGTTTTAGTATATTAACCTTGTGAAAGTTACTTATTAGTTCTAGGAACATCTTTGTAGATTACTTCTATGTAAGTAATCATGCCTTCTGTGAATAGAGGCCATCTTAGTTCTCCCTTCCCAACTTGTATATCTTTTATTTGTGTTTTAAGCAAGGGAATGACTTGACTGGATTTGCATTTTTCAAAGACCAATCTGGCTGCATTGTAAAGAATTGATGGGCTGGGGAAAAATGTAGAAGAGCCCGTTGTAGGAATCTGAGAGACAGAGAGGGGACAAATGGACATGTGCAGGATATATTTTGGAGGTAGAATTGGTAGACCCTGGTAATGAATTAAATATGGGGGGGAGGTAGGAGTTAAAAGGGGAAAGGAATTAGGAGGGCACCAAGGTTTCTGTCATGAGGAACTGGGTGAATAGAGTTTCTATATATTGAGATAGAAAGGAAGTACATGTTGGGGAAGATAGAGTTGAGTTTTGAATATGTCAGCTTTGAGAAGTCTATGGGAATTTCAAATAAAGATGTCAAGTAGGCAGCTGGACCTTCTATATGTATGATATAAAAGGGTATATATAGGGTATACCATATGAGAGGAAGAGTTTGTGAATGAGTCAGACATGTGGAACCCTCTTCAAAGGCTTATAGAGAACATTATTTATTTTTAGTTCCTTCAGCATGCCAAAATCTTTAAATTTTTTTACCTCAGACCTTTGGACATACTGTTAATCACTGCCTGAAGTGTGTGATTCCCCTTTTCCCCCACCTGCTCTCATTTGTTTCCCTCTCTGTCCTTTCCCTCTCCTTCCTTCTTTCCATAAACTGGCTTCTCATCATATTGTTAATCTCAACTTAAATATCATCTCCTCAAACTACCCCACCTAAAACCAGAAATCTTTCTCCCAGCATTAGTTTCTGTTGTGTATCTGTTTTCTTCATAGCTCTTATCATAATTTGTGATTTGTTACTTGACTGTTGAGTAGACTATACAATTCCAAAGGACAGGATCAGTCTGCAACTCTGTGCCTGACACATCGCTGCTCGGTAATATTTATCAGATGGTGGCAAGGATGGATCTTCAGCTCATCACTGTGGCCACATAAGGTCCAAGGTCTTTGTGTTTTCATATGACTGCCTTCTTAAGCTTATATGCGAAGAGGTTTTGTACCAAATTGCAGCCACATTCTGAAAAGGAAAATAAATAATTTGTTTCATTCTGCATTTATTATCCACAGAGTGCCAGGCTTTGTAATAGCTGGTGGGATATGAAATGGCATTGTGGCATTGGACAGAGAGATCTATATTTGAGACTTGGCTGTTCCATTTTCTAGGTCTATGACTTTGGGTGGGATACTTACCCTAAACTTTAGGCTCCACACCTGTTGAAGGGCAAAAATATAATTCTTACCCCTTAAGATTGCAGTGTAAATTAAACAAGGTTATGTGTATGGGTCATAGATTTATAATGCTTGATACATAATAAGTGCTCAAAAAATAAATTGTTAGTATTCATTTATATAAAATGAGTCACATAGTTCTAGAAATAGCTGATATTGCTTGACCAATGGATGGGATAGGGGGAGACAAAGAAATCCATCTTTCACTTTCTCTACTTATTCTTTACTGCCAAAAGCAAAAGTGCTGCTTTTATTTACTTACCTTTAATTTATTTGACTTCAGTTAATTAACATATAGTGTATTATGTGTTTCAGGGGTGCAGGCCTGTCAGTCTTATATATAGAAGTGCTGCTTTTAATACTGTGATGGCAAAGACTAGTAGCATTGCGTTTATGTTAGGCACCCAGAAACAGAACAAGTACATGTGTCATCTGTTATTCAGATGACAAACTGAGGATATTAAAGACCTAAAACCTTTTGTTTTGGGGGAAAAAAAGAAAAGGTAAAAGGAAGAAAGAGGCAGAGAAAAGCCAGAGATAGTTTAGATAGTTCTAGCTTACTTTACTTAAACAGCCATTCAACATTACAAACTGGTTTGATAAGCTGAAGCTCACAATTCTCTTGAATTCTGTGAACATCTTCTCTGAGGATCCTTTGGGGACTGGGTACTATGCTCAGAATGGAGAGATCAGTGGGGGATACATATTGTAATGATCTAGATCAAAACCAATGAGATTAACTTGACAGAAATTCTCATTCTATCATGACCTATATTCTACACCTCAGGCAAAGTTGTTCACTGTTCCGGTTGGTTTTCATTAAGTGCTAGGTACAAGCCTACATGAGGGTTTAGAGACTAGGATCCTGGAGAAGGATGTATGCGTGAAATGAATGAAAGGACTTAGGGCAGAGACTCTGAAACTTTCTGGGTTCATTTTGGCTTATACACAGCATCTCTAAGCCAAAAGAAATATCTAACACCTCCGCTGATTGAGGGAACAGACCCCAACAATTTAATAAGTATCTAGATTTTAACAACTTAGCACATGTTAAGGATTGCATAACTCCTCAAACCTTGGAGTCAGATTATACACCACCGCTTCAGTTATGATTTTTATGGTACTTGGTTTAATCACAGTAATTATCCAAAACTCAGCTTTGCCAAGGTGTAATGCATTCTCAAGGAAATCTCATACTGAAACTGTGAACTTCCTCCAACAAATGGTCTCCAGCACATGCCACTGTTTCCCCAAAGTTTAAAATATCCCACAGTACCTCTGTGAGTTTCTTGCAGCACACGAGGATACCTCATTGCACAGTTTAGGAACTGTGGTCTTGGGACCTGATTCCAGGACTTTGTTTTCTATAAATGTTTATCTCTTCTTATTTTTCTGTACCACTGCATTAAAAACCAACCTGGTGTTTATTTTCTTTTATGAAATAGTTCTTTTTTTTTTTTGAGATTTTATTTATTTATTTGACAGAGAGAGATCATAAGTAGGCAGAGAGAGAGGGGGAAGCAGGCTTCCTGCCAAGCAGAGAGCCCGATGAGGGCCTCAATCCCAGGACCCTGAGATCATGACCTGAGCTGAAGGCAGAGGCTTAACCCGCTGAGCCACCCAGCCTCCCTATGAAATAGTTCTTTAAGTAATTTTTTATTATTAAAAATTAGGGAAGTTGGGGCACCTGGGTGGCTCAGTTGATTGGGCAACTGCCTTCGGCTCAGGTCATGATCCCAGAGACCCGAGGTTGAGTTCCACATCGGGCCCCCTGCTCAGCGGGAAGCCTGCTTCTCCCTCTCTCACTCCCCTTGCTTGTGTTCCCTCTCTAGCTGTGTTTCTCTCTGTCAAATTAAAAAAAAAAAAAAAAATCTTTAAAAAAAAATTAGGGAAATTAAGCACATATAATATAGAAAGTTTGGAAAATACAGCATACACAGGTAAAACTCATAACTCATTCCACTATTCGCCGGTAACCATTGCCAGCATACCATTGCTTTATCTTTATGTCTGTTGTTTTCTGTAATATAAAGATATTTTATATTTTGAGTAAGAATTCTGACTGTGACTTTACAGGAAGGTAATAATCCATAGTGTAATGGGAATTTCATACCCCAGAGTTGTGACTTGTCTGTAATGAGCTTTAGGATAAATAAAGCAGAGTTCTAGCTGCCTTCTTTTTATTGGCTATTTTGATTAATTAAATGCCTGATTGGAGGGCTTGGAGACCCCACCATTCCTGAGGGAGAGACTTCCTGCTGCTCTGTTTCCAACCTAGCAAATGGGAAGTATGTTATTTATACATAATAGTAGCAGTAGGTGTAACATTTTTTAAGAGTAATTTGTCAAGTGTTGTACTTTTTCTAGTAGTTGATGTACTTTCTAAAAGTAATATATGAAAGTCCTACTATAATGTAGTATTTCTAAGAGATTATTTATCTAATAATTCAGATTTAAGCTGTTTGTGTTATTCTGGCACCACAAGGAAAACTTTTATAATTCCATTTCATTTCTCACTTGTAATTTTATTTTCTATGGCTAGAAATTGAAATTATTTACATGAAAATAAGATATTTGTTTCATCTACTTAAGATTGTTTTTAGGGGCGCCTGGGTGGCTCAGTTGGTTAAGCAACTGCTTTCAGCTCAGGTCATGATCCCGGAGACCCGGGATTGAGCCCCACATCGGGCTCCCTGCTCAGCAGGAGGCCTGCTTCTCCCTCTCTCACTCCCCCTGCTTGTGTTCCCTCTCTGGCTGTGTTTCTCTCTGTCAAATAAATAAAATATTAAAAAAAAAAAAAAAAGATTGTTTTTAAAATTTACCTTCTGTCACTCTGTAGAGGTAGAACTTGAATTATCAGAGAGTAGAATTATAACTTCAAAAAGAAAAAATGGCCAACTTAGTTTAGCTCCAGAGAGCAGTTCACAAAAGATGGAACAGAAACTTCTAAGTAAAACGTATATTCTTCTTTAGAATCTCATTGTCATTCTCTGTCTCTCTCTCCCTCAATAATACTTTTAAATTCTGACCTGAACAGATGGTGACAGTACTTTCTTAGCATAGCCTGGACTGTTGAGGAGTGATGTTGTTGTTATAAAATCCTGGGAGAGGACCTCATGGCTGACTCTAGGGCTGGGGCAGAGAAAATACAAAGATGAGCCTGGGGAGTAGTATCTTGAATTGCCAGAAAGTAAATGCTGAATATAAGTAAGTAAAAATGGAAGCAAATTAAAAGGACACAGGAGCCAACCTGAGAGAATTCTCAGGGCCAAAACTGGAACAATTTGACCAATAAAATAAATGACAGTAATATTTTATTATAAGCCAAAGAATAAAATAAATATCCATGAGTTCATACTGGTACAAATAAGCAAATAAATAAATGAGGGAAGTGGGACAAGTGTTCCTTACAGAAAAAGTCCAGATAATAAATGTAGAAGAGATGATAAAAAGAGAAAACCCCCATTAGCACACCATAGGAATAATTGCTTGGGCAGGATTCACGGATGAGTGCTAAAGTTAATGAGCAAAACTTTAAGGAGAAATAGAGTATTTCTATAGTCTCAAAATATCTCTCTCAAGAAACTTAGTAATATCCATGGTGGTTTTAATAAATGTGCACAACTTTTTTGATACTCTTCCTTCCAGGAAATGGAGCTTACCTCCCTTATCCTTGAGTGGGCTGTTCGTTCATAGTGATTTGTAACTAACTGATAGCATATGGAGAGGATGACAATAGTAACTTTCCAATAGTGAAACATGGCATATATCATCTTAACGAAATGCTCAGGGTTAGCATCACCAGTAATAAGTCATGTTGCTAATACACTCCCCCCAGATATTACACAATGAGAAAGACACTTCATCTCTTGGCATTTGTCCCCCAAATCTATAACCTCAGTCTAATCATGAGAAGATATCAGAAAATTCCAACTTGAGGAGCATTCTACAAATATCTGACTAGTACTCTTCAAAAGTGACAAGGACGGTCTGAGAAACTATCACAGATCAGAGGAAACAAAGGAGACATGATGACTAAATGCAGTGTGGTATCCTGGATGGGATCCTGGAACAGATAAAGACATTAGTGGAAAAACTGAAGTTTGAATAGTCTGCGGTTCAGTTAATTGTGTTGTACCAACATGAATTTCTTTGAGTTGATAAATGCACCGTGATATGTAAAATGTGAACATTAGGGGAAGCTGGGTGACAGGAATACTAGAACTCTCTATACCATCTATACACAGCTTTTCTGTAAATCTAAAATTATTTGAAAGTTAAAAGTTAAAAATAGAACCACTACAATGCACTGATTTACTTTTCAGTCTAAGGGTATTTGTTATTTTAAAGTGTCTTCAGAGCAAATTAATTCAGAGAAATCCCCCACCCCTCACCTTTGTGCAGTCTCTCTGTTAAAAAAAAAAAAAAAAAAAAAAAAAAAAAGAAAAGAAAAGCTCTTTTTTTTTTTAAGATTTTATTTACTTATTTATTTATTTGAGAGAGAGAGCACAAGTGGAGGGAGAAGCCGAGAGATACTGACACGCTGATGCCTTGCTGAGCACAGAGCCCAATGCAGAACTCACTCTCACAACCCTGAGATCATGACCTGAGCCAAAAGCAAGAGTCAGACACTTAACCAACCAAGCCACCCAGATGCCCCAAGATGAGCTCTTTATAGCAAAACAGCTCTTCCAAAACAGGGACAGTAAGTTATTGAGTTTCATCCCACCACTAGAAATAGAAATGCAACTTTGCCTGCTTGGTATAGGTCAGTTCAGCCGACACTGACGGTTTGCCTCTTGTTACTTGGTAGTTTAGGTATGTGCCTAGCTACTTAAGTTAACAAAAAGTAGTCTGTAAGAACAGTACAGAGTGGAGCACCTGTGATTGTACCTGACTCTACTGTGGGCTCTTTATTGCAGGTATTATTGTTGAGCTGCTAACTTAAAAATCTCTAGAGATATTAGGGGCACATGGGTGGCTCATTGGATTTCAGCTCAGGGCATGGTCTCAGGGTTGTAAGATGGAGCCCTGTGTCAGGCTCTGCACTGGATGTGGAGTCTGCTTAAGATTCTCTCTCTCCCTCTGCCCCTCTCCACTCCCTTCTCTTTGTCTCTCTCTCTCTCTCTCTCTCTCTCTCTCTCTCTCTCTCTCTCTCTCTGTCTCTTTTTAAAAAAGTAAAGCAAAAAAAATCCTCTAGAGATACCAAATCCAGTTTCATTGGACTGTCTCTTAACCTCATTTTATTAATAGATTCCAACAATATAAAAAGTATGGTACTCAACAAGATGGATACATAACAAAGTATTTTCAATATAAAATACATTGTATATAGCTTTTTTTTTTTTAAATATTTTATTTATTTGACAGCGAGAGAGGGAACACAAGCAGGGGGAGTGAGAGAGGGAGAAGCAGGCTTCCTGCCGAGCAGGGAGCCCGATGTGGGACTCAATCCTGGGTCTCCGGGGTCATGACCTGAGCGGAAGGCAGTCGCTTAACCAACTGAGCCACCCAGGCGTCCCCATTGTATATAGCTTTTAAAAAAAAACAGTAAAATTCATTAATTCAGTATAATTATTAGTACAGATATGAGATCTAGATGTACAAATATTTTATTTTATTACACTCAAGCTCTTATTAGCTCAAACTGGAGTAACAGTTGATTATAGCAGGCCTAACAGGGTCTTGTTTTAGTAAATAATAATACGTAATTGCTAAGGATGGTTATTGTCATAGAATTCAAATTTGGATACTAAAATTAAACTCCTTCTCGTAGGAGACTCATTCTCTTGATCTGACCATTAGTAACAACTGTCTTTAGTTTGTGCACGTATGAGAAGTATTATTTCTGTCAGTTAAATATATTTTACTACCGAACCAAATGAGTACCTTGCAGTATGTCTGCCTTGGGAGCATAAGTGATGTGACCAATGAAGAACAATGACTTGTTCTTGAACATGGACATACGTTTAGGTTAGTAGAGTGGCAGATGCATGCAATTTTCAGAACGTTGTTTCCCAGTTGTTGTTAATGCATGCCCAAATAGATGTACAGATATTAATGCTGCTTAATTGTAGTCAGATTGAGCAGCACATAATTTATAGCAATTCTGAAACCAGGAACATAAAATGATGAGCTATATGATAAAGACTTTACTACAGTTGCTGCTCAGTAAAAGTACTGGCTGCACATTGTTGACACTAGCCTGTCTTGTGTGGTCCGTGTGATATAATTTTCTTGACACCTGTTTTCAAAACATATCTTTCCATGTCATCCTGGTTTCTTTAGTGAATTTACTTATAAAGTATTTTTTGTTTTTGTTTTTGAAAGCAGTATGTTATTTCCTGATTTTATATTTCATAATTTTATTGGTTGGCCACTATGTGCCAGGTACTTTCATTTATTATTCTTCCAGGGTGCCAGCTAATTAGGAATTCCTTCACCCATTTTAGAACTTATAAAATGGAGGCTCTGAAAGGTTTCAAAACTTACCTCTGTTAGATCCTATACATGATAAATGTGGTTACCTAGCTGAATGTGTTGCCTAATACCTGACTATAGGTGATGTATCAAAAGTAAAAAGAGGTGGATCCTTAGGATGAAGGGGAGGGGAATTGAGATTTGAATAATGAATATTTGAGAATAATTTAGCAAGTTTGCTAAGTGGAACATTAGTTTTTGGGGAATGTCTGTTCAGAGCCACTGAAGATATTGGTCCTGTTGGATTTGTTGAAAATGCAAATAATCCAATCAAGTGTAATACTCATTAAGGGAGAAGGAATACAATTTGATAGTTTTTATGAAGACATGCACTGCCTAATCTGTGAATTGAAAGCGTCTTTTAAAAATTTGCTTCCCTTCATAGTCCTAGGTGGTATTGAATCTGTGGGTAGAAAAATGAGAGCATTTCAAATAATGCTAATGAAGTTTAAATGATTGCAATCTACCATATTGTGAAGAAAAGTTGTTAGCTATGAAAGATGAGGACAGAATTAAAATATTACCATGACTGGCATTTGATTTTGAAAACTGCAAAGATAAGCTTAGGTTCCTATTTATGAAAACTATCCTCACAGCCTGATGAAATATCTTTTAAAAGGTTTCATGGTTACCATGGATACTTGTTAGCTTTGATAGAGTAAGTTGTAATTCATATTCCATCATCTGAGGTGAAGTAGCCAAAAAACCCACCAACTAAAATCTAAAGTAGCTTCATCTGTTTGTTCATAGTAGTTTGGAGAGATGGAAAGGGTAAGTAACCCAAAGATTGGATTAGTTGTTACTTCTTGAAAAGCAAAATATTTAGTATGCAAGTTACCTGGATCTGATCCTAATGTTTACTTTTTGTGTGTAACTTTTTCTTTCAACTAGTGAAGGGAAATTCTTAGGTTTTGACATGGGAATTTAGACGGTGAGACCTTTCTGAAAGCTGATGGACCTAAGCAGCCTCCTCAATTTCTGAAAGCCATAGGGACGCAGAAATATTGAAGGCATTGGTCCCTATGGTAACATATTTGCATTTGGCCCAGAAGTGGCTGGTTTCTGCTTAGCCTCTTTTAATTGCTATATATTGACAGCAGTTTTCACGACTAAAAATGTTGGATTAATGAGCATGTGTACAAGGGAGTGCACACCATATCCTTAGGCTTGATTTGACACTTCAGATGACAAAAAGCTCTGCATGAAGAGTTACTGAGGTGTTTTTGGCATTCCCTAATGTGTCTGTCACACAATGGAAGCAAAAAGCCTTTCAAATGATTTAAATATTTTCCTCAATTCTCTTTTAAAACAGGTGACAAAAGAGCTAAAACAGTATGACAACAAAATTATAGAATGCAAATTTGAGAATAACAGCTGGGTCTTCATGAGACAGAGAACAGACAAAAGTTTCCCTAATGCGTACAACACTGCCATGGGTGAGTATGACAACCTACCGATGTTTGTTACATTAAAAGAGAGAGAGAGAGAGAGAGAGAGAGAGAGTGCACGTTAAGGTTTTATCGTCAAAATGTGCTGTCTTTGTGGTTCTGCTCGATGGGGCATAGGGTCATTCAGACACCTTTCCTTGCTGGCTGGGAAAGGGGCTATTACTGTCAGCTCCAGCTGGCTTGTAGGTTCCTGCCTCCAAGCCTGTGGGCTTGTGCCCGTGCGCCCAAAAGGGAAGTGTAAAGGGCAGGATAATGGGCTGTATACAAGTTGAATTTGTTGAACAACAACAACAAAAGCCATGATAATTTCAGATCTATTTGGAACTATAAAAACCATTGTTTGCCAGATGGTAAAAGACAAAATTAGCAGGGGAAAATGTAATTTCCAGTTCCTAAAATAGCTTTACAAACAATGGAGAACAAAGTAAATGAAAACCATTAAAAAAAAAAAAAAAAACCCGCTATGCGCTATCCTTCAGAGAGTTCTTCAGATACACTATAAATGCTTTGGGAATTCAGAATAGTAAGTTTCTTTCATGGAGAACAACACTAATTAATTAATTTTATAAGGTAAACCAGTAGCAGTTGTTGCTCTGGATTGCATTTTTAGTGAAGCCAAAAAAAAAAAAGCCAAAATGGATAAAAACCAAAATTAAAGGTTAATAGAACTATGTGTTTTTAGAATGCTTAGTTAGTGATGAGGCTGATTATATGATAAGCTTATGAGAAAGTACGGAAATTGCCAGGTTGGGTTTTGCGGTTTATGGAAGTTACTATTGTACATTTAAGGGTTCTGTTGGAACTAGCATCTGTGTTCAGACAAGATGAGTTAAGTTTGAAAATAGGAATAATTAAGCCAGTGTCCTCCCCCCACCAAACTAAATATGTAAATATTATTCAAAGGACTGGTGGTCAATTTTGATCATATAGGAATAGATGCTGTATTTATTCAAAATTTTATTATAATACCTTATCTCAAACAAGTTATTAAAATAAAATAGTACGATCTGCCTGCTACAGTGGCACCTCCCTGTTCAGTGGAAGGGGCGGCTGGTGCCATCATGACAGGGTGGAGTTCCTTCTGACAGATGAGACTGAAGGATGATAGCACACAGTTTCTGTAGAAGTTTTGGTTGAGTATAGACTGTAGCGTGATGCGCTGTGGTCCGTTAAAATCCTACAGAAATGGTTTTGGAGAGGTGGAAAACGATTGTGACCGAGTGGTTGTAATTCAAATACTTTAAGTCTTGATTTAAAATTAACGGTGCAAGAAAGAGTAGCCACCAGAAGAGCACCCGACTAGGGGGCAGGGGAGGGCGGAGAGTCTTTTCATGTGTGGAGCCCCTCACCCTGGTCGGTGAAATGGAAGTGTTCAGCCTATCGGGACGAAAACCTTTCTCCTTTCGCATCTCCCTGTGGTGCGTCAGCTGCCTTAATTAACCCTCACGTGAGACACGTGTCTCCCTTTGTCCACAGCTGTGTGCAACAGCATCTCCAACCCTGTCACCAAGGAGATGCTGTTTGAGTTCATCGACAGATGTGCGGCAGCTTCGCAGGGCCAGAAGCGAAAGCATCATCTGGACCCTGACACAGAGCTCATGCCTCCACCACCTCCCAAAAGACCTCGCCCTTTGACCTAAGACCCGCCTCTGACTCAAGGATTGGGAGGGAAAACGAGTGAGAAAAAAACGCTGTTGCCCCATTTTTGCAGCCAGAGAAATTGGAAAGAGTGTGGCCTGGTGTTGATATACATTTGAATTTTTTTTTAAAGGAAAGTATTGTAGCCAGCCTGTAAATATTTGATGCATTTGTTTCCTCAGTGCTGCAATACCTCGTGGACTTTAAACGTTTTATTTATATCTGATAAACTCAGCCTTACCTTGTGAATCTGAAGATTGAAATATCCAAAGGTTTAATCGAGATTGAAATCAATGAAAAAGAGGCCTTGTTTGTATATGGATAACTTTCACCTTTAATTTATAAAGTTAGTGATCTGGAACTGTGAGAGCATAAAACACTGTATTTTTTAGAAGTTGTATTTCAACTTTGATAAATTTTCCTTTTTAAAAAAATCTAGGCAATGGCATTAAACACTCTTGCTATCATTTATCATGGATTTCCTACATTTCTGAGATTCTTGTATTCAAAAACAAATGACAAGTTTGTTAAGTATTGTACTATATTGAACAACTTGGTCTGGCTTATATCATTTTAAGAAGTTTTTGTTTTGTTGTTTTTTTTTTTTTTTTTGAGATGTTAAAGTAAAAAAGTAAAGCCCCGTTTTTGTGAGTTGCATCCTTTCTAAAGGAAGTATATTGAGTATTTTCATGTTTCTATTCTTTGAACTAAAATATCAGCTATCTGGTGTGTCCATTCTGGCAGTGGTTTTGAGTTACTTCCTAGAACTTAGATATACACCACCAGGTCCCTTTTATGTAGTGTTCTCCTGGGAGACTTTTTTTTTCTTTTTCTTTTAAAAAAGCCAGGGCTACTTCTGCTTTACCTCAGTGGTATCAGCATGTTGTAAATGGCATTAAAACACACAACTCACTGTGATTATGAAAGGGATATCAAATACAAACGATGTTGTGTTAGTTCCCTTGAACAAAACGGCAAAGGAAATGCCAGCCGACTCCTTTGATTAGAAGGCAATGCCAATGGAATAGAATACTGTCACTAGAAAATGCTCTCCCACTGCTAGATAAATGCAGAGGCAACGAGTAGACATCTGTAGGAACTAAACATCAAGGAAGCCAAAACATTTTTTTTCAAAGTCAGAATTCTATCTGTGTTCTGTGCTGGGGATGCTATTTCTGTTGTACATCTGAATTTTAGAACATTTACTGATAGAGAATGGACTTAAAGAGCAGCCAATTGGTCATCCGCCATTGTTGAGAAGCTGTGTTCTGATTGGCTTGTGACCAAACTCAGAGAATTTAGCCCATTAGAGGCTAATGTATTTATTTTCAGAGGTACAGGTTTTAAGTATCTGTATTTAAAACAAATTTTCATGATCTGAATTTTATACATGTAACACATATATACATGGCAGTATATGCATCAGTGTATATTCTTCTATTAATACAATCAGACAAGAAAAATGCAGATGAGTTACCCAGCAGACAGAATATCTTACAGGATTTCTATATGATATGGCACAGATTAACCAAAATATATTTATATTCACCTGAGTTTTAATGTTTTTAAACAAAGTTTTCTCCTGCAGTGCTTTTCTAAGATGAAATACTAGAGTCATGCTTGGCCTTTTTCCTTTGTTCTTTCCAGGTTATGTAATGTGTAGTGAATGTATCTGGAAGGTCATTTTAGTATTTCATTCCTAGAGTGCTTTTGTGAGTTTGGGCACTAAAGGGATTAAAACACCTGACTGCCGCAATAACTGCTGAAAGGTGGAAATTCGTCAAGGTTCCATAGTGTCTTGTACAAAATGGGTCTGGAAAAACACCTATGCAACTCCAAATAGTCTGATGCCTACTTCACTGGGATTAGTGACTCCTTTCGCATGGTATGTTGCTTTCCTCCAAGCCTGTATAAATGTAGAGCCCTTTTGCAGATATGAGAGCTAGTTTTTACCAGTGATCTTTAATGGAGTTAAATGTTTATGGTAATTGTAACCTTTTAAATGAGTTATGTGAAAAGAGCATCTCATTTTTAAGACACCCAGGTATTTTTTTTCCTTGCCTTTGTGCATTTTCTAGGACTTAATTTTCTTAATTTATTTTTTCCTTTCGATGACAGTGAAGTTTAATAGCCGGCCTAATAAGTAGAGCCTGTTTGGCCCCTGAACACACTGTCATCTGCAGTATCATAAAAAGTCATCTCGAAAGTCAAGGGGGAAAACTGAGAGGCAGGGATTGGGACGGCAAGAAGGAAAGAAACCCTTCCCCTCTCAGACCACTTCATAGTAACCATTTTCTGATACCTAAGTTTTGTAGATAAGAATAAGAAAACTTTGCTTTCCTGAGTTATCAAATATAAAAGCTTTTGCTTTGAATTTGGAAAAGATGTGGATGACTCGACTGCCTGGCTGGTTACATTTGCTTTCCGTGAAATGCTCAGAAAATGTCAGGACATTCCTTCTCTAACTGTGTGTCAGTGTGTATTGTAATAAAACTACTGATTTAAAATAATAGAAAGTGTATCCACTTCGTTTGTGTCCCTTTATTTGACTAATGATTTTCTGTCCTTTCTGTTGCTGGCATGATCCTGCCTGTCAGCCATGCCCCATTGTAATCCATCTGGTTTGGTTGCATTCTGGAGTTAGCATAAAGACTTGGAAAAGCCTCTGTTTTTCTTCCTGAGAAACCAGGAAGTTGGATTGACATGGGGGGGGTGTAGTTTGCACCTTTTCTTTTCTTTTCTTTTTTTTTTTTAAAGATTTTATTTATTTATTTGACAGAGAGAAACACAGCCAGAGAGGGAACACAAGCAGGGGGAGTGAGAGAGGGAGAAGCAGGCTTCCTGCCGAGCAGGGAGCCCCATGTGGGGCTCGATCCTGGGTCTCCAGGATCATGACCTGAGCCGAAGGCAGTAGCCCAACCAACTGAGCCACCCAGGCGCCCCTACCTTTTCTTTTTGGAGTGTAGGGGGAGTGGCGGGAAAGCGCAAAGCATATCTTTAAATGATACGATATTTCTGTTCACCCACCTCTTCTCGGTACTGTATGATATGAGTAGATATTCGATTACATTACTTTTAACATATTTAATTCTTTCCACAGTAAATATTCTGAAATAATGAAGTAATGACTGCTTTTGGATTTTTTTGTTGTTGTTGACTCTGCATCTTTTTATAGTATGTAATTTGCCATTTTTAATTTTTAAATGATACCATTTAGAACTATGTGCATAGTCTTTTCTAGTCAAAAGACCTTGAAAGTCAAGAACCAAATACTTTCAGGTGGGGAAGACTAATGTGGTGGAGAAAATCCTGGGCTAACCCAGAAATCGAGTCGAGGCTCTGCCTCTCCCTGGTTTTGTGTTCTCTCTAGATCTCACCCTCTCCCCACCCATACCCCTGTCCTCATCTATAAAATGCCAACATGGAGCGAAATGATCAAAAAGAGCCTTTTCAGGTCTAACAGATTCTTGTGAAGGCTCGTGCTTTGTAAATAGCCCATGTTCACAATGAAGGCAATATTACCATTACTGAAGATTTACTAAGCATCAAGACTGTCCTAAGCACAACAGCCCTATACAGGTGGGTACCGTTATTAACCTCATTTTGTAGTTGAGCAACCTGAGATTCAGAGAGAGAATTAACCCAAGGTGACATAGTGGGTAAGTTGTGAGCTGAGACCCAAATATAGATCTTTCTGACTCCTAACACCTAATTTATTGTTCAGTACTCCTCAAAGCTTTGCTACAGTCCAGTATGGGGGCTGCTTCCATGCCAGGGGTCTCAAATTATTTGTTTCTTTGGTGCTAACAGGGTTTCAGGCACCTTACTCCAAAACAGGGGAATGAAGTTGGGATCAGCAAAGTAGATATATTTTTAGGGACTTATTTAACCACTTTTTTTTTAAAAGATTTTATTTATTTGACAGAGAGAAACATAGCCAGAGAAGGAACACAAGCAGGGGGAGTGAGAGAGGGAGAAGCAGGCTTCCCGCTGAGCAGGGGAACCTGATGTGGGACTTGATCCCTGGTCTCCGGGATCATGACCTGAGCTGAAGGCAGTCGCTTAACCAACTGAGCCACCCAGGTGCCCCTTAACCACTTATTTAACAGTGTTTAAATGTGAGTGACACAGAGGCCATGAAAAGAAGTTTAATATTCTCATTAAGATGCTAAATTCCAAATACATAATTAGGAAGAAATAAGTGATTAATTACACACTGGGCCAACATTTTTCTGATTGTCGCATGGTTAACTCAACTCTGATGCTTTGGCAGGTTGGTGTCAGCCTTGGTTAACCCACAAGCCTCCCTCCTCCTACTGGACGCTGATGTCAGGGGGACCACTGTGCAGGATGAACAGGGTGGTGGTGGAGGGCACGCAGAGCAGGGGACGGCCAGGCTTCTAAGAAGACTACATTTCCAAAGACGAGTGCATGCATCTAGGGTTGCCAACTATTTGGCCATGCAAGAGCCTTACGAAATATTAGGTGCCATTATTTCATAAAATAAAGAGAATCTTTTTTTTTTAAGATTTTTATTAATTTATTTGAGAGAGAGAGAGCACAGGCAGAGAGAGTGGTAGTCAGAGGAAGAAGCAGACTCCCCACTGATCAGGGAGCCCGATGCAGGCCTCAATCCCAGGACTCTGGGATCATGATCTGCACTGAAGACAAATGCTTAACAGACTGAGCCACCCAGGCATCCCAAAATAAGAGAATCCTAACACCCAAAAAGGAAATAGGACATAATTTAGAAGAAAGGACTTGTCTTTATATAGAATGAATTTTGTTTTATGACTCTTTACGTGGTCCTTTGCTTCTGCATTTCTTCCTAAACCGGTGAAAACTTTTTCATGGACCAGTGTTGGGAATCATTGCACAGGTGAAATTCCAGGCAGCTTATAAGTGGAGAGAAGCAAGAAAACCCCCCTGGTTCTGTAGCCAAAGGTCATTTGCATAGGCAGAGTAGACCATAGTGTACTTGGCAATTGTTGATTGTATCATGCCCTTGAGATAGACATACAGGTGAAAGACGTACAGGTGAAAAATGAATTGTTTGAATGTTGAAAACTACCCAGAATGAATCCCTCAGCTGTTTAAGGAACAAAAATAAGCATAGGAAGATACAACACAGAAAAACGGAATTTGGCAACAAATCAGACCCACAGAGTCACCAATGTACACAGCTTTGAAGTTGGTGCATGGTAGATTTTTCCTTTAGAATGCTGCCACCAGAATGACCTCTCAAGACTGAAGACCTGCTCCTGCTGTTGCTCCCCAGTAAGAGCTCCCTGGCCCGAGATCAGAGGTCGTCCATGATCTGGCTGTAGCCTGTATTCAGATTTGGATCGTGTCAATCCCATGATAGAGCTGTGTGCCTCGTTGCTGTTCCCAGAACTCCATGTTCTCTAAACCCAGGAACCTTTGCTCATGGTGGTGCTCCTGCTTCTGCCAGAAACCCCAAGCTTCCTTCATCTCAGGACCGAGGGGGCCTTTCTGCTGTAGGTTACCTCTTCCATCTCATACCATCGCGATAGGCTCTGCCAGTCTTCTCTCCAGACAAGGGTCTCAGCCCATTGCACAAGGTGTATAGCCGCAGTGGGCCCTCAGTGGTGATTAGGGCAGGAGGTGCAAATGCCCTGTTGTTACGTGCTGTCAAGACTCAGGACAATCTGCTGTTGTCTCCCTCAGCTTAGCCTCATATGAGCATGATTTTGTGTCACTCTGGCCTTATAATAGAAGCTCTGATAACATCAAATTTCTCCAGAATTTCTTCAGAGGCCATCTGTGATGCATCTTGTATTTAATCCTGATTAGAAGTGTCTTGTCTGGTCTTGCCTTTTGCACCAGAAGTGAGTGTTTCTGAAGAAACTTCTCAGCAGGAGGAATCTTAGGCAAGCGCCCTGGCCTCCTGGCCATGATACACTCTGAGGGGAGGTGTGAGGGAAGTCATGTTCTTAACCATGGCTTATTTTTTGTGCAGTTGCACTGAGCCTGCCACGTCTTCAACTAGGAGGCTCCTTCTCCCTCTGCACTTACTCCCGCCCAGCTTCTGATGTTTTCAAAGAGACGTCTTCCAGTAACTGCTGAGGCTCTTCTGTTAGTTTTAAAAAGAAATACCAGTCCGTGATCCCTGAGCATAAATTGGTGCTTCTAGCCACGTCCTTTAGAGTGGGAAAGGCAAGTGAAAGATATTATTCTTGTTGCTACTATCGAACGCTATCTTCCAGGATCTAAAGGAATAAGAAACTTTATAGTTTCTGTAGAAGTTCTGCTTCCCTTCTGAAAGCTGTCAGGGGAACATTGTGTAGTTTTGATCTCCAGTCTAAACACACTGTGTGCTCTGATACACATGGACGACGACGGCTGCTAGAGCCTAGCTGAGCCTCATGACAACTGGAACTCTCCTGTAAAAAATGTCTTGAAAATTCTGCATGTAGGTAGACTCTGTAGGCCTGGAGATATTACATACAACCGGGGTGAGGCAGAAGGTGCAACGTCCAGACCTTTGCAGACGGGGAGGGTGAGTGGGGTAGGGAGGTGCAGACAGAAGTGGGGAGGGCTGCTTTGGAGCGGTTTGTCTAAGGCTTATGTGAAAGACCAGAGTCAGAAATCTGGCTATAATCGCTTTGAATTAAACTAACCAACCAACCAATAGCCCTTATCCCCTTGATCTCTTTCCAGCTACCCTTTTCTCGGGTCCTTTTTCCTGCAAAATTCCTAGAAAGAGGTGACTGCACTTGCTCATTCCCTCTACTTTCCTTGTATTTTCTCTTTTTTTTTTCCTTTTTTTGAGGGAGAGAGAGACTGTGCAAGTTGGGGGCAAAGGAGGGGCAGAGGGAAAGGGAGTCTGAAGCAGGCTGCACACTCAGCACAGAGCCCAGCATAGGGCTCGACCTCACAACCCTGCATGATCAGAGCCGAAATTAAGAGTCAGGTGTTCAAAGGACTGAGCCACCCAGGTGCCCCTCCTTTGTATCTTCTCTCTTGCACACTTGCCAACAGGCTGTGCCTCTACTGAGAATGATCCTGTCACCACCAGCAGTGACCTCTGCGGGGTCAAATCCACACTCCTGATTGACCTCTCAGCCCTGTCAGCATTTGACAGCTTCTCACTTCTTGGTTGTTTGTTGTTGTTGTTGTTTTCCTCTCTTTTTCTTTTCTTTTTTTTATCTTTTTAATGGAAAATTTCAACCGTATACCAAAGTAAGGAAAAGGGTACAGTGGCCTTCCATCTACCCATATTTAGCAGTGATCAGTTGGTGGTAGTTCCTGTTTGTTTATTCACCAACCAATCCCCCATCTTACTGTGTGCGTACACGGGCGAACACACATACACACACACACACACACACACACACGCACACACACACAATTATTTGAAAGCAAATCACAAACTTCCCTCTCCTTGTTGAACCCTTGCTACACTTGGCTTCCAAGCCACTGTAGTGTCTTGGTTGTCTTTCCTCCTATGTACGGGGTCTCCCTTGCTGAGCCCTTTTTATCTTCTCTGCCTCTACATGTTGTGGTGACCCAGGTTCAGTCCACTGGCCTCTGTGTATGTGTAGACAGAGAGTGTAGACTCTCTAAGAGATCTCTCCTAGTCCCTGAACGCTAATACCACCTATACACAAACAATTTCTGAATCTAATTTTAGTCTGGATCTTGCTTGTGAATTCTAGACTCAGATATCCAACTGACAACTTGACATCTTCACTTGGATGTTTAATAGTCACCTCAAACTTAATACACCCCAAACTGAACTTTCCTTCCCCCATAGACTTGCTTCTCTTCCCACAGTCTTCTTGTAGAACTTAGTTAATGGCAATTGCACTTTTCCAGTTGCTTCAGAATCCTCCTCAATTCTTTTCTTCTCTGACACTCCACGTCCAATCCATCAGCAAATGCTGTCAGCACCACCTTCAAGCTATAACCAGAATTTGACAACTTCTCAACCTCTACAACATCTCTCATTCCATCTCTTGCCTACATTATTGCCATAGCCTCCTAATTGGTATCCTGGTTTTCATTCTCCTTCATCCCCTCCTCCGTCTGTTCTCCACACAGCTGTCTGTAATATTTTTTAGAACATGTCACTCAACTACTCAGAACCTTCCAGTGCCTTCCACCTCATTCAGAATTAAATTCTAAATGTGTACTGTAGCCCACAAAGCCTACATAACATGGCCCCCAGCCACCTCTTCTGAGCTCACCTCTCATCCTCCTCCTCCTTCACTCTGCATATCCCACTGGCGCCTTTGTAGTTTCTTCATCTTGCCAAGCATGTTCCCGATTTAAGGACTTTGAACTACTTCTTCCCTCGTCCTAAATGCCCTTCCCTTAGCTATTCCTAAGGCTCTCCGTCCTTTCATTCAGATATCTAGACAAATGTCACCTCATCAAAAAGACCTGGCTGAGCATCCCATCTAAAGTGTTACTCCCCGCCTGGGGTGTTTCAATCGATTAAGTGTCTGCCTTTGGCTCGGATGGTGATCCCAGGGTCCTGGGATCAGCCCTGAATCGGGCTTCCTGCTTGGCAGGTAGCCTACTTCTCCCTCCGTGTTCACTCTCTCATGTCTCTCTCTCCCCCTCTCTCAAGTAAATAAATAAAAAAAATTTTAAAAGTGCTACTCCCATCACCACCTACCTACCCTCTTACCCTAATTTAATTTTCCATAAGCACTTATCCAACATGTTTACATGTTTCCTTAGTGTCTGACTCTTCAGAATGTAAGTTCTAGAATGTGAACTGAGAACCTGATTGCCTTCATTGCTGTATTTCCAGTGTCTAGGCCAGTCTGGCACAAAGTATAGAAGTCTAATAAACATTTCTAAATCTGTAAATGAACTAGGGTTGTGCAGATAGGCTGGGGACAGATTATAAAGGGATTTTAATCTCTGGTTAAGAAGTTAGGCTCAATTTAGTCAACAATAAAGAGCTATTGAAAGCTTTTAAACATGGGAGTTTTTTGTGAGAATTTGTCCAAAGTGGCAGAAGAAAAAAAATCAAGATGATAGGTCAGCTGAGAGGCTATCGTAATAATCCCGGTGAGAGGTAAAGAACCTAGAATAGGATAGCATATACAGAAATGGAGGGGAGGGATATGACAGGCATTCAGGAGAGGGAATCATCAAGATTCAATAATCAGTTGAGGAGCCAAGATTACCTTCAAGGGTTTGAACCTCGGTGAGGGAATGGCGATGCCCTTCCCGGAAACAGAGACACGAGAAGGAAAAGCTGATTTAAGGCTGGGATGGAGAAGGGGCATCTGAGCAGGGTGAGCTGGCGGTGCTGCCAGGAGGTTCAGATGGAACTGCCCAAAGACAGGAAAGAAATCTAGAATGGAGCTTGGACAGTCAGACTGCTACTGCTAGCAGGATTTTAAATTTGTTGACAAAGCAGTGATGATAAAAACAGTGTGAGAAGAAGGTATGGAATAAAAAGAGGGTCAACAACCCCCCGGGTTAGTGGGTGGAAGAAAAAAAATGGTAAAGAAAGTAAGGCATCATGGGCGCGTTGGTTGAGCGACTGCCTTCAGCTCAGGTCATGATCTCGGAGACCGGGGATCGAGTCCCACATCGGGCTCCCTGCTTGGCGGGAAGCCTGCTTCTCCCTCTATCACTCCCCCTACTTGTGTTCCCTCTCTGGCTGTGTTTCTCTCTATCAAATAAATAAAATCTTAAAAAAAAAAAAAGTAAGGCATCAAGATGTAAGGTCAAATAAAGATCAAGAAATTAAGGAAAAGAAAGGAAAGTCATGAAGGTACATCCTGCAGGAGCTGAGAGAGAGAGAGAGAGAGAGAGAGAGAGAGAGAGAGTTGTCTTGATAGAGGAGGCAGAAAATAGTTCCAATTGCTCTAGGAGCAAGTCATGGAGAGCAAGGGACTGAGAAAAGGATAGATAAATAGCTAGCTAGCTAGCTAGCTAGCTAGCTAGCTAGATAGATAGATAGATAGATAACCTTCAGAAGCATGAATGGGGATGTCTAGAGTCAAGGGAAAAACCAGAGAAAATATGAACACAATGAGGTGGTGGGGTTTGGAGCTTAATCTGTCAACAGATGAATGAATATTCCCGAGGGTAGTGGTGACACCATGTGTTCACTCCGTGATGACCTGTCCAGACAGCTTCCCATCCCCTGTTTCAAGATGCCCTTGTGTGTGGCCACGGACTTATGGGTCTGCTGTAGAGCTGTTGATCCTCTTAGCCCTTAGCCCGGCTGAAGAGTTGCCTCCAGCTGAATGATGTCTCTGGGCTCCTGAGAGTGAGAACCGAGGGATACCTGCAGGTGAAAGCTCAGGACCAACCTGAAGTACCCAGGAAGCTGCTGCTCTACCAAGGAGATAGGGGTGGGGGAAGAGGGGGTAGGGAGGGCCAGTCACAGAGCATGACACCACCCCACCTGGACAGAGAGCCTGTGGAACACCTGAGCACACAGCCTGGGTTGTGGCCCCTCGGGGTTCCTGGCAACTGGCAAGGGCATTAGGGTGTGGCGTGTCCCTATCCTCCTATATGTCAGATATTCCTATCCACTGTGACACACTATTATGATGGCATCCATTTTAGGTACAAGGAGTCCTCTTTAACAATGTACGAGCATTCTGCACATCAGGGCCTCGTCATTTAGAAATAATTTATGTAAAAATAATTGTCTTGAAATGGAAGTTCATTTGCTTTATCACAAGTAATGTCAGCAAGAAATCCCCCACGAATTTGTATGTAGAAGTGAAAAAAAGGAACGTGACTGGATTCTTTAAATATAATTTCAACAGTTGACATTTTTGAAAGGTTGCCAAAAAAAATGGCTTTAATTTTTTTATTCCCAAAATGTGCAAGGTTTCTCATTGATAGTGACTACCAAGAAGTTGAAGAGATTATCATTAAAAAGTTTTGATCAGGATTTTAGGACGGCATTTAAAGCATTAACCCTGATATTAAGAAAGCATATTCATGGAAGCAAGCTCAAATTTCTCAATTAACATTTTGAAATGATTTTATTTTGAAATTTCATATAAAGCTGTGTCTTCCCTAGGACTTTGTATTTTTTTTTTTTCTTACCACAATTGTATAATCTAAAGAAAATAGAATGGACCTTTTCCCCCTGAAGACCCATATAGATACCTTTAATGCTTTAGCTTACCCCAGGGTGCCCTTCAAAGATTGTCATTTTCTGTGTTTGCCATGATATGAAAAGAGCTGGGAACACTGTTCTGATGGCCAAGGATTAGAGATTAGCAAAATGAAAACAGAAGAAAGTTAAAAAGATGAGGGACTTAACCCCACAGTGGGTAAGAAATCAAGCAAAATTGGAAGGCGAAGGTGGCCTGGGTGATTGGGAGAGTGAGGAGCTAGAAAGATTGAGTGGTCAAATTGAACTTTCAGATTGAAAGATCAGAGTGTAGAACCATGCTACACTGAAAATGGCAGGGCACCATCTTTCTTCTCTCCTACACTTGTGTTTTCTTTGTGCCTCACACCAGTACCAGGACTTTCTGGTTATACAATGACAGGAAAGCAAACTCACCTACCCTAGATAACAAAATAGTCCAGAAGGCAGGAATGAGTTCAGGAATGGCTTCATCCAGGAGTTTTGCACCTCTTAACTTCAAGTCTCACTGGGCTTCCTATGGTAGCTCTTGGTCCTTCAGGAATCACATCTCAATTCACATCCATCATAAAGAACAACTATCTACTAACAGCCCCAGTGAAAGTTTTACATTTACAAAATTACATTTCACTGCTTCTAATTAATCATTTGCCCCTTACTGAACCAATCACGATGGCCAGGAAATATAATGCCCTCTCTCAATGGCCAGATTTAAGGCTGGTACCCACTGCTACAACTGAGAATGGAACCAAAATCTACCAATATCTCCTTTGTTTATTTAAGTGCTTTTATCATTTCTTTTTGGCACCCACCCAAGGTTTATTCATATTCATTAGTAATAGTCAAAATATTAACCAACTGTATAATCACTGGTGCTGACCAATCAGAATAGCTCTGGAGCAGCATACTGAACGTTTTCTGCCAAGCCAGGTGTTAATCCTCTCTGGTGGCTAGGTTGGAGAGAGGTCTGGGGATACCTCAGAGAGGCAGGAGGAATTTGCAGGCAGAGGGTAGAGGAATTTGCAGCAGGTGATTAGGGAAGTGACTGTTTCCCAACTAGTATTCAGCTAGTATTGTCTTTCAATATTTACAAGCTGTGTTGCTATAACAAGAGTAGTGGCACTGCTAATATTCCAGCTATTTTTGTGCATATTCGTTCCTCTCCACCACCACAGAGAGTCCTCCTAAAGGCTGGGAAAGGGGCTTGTTTGTTCCTGAATCTCCAATAGCACCCAACAAGGTACATTTGTCCATTCACTTACTCAAGCATTTCTTCGGCCCAACATATAGTAGGTCCTGAATAATTTAATTGGATGAATGCAATGACTTACTTTGAAAGGGTTGCCAAAAAAAAAAAAGGAAAGTATTAGAGAAAGATCCAGTTTCATTTAGGAGAAGGAGTAAGCAGAAAGTTTGAGGAAACTAATATGACTCTAAGGGAATTTATGATAATAGACACAAATTGTCCAGGAACAGTGACCAAGATTTATCTAGAACTTGTCCTGGTTACAAATACATTTGCCCAGATTTCTTTCTGATTGGATCCAATGGAAGGGTGTTTGTGGGGTGCAGGGTGAGGGAAAGCCCAGGTAGGCATGAAGAAGGGATGGCACTGGCCTGGGACAAGAAGCAGGGGAAGACTAACAACAAGCAGGAGGCTGGTTGGATGGAGGAAGTTTGGGTGGCAGAGGGAAGGTTCTTCTCGGCCCCTGATCACCTCCTGGGATCCTCCCAGAGAGAAGAAAAGCATGAGACTGAGTTTGAGCTGGAAGTGGTCTTCTGGGGCATCTGGTCCCATTTTAGAGGTAAGTAGAGACCCAGAAATACTAGGTGACTTTAGCACAACAGGGCCCCATTTTTTGATTCTCTGCTCACTGATGTTATTCTCTGTGAAGATAAAGTTGGAGAGGAAAAACAGTTGCCTCCAGGTAGGCAGACAGTCTGACCTTTAACAAAGCTGGTAGGTAGCCAAGACATGACTGCCCTGTACCCTGTTTTCATCCTGGAGCTCGAGCAACAGGAGGCACCCAGATGCCCATGGGGAGCACAGGTGCACACACACACCTCCAGGGCTTGGAAGTTTATTCAAGGTGAAGCAGACCACATGCACGACTGATGGGTGCTCAGAGTTGCGTAACCTACAAGCACATGTCTACTTAGAAAAGTTTGATTTTGATTGCCATAGAAGGCAAAACATCTTAAAATGAAGTTGAGCTATCTTTGGGTAGGATGCAAAACCGCCCATGGGTATATCACATCAGAAATGATGTGTGATTTCTTCCAGTCCCTCAACTCAAAAAAGATGAACAGATTTAACTGATGCATTCTAAAAATAAATAAATAAATAAAATCTGCTTTGAGTTTGAAACCAAGTATAGAAGTTTCAGGGTCTTTCTTTTCTTTTTACTTATTTATTTATTTATTTATTTATTTATTTATTTGGGGGGGGCAGTCAGGGGATGACAAAGGACAGGACAGTGGGATTTTTTTTGTTGTTTTTCAAAGTTAAAACTGAACAGTTTTAGCTCTGAGCATTTTCTACTGGGTGTATAACAAGATGACTAAAGGTCGCAGAAACAAGGTTAGCTTGGAAAAAATTATGAATGGTGGTTATACATTTAAATCCTCACACATACGCCTGAGGCGATGTCTTGTGAGTTGGAAAACCAACACTCCATTTTTAAACCTGTAGTGTCAGTAGTGAAACAAGCCCAACCCAGAGCTGACCCAACACCTAGGACTCTGGTCAGGAGACACAGCGCCTGCCTTCAGGGTAACCAAGTGCGGATGCACACCTGGGCGCTCTCAGACCCCCCGCTTCCACCTGGGGTGGGGGACACGGGGGCTCCAGGGTGGCCAAGAGGGCTCCGCGGGCCATGTCATTCAGGCATCCACACTAGCAGCCAGGGCTTCTTCCGCTTCCCTCTTCTTTGAGGCACAACTGAGTTTGCCCTTCTTACATAACAAGATTGGCTGGCTGGAAGCAGAATGTCCTTCAAAGGTCATCTACTCTAAAAATCGGCAACTTACTGAATTAATTTTGTTGTATGAGGACTCCTCCCAGCCTCCACCCTTTGGACTGCAAGTTGATTCTTTTCGTTCTCTTTTGTCTTTTTCAGAAAAGAGATTTAATGTGTTACTGTGCTGCAGAAAATCAATGCTTTGGAATCAATGGTAATTTTTCAGGCTGTTTAAAATTATTCACATGGCTGGCTAAGCCTGCTGCTGATAGAAAAACACAGTTTGTTGCAGAGGAAAACCAAGTTGGAAATCTCACTACTGGTGTGTATCTGCGCGTCTTTTCTCATTGGAACTTGAATATTTATCCCGCAGCCCAGGCACCAATCCTAATAGGGTGCTGAGGCTCTAGCTTGGGTCCCTCCGAGCTAGCTGACAGTGTGGCCCTACAAGCTTGACCAGGGGTGCTTACGATGCGGAGGCTGGGGGTGGGACCGACAGCCAGCAGGCACTGCACAGATGCGAGAGCAGGGCTCCTAGGCAGAAGAAGGGTGAGATAGGAAGGGGGAGCATAGCCGTGAGGTTTGAAAGAGACGGAGAGGGTCCTTGGTTGCCGTCATCTTGAACAGACACTGCGGGGAACTTTGTAATGAACCCGCCACATCTAGCCCGTGATTAACGCTCCCAGCAGCCCTAGGAAGAAGCCATCCTTATCCCCACTGGACAGGGGTAGTGGACAGGAGCTCAGAGAGCCTCAGATCACGTGGCCAGAAAGAGGTGGAGCTGAGACTTGACCCCTTGTTTTCTTTCTCTGCATGGCCTCGGTGGCATATGACATGGGTCTTCAAGGTGGGAAGTGTTCTAGTCATTTCAAACCTTGTGGGGGAGGGGGTGCACAGAAACACATTTCAGGGGGACTCATGACTACAGGTAGGAAGGCATGAGCCCAGACACAATTCTGCAGGCTTGGTGACAGGCATGGGCCTTAAAAAATAGAAGACCCGCTACTCTTGCAACTCTCCTGGAGGTCGAGAAGATAAGGGGCCTAGTGCGAAAACCCTGGAAAAAATATTTGCAGCAACTTGTATGCAGAAAGAATATTGATTTACATCTGCCACCAACTTGAGTGTCTCTTGCAGGGAGCAGTGCCTTCGTGGAAGAGGCCTGAGTTCTTTGGCTTCTATAGCAAACCCTGGCCCCAAATGCCAGTACCAAACAGACAGCTGGGCCCCGTTCTGTTTGTTCAACTGTGGAGCCTCAGGCCCTGATAGCTCATGGATGGGAATACACTCCTAGGACGCCCCCTTCTTCACCCCTGACCTGGACTCCATATCTCACACACCACGGGGGGGGGGGTCATTCTTAGGTCCTCATCACCCCTACGGTGCCTCTGTAGGATGGGAAAGGCTCTCTTCTCTGGGCAAGGTGGCACAAAGATGGCAGACTTGGCTGTCAGCCCCTTCTATGATCGAGCAGAAAGCCAACTGTGCATTAAGGGGTGAGCCTGGCTGTCCTTTCTCAGCTCTTCCTGGAGCCAACCGAGGTCCTGCCAAGCAGCCCACCCTCTTACAGCTGCCCTCTGGGGATATGTTTTCCCCAAACCCCACACTTCTATCATCCCTGGGAAGAATCTGGATTGGACAGTGATTCTTGAAATGTCTAGTTCCAGTGACGGCTCTGGTGAGTGCCTCTGGGGTCTTGGGGAGGAAGAGGCAGCAACCAAAAAGATGGAAACAAGGAGCCACCCCCCCACCGAAATTTTGTTCCAGCTGTGAGGTAATGCATGCTCCAGCCACACCAAATCACAGCCTCATAAATCAGTTGGCCATAGCTCATGCCAGGGGGAGTGAACCTGTAGGAAATGCATTAGTATCATGGTCACCATGCACACGGTGACCATGATACTAATGCTCAGATAAAGTATCAGGAGCAGACCAGACACCAGAGCAAATGTCAGTGGCACCCCCAACTCGGACAATCTCTTAAAAGGAATCAGGACTGCAGTTGGTGTGCATTCTGGAGAAAGCCAGGTCCTTCCAGCCTTCTACCCCAGAGGCAGATGTTGTCTATCATGCCACAGGTGCAGACGTTCCTGAGAAGTTGTAAATAATTTGAATTTGGGGGAAAAATAATTTATAATGTGTTCAAAGAGAACTCAATCTTTCGCACACTGCTACAGTGAAGAATCTGCCTTCTGGAGAGACTCTTTTTGTCAACTCCTAAACCATCATTAACTTGGAGGCTATCACTGAGCTCCAAAGGTCTTGTTTCAGGGGAAGTTATAGGTAAAATTTGTGTATTTGTACATTTATTTTTTTTTCCTGGAATGGCCCAGAGCTTCTGCCTAATGAATACTCACAGGGTTCAACAATCCAGAAGCAGTTATTTGGACAAGTTTGCCGTTGGAGTATTTGAGCACACCTGTGCAGAACTGTGTAGAACTGGGTGGGACCGTCCCCTACATGTACTTACTGCCATGAAATACTTTCTGGCCAGGTGACTTCCTTACTCTTGGCACCTAGTGAGTTATCAGACCTTTCTGTGAGCATCTGTAAAAATGACAGAAAAGGAATCCTCGACACAAAGCTGACCCTGTCTCCTAGATCCAAATGGAGTGACCCACCTATGTTCATCATGTGGGGTTATACTCTTCTCAGAGCCCCTCTTAGATGTGAAGGTTATGCCTCACAACCAGCCCGTAGTACGTCCTGGGCTTCCTGGCAGGGCACGCTCTGGGGACATGCTGTGTTGGATGGAGCTGTTCCAGGCTCCAGCTGAAATGTCCACCTAAGCTCATCCTTCAAGTTGGAGTTGCAGGCTCTGACCCTGTTCCTCCCTCGGTTTTGATCCTCCACACAAGGAATAGTTTATTAGCAACACAAAAGGTGTCCCTCTGGTCAATGTGTCTTTGCCGGGAGTTGCCATTAAGTGCTGGGAGCTGCTGGATCTCACATCACACTGGGTCCTGAAGGACAGTGAACTGGGAAGCAAATGTTGAAGCTGGACTGATGGCCCCAATGGAACGTCAAGTGGAAAATGGGGGAAGTGGTGATTTATTTATAGGTGACCAAGTGACTTAAGATGAAAGCTGCTTGCCCCCTCACGGGGACTTCAGGATTACAGTTTCTTTACCTTCCAGGCCAAGTGCTTGTTCATGAACTTTGCTCAGTAAGTCACCACCCACAAGCAGCAGGGGGGTGTGAGTAGGGAGCCAAGCGCTCTGTGACCCCCCAGAGATTGCTGGGTTCCATTTCTAGTCCCAAATGAAAAGCTGAGGCTCCTTCATTTTCCTAGATTCTTAGGCATGAGCTAGGGTCTAGGACTGGCCTCCAGCACCCAGCTGGGTGAGCTGATTTAAGTCAGTGAATGGTGGTTGGTTGGTGTCCCACACCTTGAATGTTTTCCTTGCTGTCCCTGCCCCTCGGTTCCAAGAGGGAAGATGTGAACCTGACCTGCCGGCCATGTCTGTAGTGACTGGTAAGTAAGAACTGAGTACTCTCCACCCCATCTTCCACGTAGTGAACATGCTGCCCAGGAGACTATAAGTAATGATTCAGAGATCCAGAATCTCCCAGAGCAATCTTGATGAAGCTAACCAGGCTCCATTAGTGTCTGTTAGACAACCCCACAACATAAAGCATTTCCCGTGCTAATGCACATGATAGAATGTTTTCATTTTGATGATTTCAGAGATTTAAAAATGTCAAAAAGATTCTGGCTGTAAATGTCCCCACAGTGATTTTGTCATTTTGCAGAGAGAAGAAAGCAAGCTTCACCACCACCTCTTTCCAAATAGACCAAGCTGCAGGGGCCCAGCCCCTCCTTCCACTACTCCTTCCTACCACACCCCCATCTTATTCATATTCTGATCTTCAACACACTTGAAAAGATGTTCCTGCCAAAGAGAAAATCTTGTCTTTAGAGCCTGCCATCAAAGGACTTCATCTGCATTTGGGTGGCTACAGATGTGGGGCATGGAGGCTGGAATCACACAGGAAGTGGCAGAGCTGGTGATCCCTCTGCCCACACCTCTGAAGCCACCCAGGTCCAGCAGGGGAGCCCACTGATCCAAGGTGTCACAGCCCAAAGCTGGGGAGACCCCGGCCTTTTGGGAGTGAACTGTGGAGCAGCAATAAAAGGAGACACAAGAGTTCCCTCCAGCCTTTCTCATTCGGCATTCACTATCAATCTACCAAGGTTAAGACAGAGTTTTCCCTGGCATACAGTGGGTAGGAATCAACTTGCAAAGAAATTAATCAAAGAGCAAAAACTGATGGAGAACTTCTAAAAACAGAGAAGACCAAGTCAGTCGTTTGTTTGACAAGTGTCTGTGGATGGTTTACTGGGTGTCAATTGATGAGCAACACGTACCCCTATTCTAAGGAGTAAAGCAGACAGGTGAACAGACGATATGTGCTGGGTGCTTATTATACTACCAGACATGCTGTGAGGCAATCTGGGAGTGGGTTGAGGGGTGCTTATGTCGGGGATCTTGGATATCCTTCTTCCCAGCGGATACCATGTCAAAACTAAGACCTGAAAGATGTGGAGTGAGGAGGTGGTCTGGAAAAATCATGCTGACTGCTCTAGGGGCAATAAAGGGGAGTGCCAACAAAGAAGGGGGGACTGTGGGAAGAGTGGGGTGCAGCCTGACCTAAGGAAGTGACAGTGGGTGGAATAAGAAGCAGCAAAATTGGAAATGGGCAATTTCCAGAGGAAGGAGTTCGGGAGGAAGCCTGGGTGACTCACTGGGTGGTGGTGTATTCTCTGATGGGGAATCCTGCTGGAGGAGGAGGAGGAAGAAGGGGAGATAGTGGTGCACCAGAGGAGTGGTTCTTAGAAGGGGCTGTGGGAGAAGGGAGAGAACAGATCTTGATGAGTTGGGGTTTAGATAAGTTCAAGGGGCTTCCGGAATAGAGAGGAGGCTGAACCCCTGGAAGGCGAACACAGGTGTAGGGGGCATCTAGGCTGGAAGTGAGGTCTGGGAGAGCCTCAGGTGGTTGGAGACTTCAATGAGGATTATAGACTTTCCTAAGTATTTTAGCAGCATCCTTAGCAATCAAGAATTTGGTGCTAATTACAGATAACAGCAGGCCTCATTTGCATGTTAACAACTAAATGTACTAATTACAAATTAGCTTTATCTATTCATTAAAACAAGCCCAGGAGGCCTTTTTACTTAGAAAGGCTTTGATAGCATTTAGTTAAATTACTGTGTGTGCACCTGGAAGTAATAACAGCTGCATTTCATGTATGCCATTGTATAAATCAGACCGGCAAAATAGAGGCTTTAGTGGATTGAAAACCAAAGAGGGGATTCAGTTTTGTATCCTCAGAAAGCCAAGGCATGCATGTGGCTCAGAGCAGTTTCTAGTATAAGTGTAAGTAAAAGGAAAATAAAAAATTATTCTAGCTTTTTTTCTTTTTTTTTAAGTTTTGTATAGCTTCATCTTTCTGAAGAAGCAGGGTCCCCAGATGGTTCCCAAAAGGGCTTCTGAAGACAATTGGATTTTTCAGGCTGAGAGTGAAAAGAAGCTGTGCCCCTCTTCCCCCACCCCCCTACTCCCACCCAGCTGGGCGCTGTCTGGAAAGCAGCATCTCCCACCTGGAACAGGAGAGGGAGGGTCCAGGAGGAATGCCTCAGGGAAAAAAAGGAGGAAGGGAATCATGTAGAAGGCTGCTGTACTCAAAGGGATGAAAGGAGATTTGGGGCTCTGTTGGAGACTTTGGGAATGAGTCAGGGATAGTTTCATTAAAAAACAAAGCAAACTGACAATTACTAACGCCAGGAAAGACAAAAAGCAACCTGAAAAAAAATGTTCTGGTATATCAGGTGGCTCAGCAGTGCTGAAAACATTAAAGCAGCCACTGATTTAGCTAACAGCAGTGATGTAACTATATTGAGAAAATGGAGAGGAGGCAATGATATATATATGGGAGAGATGGCATCGTCTTCCACAATAAATCCAGAACTGAAAAAAAAGCATTCTATGTATGCTGCCTGCAGATATAGAGGCAAATATCAGAACTGTGTCTTTGAAGAATGAGAATTAGGGGGGAGACAGATGGGTCAGAGACAGCTGCTTTCTATTTATGCTTGGTAGTCATCTTTGACTTTTTAAACCTATATACGTGTGCTACTCTGATAAAAAAAAATAAAAATACATTTTCAAGAGCCTCTGAAGACATAGGAGACTAGTTTGTTTTGCTTCAATTGCTAAGCAAAGGCAGTGACAAACAATTGTTGCCTCAGGTCTCAATTGCCAAAGCAGAAATGCGGCAGCTGAGTGTGTGACCCTCCGAGACCCAAGCGTGTGTTGCTGGGACAAAGGCAGTCTTAGCTGATCAAAAATGCTGTCCTACTGTGGCACTTGCCTGTCTCAATGTCTTCAGGGGCTTCTAATCACCCACTTGAGAAAATCCCGATTCTGTAACAGTGACCTTTATTGGCTCTGTGATACGGCCCTTGCCCACCTTTCTAGTTCCTAACATTCTTCCCTTCACACCTGCACCTTCAGCCGCCCTAGATGTAGTACTACAGTACACACACACACACACACACACACACACACACCCATGTCAGACTGTCCTTCTACCAATCTGTAACCTGGCTAACCCCTAACTCCTGCTCACTTACCTGTGACATTCTTATCCAGACCTTTCCTTCTCCTAAAAGCCCTCATTGACCCCTCCTGTGGGCTTGCAGCACGCCCTGTGCTTATCTCTCACATTGCCAGTAATCCCTCTTTCCCAGCCCTCCTGAGCCCGTCAGGGCAGGGACTGTGCCTGGTAGTGTTACTCAATGCTTTCTCCAGGAACTTTCTAAGGGGTGACCGGCAAGTCCTTCACTGGGTCTTCCTTTTGTTCCTCCATCCAGTCCCATTTGCCTACAAGACCACCACCCCCCCTCTCCCCCGTCCTCACCAAGAGCTCACTCAGCATCTGTTTTTCTCTCCCCCGAAGGAAAGAGAAATCCAGGTTCAACTGAGGGAAGGAGAGTTAAAGATGGTTCAAAAAGGATAGAATGAAAGGCCTGGGTGGTATTGGGCTTTGTGATATTGGGCAGTGTCATAATTTCCAAGGCCGACACCAACCTAGAGCTTAGAGGAAAGGTTTTGAAGGCCTGGCCATGTGTCCTCCCAGCTGAGAAGTCTCTCATTACTCAGTCCCCTCATAATCCTGAGCCCTTCCAGGAAGTGGCAAGCTTTACATTCAACCATTAGTATTTCCTGACCAAGGAGCCCAGAGTTTGCTGCGTAGGGGAAGAAGGCCAGTGATGAACCCTGTCCAATCCTTCCCTGACCTTAGCTGGACCCAGCCCTGCTGTGCCTGGGAAAAACCTTGTTCTTGTCTCTGTCTGGCCAAGGGGGTCCCAACAGGGACATGTGTGGAGCACCACACTCCTCACAGTGAGAACACCCATCCTGGCCTGACATCCCGGCTTCCCAACAGGGATGGAAACTTGCAAAGGGAAGGCCATCCAAGAGAGGAAGGAAACCACTCAAGCAACAGGCACCAGGAGAAAGTGGCCTAGAAGCATGACAAGCTATATGATGATGGTCATAAATGAGGATGCCGAGCATTTTTTGAACTCTGGATTTGTGTCAGGATTCGTGCTCATGCCTCACACACATCATCTCATTAATCCTGCCAACACCTGCAAGATAGATGCCATCACTTCCGGCACCTAGCGGATGTGGTCCCCACAGCTCAGAGAGAACTCACCTGTCCAGGTCCTGCTGAAATGGTAAGGGCAGGAGGGGTCCCACCCCACTTCTATGACCTCAAAAAGTCTAAACTCATAACGTGGATGTTATGCTTTTATGGACCAGGTTGGCAAAGGAACAGAGGTAGAAAAGAGAAGAAAGTTGATGGAAATTTTTTTATGGCTTGGCGGAGGCTTAGCACATTTTGAAGAATGAAATCGAACGTGTCCTGTCAACACCTCCTCCACCCCAATTGCTCCCCGACCCAAATAGCAGCCCAGGCACTTCAGGGGTTCTGGGGTCACTGTTTCTTCCTCATTTCCAAAGTTGAATGAACTGTAAACAAGCAAATGTTTTAAATAATGCTCCCTGAGGTGCGACCTTAATCTGCATCTTGTCTAGACTTTCTAATGCCCCTGCAGGAGCACAGGATCTTATCAGTGTCTACATTTTTGACAAGCAATAATCTCACACTTATCCGGGCTGATGGCTCCGGGTGCCTTCCGCAGCTAGTTAGTAATTTCAGATGTTGTGGGAGGGAGTTCTCTGTGGAAGAATCACACTTTCAATCCAAAATTAAAGCTCAATTTGGTCTAATTGTCCTTAATTTTATCAGTCGCATAAAATGGCTGATCCCACATGCAAAAATAAATAAATAGCTGCGCAGCTTCGAAATCCCTTCTTTTGGGGGCCAGATCCCATCGAAGTTCTATGCTGTCTCTCATGCTATTTCCATCCACCAAACAGTGCTGATCTTTCTCTATCCTCTTCTATTTTCTCTCCTTTCTCTGTGCTTCCCCCAGCCCTTACCAAAAAAAGAAAAGCATAGTGTCTCTCTGTGTGTCTATCTCCTCTGTCTTGTTTAATTTTAGAATGGAAGTTCCTTAAGAGCAAGAATAGTTCCTTCATGAGATGATGACACTCAGAAATCTGGAAATGCCTATTTAAATGGTAAATTGGTACACTGCAATAAAGAAAATAATAAAAGTAGCCACTTATTTATTTGCAAATAGAGACCATATTTTGGGCCTGAAATGAAGAGGTAAAGAGACTGCCCGAGGCCTCTGGTGGGAGAATGCCTTCTAATAACATCTAAAGATTTACCCTCAAGCAGGGAGGGTGTGGGAAGGTGCCCAGCCCTCATGGGGAGCAAGGCTGAGTTCCAGCTTGCCTCTGCCTCTGATTAGCTGTGTGACTTTGGACAAAGTCATTTCTTTCTCCAGTCCTTTCCCTCTTTACTCAGGAAAGAGAGGGGCCAATGGGATGGTTTTAGGTGCATTCCATTGATGGCCCAAGTACCTCTGGGAAGGAGGAGGGAGGTCAGCAGTGATCCAGAGGACCTGACAGATACTATGGAGGTCCAGCAGCAGCAGTGGCAGAGGGATGGAAGGAGCTGAGGCATTTGAGCAATTTGGGAGGTAGAGTCAATAGGCCTGATGCTCAATGGGTCTGGGGTGAAAAGCGAAGAGTCTGGGCTCTCATTTCTGCTGTGGGGATCCAAGAGGGTATGGAGGACATAGATCAAAGTGGCTGTATGTGGAGAAGTTACCAGATTTGGAATGTACCATCTGTGCTGACTTTAAAAACATGTCCACAAATTCTTTAACACAATTCCTGTCTTGAACATGGGCTTGCCTTAGTGACTAGCTTCCAATAAATACGATGCAATAAAACTCATGCCATGTGACTTTTAAGACCAGGTCCTAAGACAGTTCAACTTAGCCTCTTGCCCTCAGAACCCAGCTACTGTGCCATGAGGAAGCCGAGGCCAAGTGGGAAGGCCTTCTGTAGGTGCCCCAGCCGAGGAGCTAACTGATAGCTGGACCATGCAAGTTAGAAAGCCTTTGGAGATGGCTCCAGTCCCTGCTACCATTGACCACAGAGAGACCTGGAGTGAGAACCACCAAGGTGAGGTGAGTCAAAAGCCAGAACTGTGAGAAGTAACACAGACTTCTGTTATTGTTGTGTTGTGCCACTATGTTGGGGGTGATGTAATGCAGCAGCAGATAAGTAGAACCTGCTCCAACGGAGAAGGGTGCTAGATCATTCTGGGTGCTGGCAAAACACAAGGGGTCCAGGCAGAAGAGTTAAAAGGACAGAGTTTTAAGAAAAAGTTCTTTACACAGGTATGGGCAAGGCTGAGAGAACCGTTAAGGAATGACGAAGTACCCAGACAAAAGCAACAAGAAGAGTCATTCCTCCCTCTGAGCCAGACAGGGCAAAATGGAGGGGATAGTGGCATATTCCCACATTTGCAGACAGCTAGCCCCTCCTGGACTCTAAGAAGGGGAGTGGATAGAAAGATGGCCACAGCACATCCACCTGTCCTTTCCCTTGCAGGCTGGTCTTGCCTTACCTTTGGGACGCTCTGTGCTGAGAGGGCAGGAACGAGCCGTGCTTCTTGTGTCTCCCGTGCTGCGTGCCTGGGGACTCAGGTCTTTGAGGACTGCTGAGTGTATAGCTGAGTGAGCGTGTGCATGGAGGGCCCAGGGCCCCCAACAGTGCAAGTGGAACCAGCCTGGTAATTGTTCTTCCTGACCAGTTGGGTGGGTTGGCAAGCAGAGGCAGGCTCTGATCCCAGCCTGCATTGACTGGAAGAAGAATTCTTGAAGCATGTATCTTGCTTCAAATTATTGTCCTAGAGGACAAGACAAGCAGGCTCCCCTTGGCGGCAACACCACAGTCTGGTTTGTCTCTACATGCCCTGAGGCCTCCCGCTCCTGGTGCAGGGCACGCTGGGGGTGCGGTCACTGGATGGTCCTGGGGTATGGATGGCAGTGCCAGCAGGGAAACTGACTGCTTCAAATTTCAACATGAGATTCATGTCGGGGGACTTGGAGGTATTTCTCTGACTCACATTAGGGGCGTGAGGGTTCTGACTGGAATGGTTAGGACTGTGTTTGCCATTTCCATAGGCCAACGCATTTCTGAGCCCTAGGACCCAAACCCTGTGTGGAGCAGGGCTGCCCGGGAGGAAGTTCTGTGATGATAGAAATGTTGTTCTGTGTGGTCCCACATAGTAGTCACTAACCGCAGCCAGCTACCAGAAAGTGGCTAATGTGACTGCAATATGGAATTTTAAGTTTCCTGTCATTTTAGTAACTGTAAATGTAAATGTACGGAGCCACATGTGGCTAGTGGCTCCTGTGGCATGGAAAGGACAGAAAGAGTGTTCTATTTTCAGTCCTGGGTTCTCCATAGGGGCTCAGAAGGAGTGAGGAGCAGGATCTTTGCTCTGGGGATCAGAGGAAGAAAAGGACTACTGCTTTTTAAAGGGAAGTGCCACAGCTGGAATTTAGGTAGGATCTAAATTGGCCCAGGTGCTTCCCATAGGGAAGAAGCTGGATCTCAGCAGGTCTGTAACATGCTGGGGTGTGGAGGGGGTGGGCAGAGTGGATGAGTAGGGAAGATTCTCCCCCTCCCCCCACAAGCCAGCAGACTTGCCAAAGCTGAAGAGTGAAGGATTTAGGACCAGAGCATTAAGATAGAGCATACAGCTGGAGAACTGTTGAAAAGAGGAGGAAGGAAAAGGAGGCAGACATGTGGAGCCCCTTCTAAACAGGCCTCCCCCTGGGACTCATGCCCATGTCACCTGCCAGCACAGAGGCAGCAAGTGTGTTCTTCAAGATATGGGCCAGTGAAGGAACATTTGCTGGAAGGCATCTGGGGGAGCAGCCAGTCTGGCCTGTGCAGAGCTTCTTGGTGAGCTAGGAAGGGCAGAGTAAGCTGTGCTTTCAGTGTGCTGCTTCCTTCTGTGGTCCTGTTGGCTAACACGCCAGCACCACTGACCTCAGGTGCGGGGCCTGGGAGCAGGTGCCAGGCCCCAGCCCACTCCCACCTGCTGGGAAGCTGGGGCTCTGCAAGTCAGCAGGTGCCTGGGGCTGAGAGGTGAGCAGAGATGCTGCACAGCAGCTGGGAAGGAGCTCTGCGGGGCGCACTGCTCTAACACCAAGTTTCCTGTTTCTGCTAGGCTAGAAAGGCATGTTGTATGGCCAGTAGACACAGAGTTGTTTTTTAGTGTTTGTTTTTTTGTTTTTTTTTTCCCCCACTCTCCTGAGTCACTTTAAAAATAATAAGGCAGTGGTAGCTGGCTGATTTTGACCTTGAAACTGAATAGTCTGTGTCTTGGTTCTCAGCCCTGGGTCTTTCCCTATTACTATCTTTCTTTCTGGAAGACACAGTGTTTTTTTATCAGCCAAGGCAGAGGCACAGGTGTAGGTATGGGTGAGAGAGCACCAAGTCCTGACTTATGCATCAGTCAGTAAGGGCCAGGGCCAGGAGGAGCTGGGTTTTCCTGCAGGACACACGAGACAGGTAGGCTGGTAGTTTTTCCATTCTACTCACTGAACAGGAGGCTTGGAGGGCCCATGGAGCCTGCCATTCTCACTTTTTATTTTATCATCTATCCACCCATCCACCCATCCATCCATCCACCTACCCATCCATCCATTTTGAGTACAAATCTTTCAGTATCCTGAGTTCATGCCTTCACCTTTAGGAGTATGATGACCAAGCACCACACAAGAAGTTGATTTTGTGGCTTACACACCTCAACTACATTTCTTTCACTGATGAGTGTGTCTATACTTTCAAGCTTAATGCCTAAACCAACCAACTTCTACGTGGGAACATTCTGAGGCCACAAAGACTGAAGAAGGGAAGGGGAGAGCCATCAAGAATGTATGCGAGGAACAGGAACATCTCCTAGAGAGACTAAAATGAGAAGCATGGCCACATTCCCCCTCTCCCCCCGATTTTGGGTTTCACTTGGGTTCGGTTCAAGAAAAAGCCATTTTCCACCCTTCTGCCTCAAGCGAGTTAGTTTTGCTGGCGGTGGCCAGAGCAGGAAGCCCTTTTGGGGAGCAGTCAATGCTGGGTGGAGAAGCACGTGCTAAGTGGCGCCCCACCCCCAGAACCTGCGCACGCGCAGAGCCCGCTGAGCGCATGAAGTGGGCGGTGTTCTCTGCCCGGTGCTGGCCCAAAGCCGCTCTACGTCACCAAGAGCTGCGACTGGCGCTCGAGTTCCTGAAGAAGCTCGCCACTTTACTCCTTCTCTGTTCCCAGAGCAGCCAGGCGATGTGTTGTCTTAAATAACAAAACTGTACACATGGCAATTCAGTTTCAAAGGAAATGCCTCGCCTAAGCAATAATCTCCCCGTGCCAATTGTGGGATGATCATTTTCCACACCAAAAACACACTTGAAAATGTTGGCTTTTAAGACACATAAACAGTGGAATCGCGAACTCACTTGTTGAAGCAGAGAGAAGAGAAACCGCATCTCCTCAGGATGGCAAGTGAGGACGCGCAGCTGCCGCTACCCCGGGTCTTCCCCGCAGAGTTTGCCGCGCCTGCTCAGCGAGGCTGCTGGCGTCCTTTCAGGAGCCGGTGGGGCACTGCCTGGCGGCACCCGCCTGAGCCTCGCCGCGGTTGAGCATCATTCCCAGGCTCGCTCAGGGATGGCTCTGCGTGATGAGCAGACCCTGCGGGGACAGGCTGCGCTGGTCGCGCCCCTCGTGCTTCCTGACAGATGTGCACTAACCCAGTGGCTGGCTTCCTCCGAGAGCGGGGTCTGCCCTACCTTGCCGCCTTTAGTCTTCTTGCTCCCTGCCGGGCCGAGCGGTGGGAGCCGTCCGTATTCGAACTCACGGCCTGGTTGGCCTTGCTCAGCAAAGAGCTGGAGTGTGGTCCCGGTGACACCGTCACCCAGGGTCTCTCTCTGGAGAGACCTCAGAGTGCCTGGTGTGGCCCCCATCCCTTTCCCAGCACGTGGGAGTGGGAAGAGTGGCCAACACGTGGGCCTGCCTCCTTGTTTGTCACCCCTCTCCCGCACCCTCCTGTGAGGACGGTCAAGACTTCGTGGGCTTGTTACTGAGTTGTCTGCTTCACGGCAGCATCCCCCAGGTATCCCCAAATGCTGGTCTGGAAGAATAAACAAACCCAAATCAAAACCCAGTGATCCCCTCCTGTTGGTAGAGAAGCAAGAGCAGGTGCAGTCCTATCAACAAAAGGTAAACCCCAGACAACAGAGATGCTCTATGTCTGTGGATCAGGGAGTTTGCCTGCTCTGGCTACCTTTGTACCTTCGAGTCTATGGGTCAAGTTCGCCTCAGTGAGCATCAGTTTGCCTGAGCACAGCACTTTCCATTACAACTGGACGGGGGGCTTCTGATTCCAGACAAAATGGAGAAAATGCATTCCACCTATTCCTCATGCTAATTATAATTAAAGACCATGGACAAAATGCATAAAGCACTGACTACCAGAAGACTCTACAATGTGGAGGAAAGAAGACAGATGGCTAGAGACCTGGGGATTCAGGAAAATTTCAGAGGTGAGTTGTGTGTGTGTGTGGTATGAGTGTGTGCCTCCTGCATATCCTAGCCTGGGCACTAGAGAAGCCTGAAGTGTGGAAATGCCAGTTGACACACCAAAAACCCCTCAGAAAAGCGTGCCCTGTTTAGTCAAAGATCTGGAAAAGGATGGTCCTGTGTGATGGACTGTTTTAACTCTACTTGAATATATATTCTGGATATTAATCCCTTATCAGATATGTGATTTGGAAATACTTTATCTCATTTTGTAGTGTGCCTTTTTACTCTACTGATAGTATCTTTTGATGTAGAAAAGTCTTTCATTTTTATAAAAGCCAATCTATTTTCTCTTTTGTTACATGTGTCTTTGGTGTCATATCCAAGAAATCACTGCCAAGTCCAATGTTATGCAGCTTTTGACTGATGTTTTCTTCTAAGAATTTTAATACTTTAGGTCTCACATTCAAATCCTTGGTGCATTTTAAGTTAATTTTTGCATATGGTATTAGGCAAGAGTTCAATTTCATTTCTGTGCATGTAGATATCCAGATTTCCTACAACATTTATTTTAAGACTGTCCTTTACCCATTGAATGATCTTGGCACTCTTATCAAAAAATAATTTGACATACAAGCAAAGATATATTTCTGGGCTTTCTATTATTTCATTAATCTGTATTTCTGTATTTATGTCAATACCACATTGTTTTGATTACATAGCTTAGTTTTGGTTATATGGGTTCCCTGTAATTTTATGTGAATTTTAGAATGGGTTTTTCTCTTTCTGTAAAAATGTCATTGGGATTTTGGTAGGGTTTGTTTTGAATCTGTACATTACTTTGGATAGTATTGATGGTTCAACAATATTAAGTCTTCCAATCCATAAGCAGGGGCATGTTTCCATTTATTTATGTCTTTTATTTCTTTCAGCAGTGTTTTGTAGTTTTCATTGTATAAGTCTCAATTTTTTTTTTAAATTTCTGTATATTTAACATCATATTAGTTTTAGGTGCATGATATAGTGATTCAATAATACCATACATCACTCTGTGCTCAACACAGTAAGTGCACTCCTTAATCTCTATCACTTATTTCACTCATCCCTGTACCCCTCTCCTTAATGATAACCATTGATTGTTCTCTATGGTCTATTTCTTGGATTGTCTCTTTCTCTCTCTTTTTTTTTTCTTTGCTCATTTGTTTTGTTTCTTAAATGCTACATATGAGTGAAATCATTTGGTATTTGTCTTTCTCTGGCTTACTTTGCTTGGCATTGTATATGCTCTTTAGCTCCATCCATGTCATTGCCAATTGCAGGATTCCATTCTTTTACACACACACACACACACACACACACACACACACAAACACACACACATCTTCTTTATCCATTTATTTTCTTTTTTTAAGATTTTAATTTATTTATTTGACAGAGAGAGAGAGATCACAAGTAAGCAGAGAGGTAGGCAGAGGGAGAGGAGGAAGCAGGCTCCCTGCCAAGCAGAGAGCCTGATGTGGGCCTCGATCCCAGGACCCTGAGATCATGACCTGAGCTGAAGGCAGAGGCTTTAACCCACTGATCCACCCAGGTGCCCTCCATTTCTCTATCCATCCATCTGTTGATGGATATTTGGGCTGCATCCACAATTTCGCTATTGTAGATAATGCTGCTATAAACATTGGGATGCAAGTATTCTTTTGAATTAGTGTTTTTGTATTTTTGGGGTATAACCTAACAGTATAATTACTGGATTGTAGGGTAGTTCTATTTTTAATTTTTTGGGAAGCCTCCATACTGTTTTCATAGTGGCTGCACCAGTTTGTATTCCCACCAGCAGTGAACAAGGGTTCCTTTTTCTCCACGTCCTCACCAACACTTGTTGTTTCTTGCGTTTTCGATTTTAGCCATTTTGATAGGTGTGAGGTGATATCTCACTGAAGTTCGTTGTAGACTTTTGCCTCCTTCATTAAGTTAATTCCTATGTATTTCATTCTTTTCGATGTTTTATTTGATGTTATTGTAAGTAACATTTTGTAATTTTCTTTTGAGATTGTTCATTACTTATGTATAGAAATGCAACCAATTTTTGTATGTTGACTTTGTATCCTGCTACTTTGCTAAATTCATTTATTAGTTCTAACAGTGTATGTGTGTGTGTTTGTATGTCTGTAATCTTTAGGGTTTTCTATAAAAAAGATTATCTAATCTGCAAATAGAGATAGTTTTATTTCTTCATTTTCAGTTTGGAAGCCTTTTATTTATTCATTTTTATTGCCTAATAGGTTTAGCCAGAATTTCCAGTATTATGTGGAATAAAAGTGGTGAAAACAGATATCCTAGGGACGCCTGGGTGGCTCAGTTGGTTGGGCAACTGCCTTCGGCTCAGGTCTTGATCCCGGAGACCCCGGATCGAGTCCCACATCGGGCTTCCTGCTCCGCGAGAAGCCTGCTTCTCCCTCTCTCACTCCCCCTGCTTGTGTTCCCTCTCTGGCTCTGTTTCTCTCTGTCAAATAAATAAAATCTTTAAAAAAAAAAAACAAAAAAAACCAGGCATCCTTATCCTGTTCCTGATCTTAGAGGAAAAGCTTTCAGTCTTTCATCATTGAACATAATGTTTTCTGTGGGTTTTTCATATATAGCTTTTATTATGTAAAGGTAGGTTCCTTTTATTCATAATTTGTTTAGTGCTTTTATCATGAAAGGGTATGGATTTTTGTCAAAGGTTTTTCTGCATCCACTGAGATAATCATGTAGTATTCTCTTTCTTTCTGTTGATATGGCATATTATATCAATTGATTATCATATGTTGAACCATCCTTGCATTCCAGGAGTAAATTCCACTTGGTCATGATATATAATACTTTTGATATGTGACTGAATTCTGTGTGCTAGTATTTTGTTGAGGATATTTGCATCAGTGTCTATAAGGGATAATGGTCTGTAGTTTTCTGGTAGTGTCTTTGTCTGGCTTTGATATCATCAGGGTAATATTGGCCTCATAATATGAGATTGGAATAATTCTCTCCTTTTCAATTTTTTGGAAAAGACTGAGAAGGATTGGTATTAGTTCTTTAAATGTTGGTAGAATTTATCAGTGAAGTCATTGAATCAGAGCTTTTCTTTTATGGGGAGATATTTGATTTATTATTTGATCTCTTTACTAGTTATAAGTCTATTCAGATTTTCCATTTCTTTGTGACTTAGTCTTGGTAGGTTTTATGTTTCTAGGAATCTGTTCATTTTATCTAGGTTATCCGATTTGTTGGGGTACAGTTGTTCTCTCTTATACTTTTTTTGATATCTGTAGAATTGGTAAGTGTCCCTATTTTCATTTCTGATTTTAGTAATTTGAGTCTTCTCTCTTTTTCCTTAGTCCATGTACCTAAAGGTTTATCAATTCTGTTGATATTTTCAAAGAACCAAATTTTAGTTTCATTGATTTTTTTTCTTATTGCATTCCTATTCTTTATTTCATTTATCTCTGCTCTAATATTTATTGGACTCTTGATTTCAGCTCAGGTAATGATCTCATGATGTGAGATCAAGCCCTGTGATGGGCTCTGCTCTTGGCATGGAGACTGCTTAAGATCCCCTTTCTTTCTTCCTCTGCCCCCCCACCCCCAGCTCATGGCATGTGCATTCTCTCTAAAAAAAAAAATTACAAAATTATACTAATGGATCATTGAATGCCAGGGGTTAGAGATATTAAAGGAACTATAAAAGAGCAGAAAAAGGTTTTCACTGTGGGAGGAGAACACTTTGACATCATGATTAGGATGGCGTTTACATTAACATATCTATGTGCTAAAGTGGTAAAATCTGAATACGGTCTGTAGTTTAATTAATAATACTGTGCCAATGTCAGTTTCCTGGCTTTCATAATTTACTATGATTGTGTAAGATGTTATAATTCAGGGGAACCTGGGTAAAGGGTATATGGATCTTGTATTTTTGCAACTTCTTGTGAGTCTAACATTTTAAAATAGAAAGCAACAAACAAAACAAAATGAAAAAACCGAACAGGAACTGTTTCTAAATGTTGCTCTGCAAACAGCTTGCGGCATTTCTGGTTCAGTGTGGCACTCAGGACTGGAAAGAACCCCTCTCCTGCCTCTCTTTCCCTTGAGCCATCAGGTCTACCTACTTCCTTGAAGAACATCTTGCAAGCAATTCAGACATAGTCGTGTTCAAAATATCTGTGTGAGAAGAGCTGAGTATCCTTTTTCCAGATGCCATAGAGTACCCTGCTTCCTCCATCTTTTCCTTTCACTGATATCACTGAAGTTGATGTTATGGAACTTGTGTGGCTAATTCTGGTCAGCCCATGTTTGCTAAGCAAAAAGTATGTGCAAAAAGGAATATAATTTATTTGTTATTTTGGTATCTATATGTGTTTAAACACTAACAGACATCATGTGCTCAGGAGGGTCTGGCTCTGGCAAACCTCCAGGGTCAGAATCCAGGGAAGATCACTCATTCTGTGTGTCTTCTCACCGTCCTGGATGTGCTCCCTTCTGGGGTCCTATAGGAACTGTCACATTGTGATATTTTTGCTGTTTTTTGTGTATAAGTCCCTCCTCAGAGGGGCAACGATCTTGTCTTCCAGGAAATTTTCATCCAAGCTATTGTTAACATTTATTATCAGGACTTTGTCCTGTGATGGTGACTATAGACTTTTGTCCCAGCTGGCATAGCCACAACACCCTTTGAGATGCTGCTTAGAATCCCCCTAGATTGTCTGGTTACCCAGTCTGTGTGTCACCATCTCAACCTTAGAACCTTATGGGAACCCTTGTCAAATTAAATCTAGATTGCTGCCCATTGTGGCTGAGGCTGATAGTGCCAGCCCAAATCTGTTTCTCCTCTTCTCCTTTTGTAGGAGAGTCCCCATTTATTTGGGGGAGGGGGCAAGATTCTTGACTAATAGACCACATTTTCCAACTTCCTGTGTTTCTAGGTTTGAATATGTGACAAGTTTGAACCAGTGAGATGCACAAAAAGGTTACTGGGTGGGACTTCTGGGAAAACTTAAAAAGACAACTGTGAAGTGCCTTTTTTGGTGGTAGGAGTGCTCCTCCTTCTTTCTTCTGCCTACTGCCTGGAATCCAGGTGTGATGGTTAGTGTTCCACCACTAGTCTTTCCTCATTAAAGATACAGATAGAGCTAAAGATACAGAGTCAAAGAATTGAAGGGGCCTTGGTTCTTGATGCCTATGGCCATGCCAAGTCGGGACTGCCACCTGTGAACTGGGAGAGAAAAATAAACTTTTGTCTTCTCTTTGCTCTTGCTATCAAGTCAAACACAATTCCTAACAGATACAATCTTGTGTGAGGTGCTGCCCTGGCCTGTCTACCTTGGAACCTATTATAAAGTGAGATGAGCTCATTGTGGCAGGTCGCATGTTCTTCATGAACATGTACTGGTGTCAAGGGAACATGTGCAGATGTGTTTGAAGAGGAGAGTCAGAGTAACCGAGAGGATTGTGGAGGTGGGGAGGAGGACGCTTGGCTTGGAAAGGATGGGGGGCGGGGTGGGGAGTGATTGGGTGTGCATGAACTTTAAGCTGTACTTTTTGATGTCTGCTCGTAGGGGGTCACTGCCTTCTCCACCCCTGAGCTTTCTGAGTCACTCCCTCTGCCAACAGGCCCTGGGAACTGAGATCCTGCTACGACCTCCAGACCCATAGGGAAGTTGTCGCTGGTCCCAGTGAAATGAAACTTGGGAAAAGGACAGTTGGGGGAGGCCTCCTGAAAGGAGTACTCTTCAGTGACTCACCACTCAACTTTTCGAGTTGGGAATGGGTGAAGCAGCAGTCACCTTCTTGCCTGATGTTAATCCAGGCCTCTGATTTAAAAAACACATGGGATGTGCAGGAAGAGAGAGTCAGGTCCGTTCAGGACTGGGCATTTACATATGGAAGCTCAAGGCTGTGCACAGCTCACAGGCAGAGCAGGGCTTAATAGAAGCCGATGGAGATGCTCTTTGTGGAAGGAAACAATAAGAAAGAAGCTCTTGTTTTCCCTGGGTGTCACCATGGCTCTGACTGATGACATTTCCATAGAACAAGTCCTCTTCCCTGCCAGGCTCATTTGTGCTCTTGTGCGTGGGCTCCTGCCCTCTGCTGTAATGGGGCAGCCACAGTGGATGTGCTCATGGCCATGCTGAGTTATTTGGCCTCTAAATGGAGTGAAGCTTGTTTTGTTTCTATGAAAGAAGAAATGACAACTTATCTTTCCCTTCTCCCTCTACCTTCCCTTCAGCAGTTTGGCTTGGTTTTACAGCTCTGTCTTGTTGGGCCATCATCCCCCAAGGCTCAGGTCTTGCTGGTACTAATACAATTGGAAGGCACAACCACACTCTTCTCTCAGCTCGAGATAGGAATTTAAATTAAAGCTCATTTAGCTGGGCGCTCCCTTTTGATTTATCGGCAGATGCCTCTTGCTGTTTGAGCCTTGTTAAATTGCTAGCAAACACTTCACTGACCAGCTGTTCCTATTAAGCCAAAAGAGCACTGTAGAGCAGGGTCAATCCCTTTGCACTTTGGATGGTTCTTATATGTTATCCCTGTGGAGTGGCCACAGGGAGTGCATTATCCCCTGCACCCTGGGAGCTGGCTGGTTAATGGCACTGAGAGATTCTTCTGCCTATGGGTGAGAATGGGAGGGGGCAGGCTTCCCTGGTAAGGGACCCATTGCTCTGTTCTGCCTGCTGGGGTCCTGCCAAGTCTCTCAATGAGGCAAAGCCATAATGCTCAGCCCCTGATGTAATATCAGGTAGGTATCTTTCCTATGGATAACGAGCCTAGCAGGTGTATAACCTTCCCTCTTACTTACCAGCCAAGGGTGTGGCTTTGCTGAGCCAGAACTGACCTAGCTATGTCCAGGCACAGATGCAGCTCACTCTGTGTAACCCACGTGTTCCCTAGAGGAAGAGGGACATGCACTTCCATGAACTGTCTCACAAATATTCAGTGACATGTACTAAGAAGCCTAGGGCTGTTTACTTGCATGTGTTACATCTTTGTATCAATAAGAGAAGGTCCCTATCTTTGTGGTGGACACAGCTTTGTGCTAGGGCCAAGGCCTAGGCAAGCAGCCTTCATGAGCTGCTCTGCCTCCATGCCTGGCCTCTGTGGAGTACTTTTTTTTAGTGTAGGAGCTGTACAACTGCACTGGGAACCCCACTGATCACTCCTAGCTCAGAGGGAACCTAACTGGCTGCCTAAATTTTTCCCTCCCTTATATACTTTTTCCACTCCTCAGTGTCCAATCTCACTCCCTTCCTATTCTCAAACTAAATCCCACCAGGGGCTTCTCTGGAGACTGAGCACAGGTCAGAGTGGTCTTGAGAGCCTTGAGGGAGGTCATCTAAAGCTGAGCTTTGGGCCTTGTCCCTGGATCAAGGCTAGGTGGGGCTTGTGTGCCAGACCCAGGCAACAGGGAAGCTCTACTTCTAAGTGCTTGGTTGAGAAGAAATTGGTAGTATTGACTCATGGGCCTCGATGAGACCCAGGAAGCCATAATCTCCATCACTGTTCTTATCTGAGATTCTTGTTCCAGGGGCAGAGGCATCACTTTGGATTTAGACATTTTAGCAAAATGTCTCAAACACAAGATTCTGAGACTGTCTGCCTGAGCTAATTCTAGGACCCCTCTCCCTGCAGCTGTGGACTCTCTGAGCCAGGGTCAGGTCTGGGTGGAATGCTTTAGGGTGGGGGTTTAATATCTCCTGGGAGGCAAGCCACATCCTGGTCCAGGTCTGTCTCAGAGAGAAGCTCTACAAAGATTGTTAAAACCTAATGTCAGAGTATCAGTGTCTAATGTGATCTCCCCTTCTTCCTATTTCCTCATGACACAAAGACAAACACATAACAGACTCTGGCCAGAGGAGGCTCCTGGATGTAAGCTGTCTAGGGAAGTGTCATCGTCTCCAATTTCCTGGGTCAAACCCTCCAGGAAGGTGCTGGGCTGTGAAAAGTCCAAGGACTTATTTTTTTATTTTATTTTATTTTATTTATTTTATTTTATTTTATTTTATTTTATTATTTAATTTAATTTATTTATTTATTTTATTTTATTTTATTTTATTTTTTATTTTATTTTATTTTATTTTTTTAA
>PITA01001291.1:183013-204545 GCA_004023965.1 Spilogale gracilis
CAGTTTGTTTCTGTGTCCAAAGTCTCTCATGTTTCATTTCTCTCCCTGAATTACCCTACTTCCTGTTTACTTTCCTTCTCCTACTGTCCTCTGTATTACCCCTTATGCACTGCAAGTAAGTGAAACCATGTGATACTTGACTTTCTCTTCTTGGCTTATTTCACTCAGCATAATCTCTTCCAATCCAGTCCATGTTGCTACAAAAGTTGGATATTCATCCTTTCTGATGGAGGCGCAGTATTCCGTTATATATACGTACCACATCTTCTTTATCCATTCATCTGTTGAAGGGCACCTTGGCTCTTTCCACAGTTTGGCGATTTTGGCCATTGCTGCTATGAACATTGGGGTACATATGGCCCTTCTTTTCACTGCATCTGTATCTTTGGGGTAAATGCCCAGTAGTGCAATTGCAGGGTCATAGGGTACCAAGGGTTTTTGATCTCATTCTCATGGGTCAACCTGGGCCTTCTGGTTGTATAGTCTTTCCTATAGTCTTGTCACATCCACAGTGCTTTTCTGAGATACTGCAGAGTGGGCACATGCAGTGGACAGGGATGAGTAAGCTAAGCAGGTTTTCAGATTGCTTATGGAGCACTCTCTGATGATGCTCAGTATTTTACATACCATTTTGGTGCCCACAACAGTCAGCCCTGATATTTTCTAAGAAAAATTATTTCCTCTGTTTCTTTCACAGTGGGATCTACTTGTTCTCCTAGCACAAGCCTTATTTTTCACCTTTGTAAGGGTTTTTATTCTGATTTCACTTTTGTTTTCTACTTTGTGATCAATAACCTTCCCAGATATGGCCAGGAGTTTTTGCTCCGTTCCCTGCAGAGGTGCATGGGGCAGCTCTGTCCTCTGCACAGCCTACACCTACCCAGGATTTTGCCAGAGCTTCACTGCTAGCTCCAAGCAATCCTCCTGTTAGTCCAGTTTGGGTGATTTTCTCTGAGTGCAGTTCCTGGTATTTTCCTCTCCCAAAACTCATCTGCCAATTTTTTGTCCACTCATGGCTTTGAAATACTTCCGGCACTTTGATTCCTTTTGCTCAGAATTTCCTTGCAGACTTTGAGAGTTCTTCCTCCTTTCCCACATTGTTAAAAGTAGTTAAGTGTGTTCTGATCTGAACATCAGGCTTCATGTCTGCATCCTTTAGGCTCAATTTTCTGTACTTTTCTTTGTTCTCCATTGGTTCTAAAAAATGATATTTGTCTCTCAGGCATAGGGGAGGTATAGAGTTTTAGCCTCTGGCCTTCCCCCTCATCTGCACACACATCAGGTCCAGCTTTGATTCCACTTTTGGGAGGCAGCATGAGATAGCAGAAAGGTTTTGGGCCAGGGAGTCATACCTAGGCTGAATCTCAGCCCCTTTGTGTTACTTTTGGAGACTTATTTAACTTCTCTGAGCCTCCATTTCTCAGTATCAAATGGGGATAATAGTCTTTGCTTCAGAGGACACCCAAACAAAGAATATGGAGGATGGCCCATTTGATGGCCAGATGATGGAGGGATCATTTATGTCCCAGGAAACTTGGCCTCCCTTTGTCTTTTAAAAACAAGAGTCTCCTAAAAACATACTTTTAAAAGCTAAGCAGGGTGCTGCCAGTCAGTTAGGTGTCTGCCTTCAGCTCAGGTCATGATCCCAGGGTCCTGGGATCGAGCCTCATGTTGGGCTCCCTGCTCGGTGGGGGTCTGCTTCTCTCTCTCTCTCTCTCTCTCTCTCTGCTCCTTTACCTGCTTGTGCACTCCCTCTCTCTCTCTCTCTCTCTCTCTCTCTCTGTCAAATAAAAAATCTTAAAAAAAAAAAAAGCTGAGCTGGTTGTGTACTCATGTGCACATTAGCAGCTTTATGTACAGTAGCCAAAATGCAGAAGAAACCCAAGTGTCCATTGATGGATGAATGGATAAATAAAATGTGGTATATATACACAATGAAGTTTTATTCAGCCTTAAAAAGGAGTAAAATTCTGACACATTCTACAACATGAATGAACCTTGAAGACATTGTGCTATGTAAAATAAGTCAGTCAGAAAAAGACAAATACTGTATGATGCCACTTACATGAGGTACCTAGAGTAGTCAAATTCTAGAAGCAGAAAGTAGAATGGTGAATTATTGTTTAATGAGTTTCAATTTTACAAGATGAAAAAGTTCAGGAGATGGATAATGTTAATGCTTGCACAACAACGTGAGTGTATGTAATGCCCACCAAACTGGACACTTAGACACAGCTAAGCTTTATGTTCTGTTATGTGTCTATTTTACCAAAATTAAGAAAAGAAAAGTGAGCTGTCTATGCTTTTCAGATACATTGTCTTTTAATTGTTTGCCAGTCAAGAGGAAGCTATTTTACTTAAATTTTTATCATGGTAATACATGCATATGAATGAAAAGAATTAAACAGTACTGTGCTGAAAAATAGCCATCTTCTCCTCTCTAGCCTGACTTCTCCCCAGGGCTCCCCAGTCACTGAGAATATTTTTAGCTGGGTAGTAATGTTGCTTCCAAAAGCTGGTGGGAGAGCCAGGACAAACCACTTCTAAGCAGTCTCCAGGACTATGACAAGCTCTCAGAGGCAGTTCCAGGCTCTTATCTCTGGGGAGAAGTTGGGCTGCAGAAGAAGAAACTAAAGCTGATAGGAAGGAGACATTGGGGAAAGGGACCCTTCTGGGCCTATCCAGTTTCTTCTGGGTTCTTCCCACCCTTGAGAGCCCACAGAAATCTGTTTTGCTTAAACTAAAGAAACAGGAAAGTTGAGTTGTGCCTGGAGGAAGTAATGAAAAAAAAAATGTCACCAGTGACTGAGTTTAGAAGCAACAAGTTCGTTTGTACAAAATTGAGTAGATCACAGTGACGGTAAGTCAGTAGGAGTCTCCTGCATGCATTTAGTTTTCATGGTAACCCTGTAAGGTGGACGCTACTATTTATCCCCATTTTATATAGGTGCGAGTTGAGGCAAAGAGATTGGTAAACCCAAACAAGATCACGTGAATCTGGGCCATTCTGCTTGAGTACATACATGGGCTCTGACACTGAGGAGATGAGAAAGAAAGCAATGGCAGAGCCCCAAGGAGCCTCACAATTTTGGCCAGATGTAGCCACCTATGTGCCCAGGTCCTGGAAAATGGGCAGGTGCTGGAGATGGGCCACAATGGAGGAAAAGAGGAATGTGAGTTCTTCTGGAAGTGCCCAGTAGTCTGAGAGCTGGGACTGAGGAGGCTGCATAAAGGAATTGTGAAGGAACAGGCTTCATGGATTGGGGAGAGAGTGCTGGGAGAACCGGAGAAGTTGCCTTGAGAGAAGATATCCAGGGAGAGTAGAGGAGGCTGAGGACTATGGGAGGGTGAGACATAGAGACCAAAGGCTGAGTCTTCTATTCTGCACATTGAGTGAGACTATGACCTGTTTGAGGAGTCAGAATGTCACAGGCAGGGTCAGGAATTCAGAGGACACTGAGTTGGGGTCACAGAGACTGTGGGGGAAGGTATCATCCATCTACTCGCCTATGCTCCTCCCTCCTTCCTTCATTATTTCATCTGTCCATCCATCCATCCATCCATCCATCTATCCATCCATCCATCCATATTAGTCTGGGTTAGGACCGCAATAACAAAGTATCACAGACTGAGTGGCTTAAAAAAGAGAAACTTAGTTTCTCACAGTTGTGGAAGCTGGAAGTCTTAGATTGTCTGAAGTGTTGTTATTTATTTTTTTTAAAGATTTTATTTATTTACTTGAGAGAGAGAGTGTGTGTGTGTAAGAGGAGGGGACGAAGAGGAGGGAGAAGGAGAAAATCTCAAGAAGACTCTGCATTGAGCATGGAACCTGATTGGGGGAGGGGGGCTTGATCTCATGACTCTGAGACCATGTCCTGAGGTGAAACTAATTTGGACACTTAACCAACTGAGGCACCCAGGTGCCTCAACAGGGTTGATTTTTATAGAGGTCTTTCTCTTTGGCTTCTAGATGGCCATACTCTCTTTATGTCTTCACATGGACTTCTGTCTATGTGTGACTATCTCCAAATTTCCTCTTCTTAAAAATTCACCAGTCGCATTGGATTATGGCCCATCCTGATGAGCCCATTTTACCTTAATTGCCTCTTGAAAGATGCTATCTCCAAATACAATCACATCCTGAAGTACTGGGGGCTGGGACTTCAAAATACAAATTTTGATAGACTCAATTTAGCCCATAATGCTTTCATTCCATCCAGTCACCTTTTTATTCATCCATCTGTCCTTCCTTCTATTCTTCCATCCATCCATTTATTTATTCAGCAAATATTTAGTGACCATAACGGGTCAGGCATTCAGGGGATATAAAGGCCAAAGATGTCCACAGACAGTGGAGACATAGACAGGTATAACCTAGCTGGGAAAGTACAAGGAAGAGGTGTTCCCAGTGAGAGGGGAAAGATAAAAAGTGGGTTTCCTACTGAGTTAAGGGTAGGGTGACATGATGGGGTGACTACTGGAAGGCATAATGTTTAAGCTGGCTATTGAGTACAAATAAACGGGGCCAAGAAAATGGAGGGAAGGGAGAAGGGCACTCCAGGCAGAAGGAATGGTGCATGAAAAGACATATATGTGTAAGAGAAAGAGGCACAGCCAGGGAACTGCAAGCTTGTGTTGCCTGGAAGGTGTGCATAGCAAACATTGAGCAGGAGGAGTGGACATGAAAGTGCTGTCTGCTCCCGGGCATAAGGGGCTTGAGTTTTATTCTGGAGACAGCAGGGAACCAATGACAGGTTTTAAGCAAGCAACGAACAAGCCTTTCCTCAGCAACATTTACCTATGGGTTTTACTTTATCTTGCTTAGTGTCTGTCCTTTCTGCTAGACTGTAAGCTTTCCTAGAGCAGAGAGTCTGGTCTCTCTGGTTCATTGCTATATTCCCAGCCCCAAGAACATTTCTGGCACACACATGGAGTAGGAGCTGGATGATTTGATTTGTGTTTAGAAAGCAGAGTTGGATAGACATTGGGTAGAGGCTTATAAGTGAACTGGGAGAGATCCTTATGAGAAATCATAATGTGTGAAAAACTGAGAGACAGCAGTGTTTGAGCCAGCAGGGTCATAAATGAGGCCTTCTGGAAGTCTAGGCTCCCTGGAGAGGCTGCCCAATGCTCTCCTGCTCTGTTTTGCCGACTGCTCCCTCCACCTCAGCAAACGGGGCATCTCCCCAACCAGTCCTCTTCTCTTAATCCTCTGCTGGAGCCTGAAAAGCCCATCACTGGTTTGATGTGTACTTGCTCATGCATTCAGCAAATATTTATTAAGCACGTATCATGTGCCAGGCACTACTCTAGAGGTGGGGATTTAGCAGTGAAAAAAACAATAATTTCTGTCCCCATAGTTGATATTCTAGCTGGGGGAGGCACCAATTATGAATAAGCATAATAACTAAGTATGTAATACAGTACATTAAAGCAATTAATACAGAAAACATCATAGAACAGGGTCAAAGGCTGTGGGGTGGAGTGAGATTACAGTATGACACAGAGTGGCCAGACGGGTCCTTAGTGAAAAGGTGACACCTGAACAAAGATTTAAAGGAAGAGGAGGAGTGAGCCTTGTAGTTGCCCTGGGAGAAGAGAGCTCCAAGCAGAGGAATAGGGAGTGTGGTAGCCCTGAGGTAGAAGTTGGTCTGAAGTGGGTGGGTGCTGTGACTTGAGCCAGGTGAGTAAGGAGAGGGAAGGAGAGAAGGTTGAAGAGGAAGAGAAGGTCGTAGTTTGTATGTGTGGACATGGATGTGTGTGTGTGGGGGGATTGGGTCACAGAGAGGGGCAGATTATGCAGGCCTTGAAGACCACTGTATGGGCTTCTATTTTTTTTTAATATTTTATTTATTTATTTGACACGGAGAGAGAGAGATCACAAGCAGGCAGAGAGAGAGAAAGAGAAAGAGAGAGAGAGAGAGAGGAGGAAACAGGCTCCCTGCTGAGCAGAGAACCCGATGCGGGCCTCGATCCAGGACCCTGAGATCATGACCTGAGCCGAAGGCAGAGGTTTTAACCCACTGAGCCACCCAGGCACCCTGGACTTCTATTTTTATTGAGAGTGAAATGGAGAATGATTGCAAGACTTTGCTGTGTCTGCTTCTGGAATTTTGTGAATTCATGAAGTCTTAAATCTCAAGGTCAACATCTGAGTGATCTGAATAGAATTGCACAGAGGCACATCATGCATGAGTGCTCAGAGATACTTCCAAATGTTTGTGGTGGAGGAGGGAAGAAAGACAGGGAAGGCATGGGAAAGGAAAATCTCAAGTAAAAGATTGTCCACTGCAACCTTTGACTCATAGGAGAGAAGTTCCTTTCTGGACAGTTAAAAGCCAGAAGAAGCCAGTGAGAGAATATCTAGAAGGCGAGAGATCTGTGTTGACCAATGAGGACATGGTCCTACCTGAGCTTTTGATTAGAACAAAATGATTCTTCCAGAAATTGCCAGTTCAGAAATCCTACGAATCCACTCAGTTCCCTTTGTTAAAACAATTTCTGACATTGACTGTGATAACAGTATGAAATTATATTCTAGAGTCATGTGGGTGCTTCCTTCTCCCTCCCCAGGCCTTCTCCTCACTACTTATGGGTTAGCAATCACAATGAACATTGCTGTTGTCATGGCCCTGTCACAGGAATCTCTGTGAAAAGAGATATTACCAGAGTGAGATGATTTATTTACTCTCTGTAATCGGCACATTTCACCGTGGGACTTGAAAGCCTGCTCTTGAGAGGCAGGCCTTGCTCCCAGGACTCAGTCCCAGTCAGGTTTAAGAGTGCGGCCAGCAAGTGCTTTGTGGAGCTGAGTTTGTTGCCTGGAATGAAGCAGAGGGGGACGGGTTGCAGGAAATACAGGCCTGAAAGCAAATGTCCACGTTTTCATTCTCTTAATGTGTACTCCATCATGGGCTGTCAAGATGGGCGAAGCAACTGTGAGTGATGTTCTTGACAATGTGGAATGTTTCACATTTATCTAATTCTCTAAAAGACAATTTTATACCAAGAGATCATTATCAGCTTTGTCCCTGTGGAAGTTATCGATGCCCTGACTTTAGGGCTGACAAAGTAATGTGCAGTTTATGGCATTTGTCATCAGAATGGAAGGGAAAGTCATTTCTTGCCAGTAAGCAGAATGGAAGGAATTTAGGAGATTAGGACCAGCCATATCATTACTCTGAGGTGAAGAGATGTCAGTCAAGGACTATCAGCTTGTTAGGGAAAGGGAAAGGAGTATTACAGATCTTGACTCTAGAATTGACTGCATCTGACTTATAAACACATCTAGTATTATTAAGATTTCCCCAAGCATCTGGGAGGCCCAGGAGAATGGCGAGAACACAGATTTTGAAGTCAAAAGTAAGCTTCAATTCTGGTCAAAATCTGTCACCTTTCTGGAATTTCTCTCTGAAGACCAACTCCAACATGTGGCTCTAATGATTCCTTTTGATGGCACCCACATATCAAGGTTTTGAACTTTTAACTGACATCTTAAATAGACACACTTATTATTGGAAACATTACGTAAGTTCAGCTCACGTCTCAAATGTCGTCAGTTGACGTTTATGTTCTAATGCAATTTATAATTCTTCACAGAAAGGTTAACATTTAATTAAAGTACTGCTGGAAATTTCCTTTTTGATAAACCTGGGCTTATGCTTTCATTTTCTTGGAGTGGAGAAAAAATAATCTTTCATGATATATAGGTCTATGGTGAAACAGTCATTTCGGGATCTGGAGGGGAGCCAAAGGCAGAATGAAAATGGGGTTTGCTGCACAAAATCCTCATCCTTAGGCCCTCAGAGAATGGCACACCTGTTGGAAACTCTCTTGGCAAGAGAAGTGGTTGACTGGGCCCTTGGCCAAATGTTGGGTTCTTCTCCTTTTGTTTTTAGTTGGAAACCAGTGAAGGTTAAGCTAAAGGCAGATTGTTGGCTTCTCCTTGAGTTAATTACTCTGAAGAGAAACAGTGTTAGTTATGAGAAGAAAATTTGGAAGGCTATAGGCTGGGGAACATGAAAGATGCATGAAAGATGTTTTATATATTTCTCACAAGCTTTTTTTTTTTTTTAAAGATTGTATTTATTTGACACAGAGAGACACACAGCAAGAGTGGGAACACAAGCAGGGGGAGTGGGAGAGGGAGAAGCAGGTTTCCCCGCCGAGCAGGGAGCCTGATATGGGGCTCCATCCCAGGACCATGGGATTATGACCTGAGCTGAAGGCAGATGCTTAATGACTGAGCCCCTAGGCACCCTGCTCACAAGCTTTTTATGAGAAGGAAAACATTTTGTGGCCTAAAGTGTATGATGAACTAGCCCACCATTAAAAAATTTAAAAAAACACTGTTAATTCAATTCAGAGTGATGCTGTTCTACACTTAATTAGAGCCAAGGTCTTTCCGAGTCTGCCTCTCCTCTAGGTCAGATTTTGTGCTAGGAGTGGGTGAGTTAGGTGGACATCAGTCAGGGCAGTGGGCTTATTGATTTCCAGAGGAGGAAAAGGATTGAAGCCCTGGACATTAAACACGTAGAACAGAAATCTGGATCCCCTTTGCATTTTCTTGGGCTGAAGTTTAACAAATTGAGTGTAGAAAAAAGTTGTTTGTGACTTTTAAAAAAAAAATATTTTATTTATTTGACAGAGAGAAACAGCCAGAGAGGGAACACAAGCAGGGGGAGTGAGAGAGGGTAAAGCAGGCTTCCCGCTGAGCAGGGAGCCCGATGTGGGGCTCGATTCTAGGTCTCCAGGATCATGACCTGAGCCGAAGGCAGTTGCTCAACCAACTGAGCCACCCAGGTGCCCAATGACTTTTTTTTTTTAACACTAGGGAAACATTTTGATTTTATAGAATATAGTTTGGTGCCGACTTCCATTTTTAGCGCCTTGCCTATACAGAACTTGCTGAAGGCATTTAAAATAAGGACATAAGAGTTTTATCAGGAGAAAACTTTTTTTTTAATTAGCTTTTGTTTAAAAGACAAACAAAACTGCAGCCCACGTTATCCATCCAAATTATTACAGAGTTAACAGCTTCTGAAAACTTATTTTAAAATAATGATGATATTCATATACAGATCAACAAAAAAGTCATTATTATATAGTATACAGAGAGGGGCCAAATCACCAGAGATTGAAGCACAAGGCAACCCGACTAATCTGTAACTGCCTTCTCGCTTGCTAGCACTGTGCAGTTCATGGAAATTTACCTATGAGCACTAACATTGGTGATTTTAGTTGCCAAATGCTTAATGGTTATTATTCTGATGTGACTGACTCATGTGTGTTGCTTATTATTTCTTTAGACACATAATCTGATAATGAGCTCACCTGTTGGATACAAGAGCTATATGATAAACTTCCTCGGGGGACTTCTGAGTGAATCTGGAAGAACCTGTGTTGGACCAGGGCCCAAGATTTTTTAGCACATTTGATTTGGAAGTCAGAAATCTAGAAAACAGTGAATGAGCTAAGTGACATCAGGAGGCATAAGGGCATCGTGGATTTTAAGGAATGGGGGAGAGCCGTACTGCCCTTACTTAAGCCTGTGCTCCTTGATGCTAACTGGAGGGCTACAGGTCAGTCCATAGCATCTTAAATGTAAAACAGCATTGACACAGAGGTGGATCATAAAGTGACCAAAAGCAGTATTTCTAGAGCATCATCACTTACCAGCTGCATGATCTTGGGCAAGTTACTTAATGTCTCTGTATCTCAGTTTCCATGTTGGTATGGGGGATCTTAACAGAACGTACTTCAAAGGGTCATGGTGAGGATCAAATGTGTTAAACTGTATAAAGTGCTAAGCAGTGCCCAGCACTAGCTCAGTGCATCTAGCTCTTAGTGAATGCCAGCTCTTACCATTATTTTGCATTAAGTTGGTTTGTGTGTTAGGGTAGGGGGGAGCTGGTCTTCAGATGAATCTCCAAAACAAAAACTGCCAGACCTTGGCTTTTGGCAGGGCAAGTGAGAAAGAGGTTAATTGTTTTAGCCTTTCTAGAAGAGCGCTGATGGGAAATACAAGCCTTGGCAAATGAACTAGGAACAGATAAATATACTTGATGTTTTTGGTCATATCCTCTATTATTAGTAAGAAGCACATTTCCTTTTGGGGTGAACATTAGAGACAAAAATAAGGCTCTTCAGATTACCACCCCTTTTATTAATGCTATTGAAGCAGTCGGGCTTGCATTGAGGCTGACTGGCAAATGCATCCTCATAAAAGCCAACGTGGCGCATTTAGGATTCCATTCACTTTGAACAGAAAGAAGGGGGATTGGGCGCCAGAAATGCAATGCATGATCTTGGCAATGGTTATTAATATTCTTATATGGGGGAGTTCAGGCTGCAGCTTTTAGGGTTCATAAGGTAGGGAGCAGCTGAGTCTTATTTTGGGGCTGCCAGAAAGATCTGCAGACAGGGAGGCATACATTTGTTGTCTCCAACCAGGCAGGTCTACCTTCATTAGCAAATGATTTCACCAGTGCCTATTTATCAACTTCAGCAGGTAGATATTATATCTTTCAGTGAGTTTCACTTATATTTGAAACCAGTGAAAGAACAAGAAAGAAAAAAAAAATCAAAGCTTTGCCTAATGGCATGATTCTCCCCAAATCCTTTAAGACAATTTTGCCTTCCCCAGTATTATCAAGCTTTGTGACTTCTTGTATTATGAGCAGGATTTTCTTCAGTATTTGGTTTCCAGGTGAAGGGAAGCCTGCAGTACCATGGGTGCTGGGGAAGCTTGTTTGTCTAGGACACCCAGCCATGCTCCAGGAACAGGGAACAGTGGGATGCCCTTCTGTGCAAGGAGTTCTCAAGCAGCTTTGCAAATTAGGAGGCAAGTCTCCTCTGTAGCTTCCTCTATCACCCAGGTACTTGTCTGCCCTGTGCTGAGGCTCTAGGAATGTCAGTAAAAGGAATCTGAGTGAATTTTGGCGAAATGCCTCAGGAGAAAGATCAGCTGCTTCCAAAAGCATTTTGTATAAATAAAACTTCACATGTAAACCTAAAACAGATTAATTGACCGCTCTAGGTGGTGTCTGGCTACAAACGTGGATATAACAAATTTGGTCCCCCGATGCCCAAAGAAAGTAAACAATGAAATTACTGCTATCATTATGATCCCAGAACTCTTCCTTTGAGCATGGGGACATAAAAGGCTCAGACATTTTAAAGTTAAGAGACATAACGCTGAAATGAAGTTCCAAAGAAGAGGCTGTGAGCCTGAAATCTCTTTTCTTGGAGATTCTGAGGAGAACATGGACTATAGGGGAGAAAAGATTCTGGGAACCTAGGGGAAACTTCTAGTTTTATTCTTTTCTATGATTGTACAAACTTCATCCAGAAACTTGCCTTTGTAAATATTCAAGTAACATTTAACACAAGCTCAATGATTAGAGGGCTGATGCAGTATTTAAATTGTTCTGGACAACTTTTTAAAAGCTGCTTTGACATTGGTATTTTACGGAGGAAAAAAGAATAATCATGGAAAAGCACAACCAACTGTGACCGATGGAAGTGGAAAAAAACCTAAGCATAACAATGAGAAGCCTTATGGACAGAATTGCAAGAAGACAGCCCAAGTACTCCTCATCCACATGTGCAATTATGTATGGATGAGAAATTACAGGGCTAATAATTACAGCAGCAATTGTCCACTTGCAGAACAATTAGCCCTTTGCTCCTCATTATGAGAAAGTGACTAATTGTATCCACGACAAGCCAACTATTGGTACATTTGTTTTGGAATGAAAGTTTATGCTTGTAAGAAAGTGCCACCTATAGGTACACGAGCTCTGAGGTTGCCATGAGGCCCAGTACCCAGAGACCTGAGGCTTTGAAATATCCAACTGCTAGCCCAGCCTGGACAGGCACGGAGGTATGTGAGCAAGAATGCTAATGTTGGAGCTCTTGTGGACCACATCAAACCATATGGAGATATATATATATATATATATATATATATATATATATATATATACACTGAGGAAAGTAAAAATAGATTCAGGTAATGATAACAATTACACTTAATGAGTACCTTGCATTAGAGATCATAAATGTCTTCTAGTTAAATTTCACAGCCTCCTGTGAGACATCAGGGGAAAATATTTGTAAGCTAAACTATACTTTTCAGTCAAAGAAGCAGAAGCAGTTTAGGCAGTGGTGAGTAGCGTTATGTTTGAAATGGATAGAGGATAAAACCCAGATATTTCTGACTTCTTGCTCTAGAAATTACACTCCTGCTTGTTTTGTTTAGGTAACATTTTTCAAGATAAGGTATATAATGCATCAAGTGGGATACAGTCTGCAAAAAGAGGTCCTCCTCCTCCACCCCACCCCCAACTGCCCCCCAAACCCTACATTACTTAGCAGTGAGGTTTCATTAAGTTCCTGGTTTGATCAGCCAAGGATGGAGTCTTATGAGGGTGAGGGGGGCACTCAGGGCAGGAAGAGATGGCCTATCTCTGGGCGACTTCCTGTGGCCCCAGATTGCTTTGTGGCAGGCATACTTGCTGCAGTGCTGTCCACACACCAGGTTCTCGTCACTTATTGCTGCTGCACAGACCTCAGACCTGAGCTCACATGACCATTCCAGAAGGTATTACTCAAGCAACCATGCATTTTAAGGAATAGTCGCATATACTCCTGAAGGCCATTGTTTTCTAACACATAGGTTCAGGGCCCAGGGACCCTGAACATTCTTTCTGCCTCCAGTTTTTTAGGGTCATGGAGCAGGTCAATGTCTAACTTTGGGTATATTCCTTTTTGTCTGGGTATTTTTAATAATTTGGTTTGAGGACTTGATTACAAATCTGTTTGAAGAGCACCCCTTGATCCTAGGTGGTTAGTCAGTTATTTGTTTTTAGTTTTTGTTTTTGCATTTGCTGTTATTTGTGAACCAGTATACGAGGCCCTGTAAAATATGGGGTCCAGGTGGGGTTCATCTTGGTCAGGTTGAAGGGCAGTGCTACTGAAGTATATACCTTTCTCCTCCATGCTCTCTTTTCCTTTGAAAGCTGAGTTCTGTGTCCCCTTCTTTTAGTGAAGTCTCCGTGGATGTCTGTCTCCCATCTCACTGCTTGGCTTAATCATTTTGTGTAAGTCCAGGTGGGGTATGGGCTGTCATCTCAAGTTCTCTGACATGGGAAGGCTGTGTGGACGTGGGGGCCTGGTTCTGCTGAGGGCAGGGAGCAGGGGCTTTCCACCCACTCCCCTCCTGCTTGCCTGTCTGGCTGGCTCTGTCACTTGTGTTGTTGTGTTTCAAGTAATGGCACACACTGTCTCCAGTGGGGCCCTGCCTATTTTTTCTGTCTCAACATTTCCTTACATTTTACTGAAGGAAAGAGGGAGGTGCCGCTGTCTAATGACCCTCCTTACTATCAAAGAAATTGTGGCCTCAGAACAAGATTCTAAGGTGACCCAAAATAAAGGAAAAACCCTTATTTTCCTAAGATCTCTAACTTTGGAGATATTGGACGCACTGCCAGCTTCCCCTTATCTCCTTTGGCTCTGATCCAGCAAGTTCATTTATGCCCCAAACAGAATCATGTCTAAAACACAGAAGTTAGATACTTAATGCTTAGCTGAATTGTCTTGAGATCATTTAATTCAGTATTCTTGGAAGCCATGAGCATCCTGAAAATGATGCCTTTCTTCTACATTTAGCTCAGACACACACATTCACTACTGCATTAGGTTACATATTCATACTTGTTTCAAGTAGAAGTTTGAAAAAGCAATTGTTTACCTTTTTACTAATAAAAATACTATGGCCTTATTTAAGAAAAATGTGAAACTTCAAAACACAAAATTTAACCCCATTAGTTCCTAGGACTTTGTCCAAATCCATCTCAAGGTCAGATTTGCATGTAAGGGAAACTACTTCCACAAACTTTTAGAAACAGAATTAATCACTAGTTAAGACTTTTAAATCAGAACTAGTATTCTCCCTGGCCACACTTTTTTTTTCTTTTTTTCTTTTTTAAAGACCAGGAAATGTGGTGCTTAAAATCTTTTGAATAGACTTAATTCTCCCTTGTTTCATCACCCCTCCTGTGATAGCAGTTAGGTGAGCAAGATTGGAAGAAAATCTTAGCTCCATGTTTACCCCTTCACATGTCCAAAACCTCAGCAGTTTTCCAGTTTCTGCTTGGTGGGAACCTAGGAGGGTGGGTCCCAGATGATGGAGAAGAGAAATCTTTCTGGTTCATTACCTTTTCTTATCTTGAGGGGATTTTCAATCACTCCCAGTGTCATTACCTGCATATTTAGGAGAAACCAGAAAATGCTCAGGGATATCTTCCCCTGAAAAATGACTTTGAAAATTATCCCCTTGGGCTGACCTGTTGGAGGTAGATAAATAGATGAATTCTACTAATATTTCTCTCCCTCAAGATATACCAAAAAAAATTGGTAGTCTTATTTTATGGTTTCCTAGTCTGTATCCAGTTCTATTTGTTTGTTTGTTTGTTTCTGATATTCCTTCCTCTGACTTTTCAACATTCCTTTAAAGTCCAGCATAGCAACTGAAGGGATTTTGTGCCAGTCCTACTTTTGACATCGACTGTAATGTTGCTGTTGGGGTGTGGGTAATGTTGCTGTTGGGGTGTGGGTAATGTTGCTGTTGGGGTGTGGGTAATGTTGCTGTTGGGGTGTGGGTTGTTGGAAAAACATTCCTGTCGGGTATATATGCATGTCTCCTACCACAGACTCCCTTGCACTGACCTCAAGTGTGAAGTTATGTGAAGTTATATTAAGTTACTCTCTTAAATACCCAAAGAAACACAATCTTACTGCAATCAGTGAGGCCACACAGAGGAGGAACACATAGAACGTATCTTGGTGTAGCTTCTCTTGTCCCATGAAATCCTCAATGAGGCTCTGGAGTTGCCAACAATATTGGCTACTTCTTTCTAGATCACGAAAGCATAATTCTTGCTAAGACCATGCCCATTTAATCTCAAGGGTTGTATCAATATTCCAGAAAAATTTGCACTAATCATCTATGTGTTTCTAATTAAGGGAATATTTATAAACATGCCTAGGTTCTCTTTCTGCTTAAGCCAAACTCAGCATCAAAAAAACTATAACTTCAGGAATTGGACATTAATGAAAGCAGAGTTAATACCTAGGTGTCTCTGAATCATATCTTTACATCCAACTTTTTGGTATTCCAGAACACCCATGTCCTTTTAGTTATTTTTTCATCTTAGTTCTCCAATTTTATACAATGACTTTATTGCCTATTAAATTTAGTCTAAACATCCAAGTCTAACTGAAGGCCTTCCGTACTTTGGATGTATCCTGCCTATTTAATGCTATCTTCTACTGCCCAGTCACTGAATTCTGCTGATGAAATGAATTTTGTCTCCTTATATAGAAAACATGTTTATTTACATCCACACTGTTGTATCATGTATTCTCCCTACCTAGACTATTTTCAACCTTTCTGTCCCATGCTATAGATTTTGTATTAGGTGTTTTTCCAGCATCCATTTACCCTTCTTCTGGAATTTTTCTCTGAGAACCACCCCTATCCCTGCTCTCATCCCAGGTGCCTGAGTGGGACTTCACTTTACTACTCAGAGATACATAATGGGACCTGGGCCTAAGAAATGGCATCCTGCTTTTCCTGGCTTCAGTGATTGGTGTGGAGATCAGCTTGTGATCTATTTAGAGCCAGAAACTTTTACTGAGAGTGCTAGAATAGAAGTAGACACTTTCTTCACTAGACCTGATTTGAGAAAAAGTGAGGTTTGGAGCTATTGGCTATCTTGAAATTATGAGACCCACGCCACATGGAGAATGAAGCTAATCCAGGGAAAGAGCAGCTTAGGAATTCTGACAGAGGAAAATGGGCCTTGCCACTGAGCCTGGCATTAAGTTACACCTAAAACCAGGCTTGCACTTTTTGTTATGTGGTCTTTTTGCTTTATACACTTTTTTCTTTTTTAAAAAATTTATTTAAATTCAATTAATTAACATACAGTGTATAATTAGTTTCAGAGGTAGAGTTCAGTGATTCATCAGCCTTATATAACACCAGTGCTCATTACATCATGTGCCCTTCTTAATGTCCATCACTTAGTTACCCCATCTCTTCACCTCCCTCCCCTCCAGCAACCCTCAGTTTGTTTCCTATGATTAAGGTCTCTTATCATTATCTTCCTCTCTGATTTCATCTTGTTTTATTTTTTCTTCCCTTCCCTTATGATTCTCTGTCTTGTTTCTTAAATTCCACATATGAGTGAGATCATATGATAATTGTCTTTCTCTAATTGACTTATTTTGTTTAGCATAATAACCTCTAGTTCCATCCATGTCATTGCAAATGGCAAGATTTCATTTTGTTGATGGCTAAATAGTATATACCATTGTGTGTATATATATACACACATGCAAATACCACATCTTCTTTATCCATTCATCTGTCAGTGGAGATCTTGGCTCTTCCTATAGTTTGGCTATTATGGATGTTGCTGCCGTAAACATTGGGGTGCAGGTACCCCTTAAAATCACTACATTTGTATCTTTGGGGTAACACCTAGTAGTGCAATTGCTGGTTCATAAGTTAGTTCTGTTTTCAACTTTAAACTTTTTAAATTTTTTTCTTTTTTAATTCAATTTAATTAATTAACATATAATGTATTATTTGTTTCAGGAGTACAGGCCTGTGATTCATCAGTCTTATATAATACCCAGTGTTCATTACAACACATACCCTCTCCAGTGTTCATCACCCAGTCAGTTACCCCATCCCTTCACCCTATTTTCAACCTTTTGAGGACCCTCCATACTGATTTCCAGAGTATACACTTTTTTTTTGGATTGGTTTTCATTGAGTTATTTATCCACTACCCAAATATCACTTTATGCATGTTCTTATGAAGATGATAGGGGAAAATGCATGTGAAGTGCTTAGCACAGTGCTTTTCATGAAGGAATTACTAAATGTTAGCTCTTATGAGGGTAATGGTATAAAAGGTTTAAATCAATATAACATTTAAACACCTTAAGAGACATTTTTTCCAACAGTTAAGAATAGCTGTATAATGCTTATTCTGTGCAGTCGTGAATGATGAGAACTTGGGAAAGAAGGAGGGAAATATACCACACATTTGATGTTGAATTTTTTTTGTTATTTTCTGGGGATCAGTAATGGTGCCTTGTGAGTAAATATTGTCCTTTCCATGCTTAAGAAATGCCCTCATCATCTTTGACTTTCCTGGGCATTTTGTTGTATTCTCTTAGTAAGCTAGAAAGGTGTTCAAAGGGCTTTCTTTTTGAATTTTGATTTTGGAGTCTCAGATGCATTACAACTAGATTCCTCAGTCTGACACACTCTGTTGGATACTAATCTGAGTTTCCTCATATGTCTGTAGTCTCTTAGGACCTTAGAAAAGGGCCTTTTCCCCAGGTAGATATCTACCAATTTAGAAGATGTTCCCCAGATGGGGAATTAATTGGTTAATTATTTCAGATGCATGGTAGTTCATTTGCTTTAGAAATGCTTTTTGTTGCCTAACAGCAAGATCTTTTTTGAATGGTTAATATTATTCTCTCCATCAGAGTTCAAATACTAGCTTGACTGTTCATTGACTTACACCATTTTATCAAACAACTTGGACTCTCAGCTCCCCACAGCAGCAATATTATCAAATGTAGAATGTTGTATTTTCCACTGGATGTTGGAATATTATTTTGTACTCTGATATTAATGTGAGATGCTTTAAAGTAAATAAGTGGTCATTATCACCTTCACCCATTTTTAGCTGAAGGGGAGTTAATAATGCTGACACTAATTTTCTTTTAGTCTGATAATTACAGAGTATGTGATTCTAAAACAAATAAAGGTTAAAGTTTGTCTTGATTTGTCTCAGTCCTTTTCTCTCAGTGCTTCAGATCCAGAGGAGTGACTGTCATCATTTTTATCACAAAACTTTTATTACATGCTGGTATTTTCTACAACACTCTGCAGGACAGAGGTTTCCCTGGTGCTTACCTTATAAGGGAGGTAATGTTGATGAATAAGTATGAGAAATTTACCAGTCCATTCAAGTGTTTAGCAAACCTTTCTGTGAGCCTTCCCAAAGGACACTGTTTATAAATGAAATGAAACTATTGTTCTTTTTTCCACATTGTGTAGAAATTGTTTCTCCATAGGACAAGTGCACTAGAGGTTCTTAATGATTCTTTAGAGAAACTGCACTACAAAATAGTATAATTTTCTGTAGTTGTCACTCTCATTTAATATTTTATTTCAGAATTTTGAATGAGATTTTTCCTTCCCCTTTCAGGAATGTACACTTTTAGATCATGACAAGGAAGAGCGAACAGTTAAATGAAGTTGAATATAAATCAAAATGAACTCCCAAGAGAAACAAGAATAACTAGTAAGATGAGGGATGTGATGTGTGAGGTAAACTCTCAACAGAAATTTACCAGGGTGATTTAGTGATAGTGTAGATCCTAAACATGTCAGAAGTTAAGGTGAGAAAAAAGAGGGACTTAAGAATATAAGCTATGACATCATTTATAGAGAATTGAAAAACACATAAAGCATACTAATTATAGTTTATGAATACCTGCATATATTATGTAAGTATAAAAACAAAGATGGAAACAAAAAGCACACTAGTCTTAGGATAGTGTTAAGCTCTTGGGAGATGAAGTGGAAAGGGGTCAGGGAATCTTCAAACAGCCTTCAAATACATTTGTCTTATTTTCTTTCTTTCCTCCTTCTGAAAGAGAAAAGTTTGAGGAAATACAGCACAATTTTAAGATGTGTTAAATAATGGTGGATAGTAAATAGTTATGTTGTTTGTAATTTTCTGTATATTTTAAATATTTTCTGTGAACAATATTTTTTAAGAAAGAATTTAAGGAAATGCATTATTTATATAAATAGAAGAATAGAATCATGTCACTTGCAATCTGGGAGATTAGAGTATGATTCTAGCTTGCACTCTATGTTTTATGAATGAGGACACCATGCCCAGAGAGGTGAATTGATTTTTTTTAAGGTCCCAGGATTGGGCACCATCAGGATATAATTCATGAAGGTCCCCAGCCAAGAATTCTGTCCAGCATATCTCATGAGAGTGACCCATAAGCAAAACCTTCCTAATGACAAAATATCCCCAACTCTCTTTCAGGGTGACAGAAGATTCTTCACTGGAAACATTATAAACATGCTCAAATACTTTTTAAAAAGACATTATGGGCTTGAATTAATTAAATTCAGCAAATATATTGAGTACTCAGTAAGTGCAAGGTGTTGTGTGTCCACCCAAGGCAAGGTTTTTACAGATTTTTTTTCTATCCATAACTATTTTTCTTCTTAATTGGTTTAGTTAAGGCAGAGACAAATAATAATGAACAGAAATGTCCTTGATACACCAGAGGAGGGGTTAGAAACTAAAGACCAAGTGGGAAAAAAACCCAGGACACAATAGCTTCAAACTCTCTAGATTTGAAATCCATATTTAAAAATAAGTGGCATAGTGGTGACTATGGCCCGATGAGGCAGAATAGCACGTGGGTGTCCCATGAATGATTATGTTGTTATTATCAGTCCAAGTGCTAGGGTCTAGAAATATCAGATAGGAAAACTTTTATTTCTAAACCATCTCTTGGGTAGTGTGAGTAACCAAAACCATTATTAAACCACTTGGAACAAGAAGGATGATTAAAGACTAGAAAGAAAATTGTTTAGCTATGTATAGAAGAATGAAACTCGACCATTCTCTTACACCACACATAAAGATAAACTCAAAATGGGTGAAAGACCTCAACATGAGTCAGGAATCTATCAAAATCCTAGAGGAGAACATAGGCAGTAACCTCTTTGACATCAGCCACAGCAACTTCTTTCAAGACATGTCTCCAAAGGCAAAGGAAACAAAAGCAAAAATAAACTTTTGGGACTTCATTTTGGAAGTTTTGGAACTATTTTGGATCAAAATAAAAAACTTCTGCACAGCAAAGGAAACAGTCAACAAAACAAAGAGGCAAACCATGGAATGGGAGAAGATATTTGCAAATGACACTACAGACAAAGGGCTGATATCCAAGATCTATAAAGAATTCCTCAAACTCAACATTAAAAAAAAAGGTAATCAAAAAATGGGCAGAAGTTACGAACAGACATTTCTCCAAAGAAGACATACAAATGGCTAACAGACACATGAAAAAATGTTTATCATCATTAGCCATCAGGGAAATTCAAATCAAAACCACATTGAGGTACCACATTATACCAGTTAGAATGGTCAAAATTAACAGGACAGCTAATAGCAAGTGTTGGAAAGGATCTGGAGAAAGGAGAACCCTCTCAATGTTGGTGGGAATGCAAGTTGGTGCATCCACTTTGGAAAACAGTGTTCAGATATCTACCCTATGACCCTGCAATTGCCCTACTGGGTATTTAACCCAAAGATAGAGATGTAGTGAAAAGAAGAGCCATATGTACTCCAATGTTCATAGCAGCAACGGCCACAATCATCAAACTGTGCAAAGAACCAAGGTACCCTTCAACAGATTAATGGATAAAGAAGATATGGTCCATATATACAATGGAATATTACACCTCCATCAGAAATGATGAGTACAACTTTTGTATCAACATGGATGGGACTGGAGGAGATTATGCGGAGTGAAATAAGCCAAGCAGCGAAAGTCAATTATCATATGGTTTCACTTACTTGTGGAACATAAGGAATAACGTGGAGGACATTAGGAGAAGGAAGAAAAAGTGAATTGGGATAAATAAGAGGGGGAAACAAAGCATGAGAGACTGTGGACTCTGAGAAACAAACTGAGGGTTTTGGAAGGGAGGGGGCTGAAGGATGGGTGAGCCTGGTTTTAAGGAAGGCACATATTGCATGGAGTACTGGGTGTGGTGGTGCATAAACAATGAATCTTGGAACACTGAAAAAATAAAATAAAATTTAAAATAAAAAAATAAAGGCTAGAAAGAAAAGAGCAAAGAACGGATTGTCCTACAGGGAGCACTCCATACTGTCAAACCAGAGAAAATAAATCCTAAACTGCAGAGCTATTGAAACATAAGGAGTTTCTGGTTGCTCACGTGTGCAGATATGAGAATAGACTTGTCGAAATAGGCTTTGGGAACTCCATCTCTAGACAGATTCTAATAATTCAATGTTTTCTTATGCGACTGAAACCATTTCCTTTAAGGTCAGTGGGTGGAGCAGCCTTGTTCTCCAGGGTTCTCCAACTCTATGATTCTAAATCTATTTCTGTCATCAAGGCCAATGTTGGTTAACCCAAAGACTAGCTAAACATTGTCTAGTGGAAGTTTGGGTACTTCTAGGTTCTGTGATACAAATGGGTTGAAGGAGATGCCGGCAGTGAGGTGGGTCCTCATATAATGAAGCAGGTGTTGGCAACTGAGGAATAGACTGAGGATGGAGAATTCTCCCACACACATTTGGGAGCCGCATGCATTCCTGCTGAGGCCACTCTTCAGACATCTCCAAGTGGTCTTTCATATTGACAATGGCAG
>PITA01001292.1:0-65997 GCA_004023965.1 Spilogale gracilis
AAGATGTTTGGAGTAGTAAAGGAGTGAAGGTAATTAATTTTAAGAAATTCAAAGTGATTTCTGACTTTCTGAAGAAAACAAAGTTTTCTTCCTTTTTCTTCAGCATTTTAATTTTTGTGTGCAAATCTCTTCTTGCTTGAAGATTTTGAGGCCAGTCTGTTGGGGGTTGTTTTCAGTCTTACTACAAACCATGATTATCAGCAACCTGAGTATCATGTCCTTTTGATGGTGGACATCAAATTAGGGATTAGAGGGCTCTAATCCCTTTGGCTAATTGCTGCTTTGCGTTTTTGTTTGTTTGTTTGTTTTTTAAGATTTTATTATTTATTTGATACACAGAGATCACAAGTAGGCAGAGAGGCAGGCAGAGAGAGAGCGGGGATGTAGACTCCCCGCTGAGCAGAGAGCCCGATGTGGGCCTCGATCCCAGGACCCTGAGATCATGACCTGAGCCAAAGGCAGAGGCTTTAACCCACTGAGCCACGCAGGCGCCCTCTCTGCAGAACTCTTACTAATACATCCTTTATCAGGTTGTAGAAGTTCTCACATACTTCTAACTTCCTAATGGTATGTTTCTTAATTAACAATAACTACCAAATTGTATTAAACACTTTATATGTGTCTACTGAGATGTAGATATGTTTTTGATCTTTTTGTCTTTTAGTGTCTTTTATTCAATTACATCTCTTACTCAAAATTATTTTACAGATTTTATAATAATGAACAATTCTTGGGAGCCTGATTGGCTCAGTTGATTGTATGACTCTTGGTTTCACCTCAGGTCATGATCTCAGGGTCATGAGACCAAGCCCCACATTGTATTCCACACTCAGCGTAGAGTCTGCTTGAGATTCTCTCTCCTTCTCCCTCTCCTATCCCCCCTGCCCCTTCCCAACTCACTCATTGTCTTTCTCTCTCCCTTAAATAAATAAATAAATAAATAAATAAATAAATAAATAAAACCTTTGAAAGTAATAATAATAAATGACTCTTGAATACCCAGGAGAAACACACTTTGATCATGGGATAATATGATTTTTTTAAGTACTTCAATTTGGTAATATATTGCTTAGCAATTTTGTTTCTATATTAAAAAATAAAATGAATCCATAGTTTTTCTTTCTCTTTTTAGGGGAAAAAGTCTTAGTTTTTTTAAAAAATATAGTTTTAGTAACAGAGTAATGCTTTCTGTCCTTTTAAAATGAACTAGAGAGTATTTCACTTATTTTATATTTTTGGAAAAGCTTATGTAAAATTGGAGTAACTTCTTTTGTAAGTTGTTTGTAGAACTTGTCCACACAGCTATATAGGTATACTATTTTCTTTCTGAAAAGATTCTTAACATCTTCCGTAGTTTTTTTTTTCCTACTTATCCTGGTTACTGATCCCTTCTGAATGAACTTTATTTTATTTTAATTTATTTTTTAAAGATTTTCTTTATTTATTTGACAGAGAGAAACACAGTGAGACAGAGAACACAAGCCGGGGGAGTGAGAGAGGGAGAAGCAGGCTTCCCGCCAAGTGGGGAGCCCAATGTGGAGCTCGATCCCAGGACTCTGGGATTATGACCTCAGCCAAAGGCAGATGCTTAACTACTGAACCACCCAGGCACCCCCTGAATGAACTTTAGTAAGGTGCATTTTTTTTTTTAAGAATTTGTCTGTTTTGTCTAAGTTAAAAGTCCAGCATATAATTGTTGATAAGGTTCACCTTTTAAATCTTCATTTTATTTTTAGTTGTGTCCTACTTACTCTTAATAGTATATATTTTTTATCTTTTCTCTTTACCTATGGATTATTTTTGCCATAAGTTTATCTATTTTAATAGTATTTGTATTTCAAAGAATAACTTTTACCCTGTTGGTCTCAATTATAACATACTTTTCTATTCCATTTATTTTTATACTTATATTTATCTCTTTCTCCTTTCTTTTGTTTTATCCTATCATTTTTTTAAGTTTCTAAGCTAAAAATTTTGTTCATTGTTTTTAGAAAATTTCTTCCTTCTAGTATAAGTATTTCAGATGATACATTTTTTGAAGGATCATTTTTGGTAATGTTACAAGTTTTGTTATGGAGCTTTTTATTATTCAATTCTATATATTATTTAATTTTTTCATGCTTTTTCATAATCTGAGACATATTTATTAGTGTTTTCTAATTTCTGCATGTATGGGAATTTTTTTAATTTATATTTTTGTTATTAGGGTGCCTGGGTGGCTCAGTCATTAAATATCTGCTTTCAGCTCAGGTCATGATCTCAGAGTCTTGGGATCAAACCCCGCATCTGGCTTCCTGCTTGGCAGGAAGCGTGCTTCTCCTCCTCTCACTCCCCTTGCTTGTATTCCTTCTCTAGCTGTGTTTCTCTCTTTCAAATAAATAAATACAATCTTTTAAAAAATTATATTTTTGTTATTAATTTCTAAATTAAGGATGTAGTGAAAGATCATGGTCTGTATTATTATTATTAAGATTTGTTATTGAGATTGTTATTATGGAGATTTGCTGAGGCTTTATGCTTATTTTTATTTTTTTAATTTTATTTACTCTTGAAAAAAATTTATCCATTGTATTTACTGGGTGTAGAACTCTACATGAGATTACTAAATCAGTTTTCTAATTTATATTGCTTTCTTTTCTATAACCTAGATGCCCGAGCTGTCAATTTTTAAGAGATATGTATGGATATCTACTAATATGGTAGTGGATTTTATCTGTACTTCTATCAGTTTTTTTCTGCATGTATTTTGTGCTTAAAACTATTATATTGCCTGAGTAAATCAATCATGTATCATTATGTAATGTCCTATTCCATCTCTACTCCTGATTTTTTTATCTTAAATCAATTTCATCTGATATTAATATAGGGATACAAGTTTTATTTGGTTAGTATTTGTCTGATTTGTCTGTTTTTCATCTTTTTACTTTTAACTTTTTCATGTCTTTATGCTTTGCATGTCTTGTAAAGAATCTGCGTATTTGAGATCCAATTAATCAATGTTTATGTTAAAATATGAAATTAGTCCATTTATATTTATTGTAATTCTTGATTTTTGTTTCTATCATGTTAATTTGTTTTCTTTTTCTATATTCCTATGTCTTATTCTTTTTTTTATTTTGAGACCTGTAAGACTAGAACTGATAAAACTGGAACTTTTATTTCCTGTTTCTCCAACTCCTATCATGTTGACATTATCTATATCAGTAAAATGTAATTAAAATATAATTTAGGCTACAAATGCAAGTCTTATGTAAAATTTTTAGTTTTCTAATGGACACATAAAAGAAAGTCAAGAAAGAATAATTAATTTAAATTATTTAATTGTGTTTAGTCCTATATATTCAAAATAACACTTCAAAGTCCGACTAATATAAAAATATTGAGATAGTTTTCATTCTTTTTTCATAAGTTTTTGAAATCTTGTTTTAAATTGACAGTAATTTTAATTCAGAATGGGCACATTTCATATAGGTAATGAGTATAATATTTGTACAAACCTAGACTTTTAATTCCTTTTTTATTTCACTTACTCTTTCAAAATATAATTGAAAACCTCAATATTTGATCTTTATTTTATATATCTCTTGTGACAACTTCTAGAGTTGTCTTGCATTTTATTTGAATAGTTTATACAATCTATTTTAATCCAATTGTGAAACTCTGATAAATTTTCTGAGATTTTATAATTCTAAGAATATTTGCATCATATCCTCATATTTCAGTGAAAATTTGATTATGTAGATATGCTTCTAGGTTTTATTCTTCTGTTCTTGTATCCAGTGTTATTGTTGAAGAATCTGTTGCTAACCTGAGTTTTATTCTTTTTCCTCTGCAGGATTTCAGAATTTTTTCTCACTTTCATATTCTTAAATTTCATTATGTTTCTATGAGTGGATCATTTCTTCTCTTTCTCCTTCTCCATTCTTGGAATGCTTTTCATCTATAATCTTCTATTCAAATTTTTAAAAATCCAGTATTTCAAGTATTTTCTCATCACCATTTTAAAAATTTAGTGTTTCTGGTAACTTTATTTTCCAAATATTACTTTCACTATCCATATTCTTCATATTTCTTAGCTTTTCTTTTACATATTCTATTATTTGTCTTTCCTCTTTCCATATTGAAGATCTGCTATGGTCTCCAAAGATTTAATTGGCTCCTCAGCTATTTATTAAGCTACTGTTCATTTTAAAAATATGACTATTATATTGTTTATATTTAATATTCTTCTCTGTTCTTTTTATGTTTTTTGTTGTTCATAGTTCAACTTGTTAATCTCTTATCCTTTTTATTTGTTTTTTAAACTAATTTTGTTTTTGGTTTGGTTGCTTTAGTATTTTTGCTTCTTTTGGAATCTATAATCTGGTATCTATATATATGTTTTGAAATAGTCATGTTTCTCAAATATCTTTAAGCACATTTTCCTTTGAGGGTTTAATAACACTCCCAGTGAAACCTCACTATGAAGACCATACTTTAGCCTTTAACCTCAATGGATCTGGAGGCAAGAGAAGGTAAAGACTAGGAACCAGGGAAGTGGCAAGCTATTCATCACAGTGCAAGACAACTCTTGAGTCAGAATCTCACCCTTTGCCCCTAAAAAAAGTAGCATTATAGGTAGATGCTGCTTAGATTATAATTCATACCTTTAGGGGTATTACTGGGCATTATTTAGCTCCCTACAAGTAGAAGTCTTCAGTTCTTCACTGATTTTAAATCTGAGGAACACTGTGACAAAGATCCGAGTAGCTACAAATGTGTTGTTAGAATCACTGTTAGACATAAAGATACCAAGTAAGAGGAGTAAACAGAATTTCATAATGCTTTTTATATTTTCTCTTTCCAAAACCATACTAGGTTGCAGTTTCTCTCAAGCCAAAGACATTACATATACAAACTGCATCAAATCTGTGTCCTATCTATTCATTATTGCCTAGGGACTGATCTTGACGGAGAGAAGAAGCCCTTAGGCATGTTAGTTTAGGGTCTTGATAGGAACCACTAATTTGTTTTTAAAAATTATAATTCACCAGCAACATCAAATATAAGCAAACACTTTCCAGGTCTTTTCACATTTCTAGTACGTATAATATTTTGAGAATAACAAATATATAATGGAATATTTATATTTTTTGTATTACAAAATTAAAAAAAAATCTTTTTGAATCAGAAAGTATACTCAAGCCCAACTAATTCTATTTCCCATTCAATACAAAATATATCAGAAGCACAAAATGTGAAGATCATGTGAATGGCTGGTGGCAGAGTTCAGATTATAACAAAGCGATCGGACAACCTGTCATATAATGAAAGAATGTGTACAAAACACTGTCTCTTCTACTTTCTTCTTCATTGCTCCATCCAAAGACATTTTATGCTTCTTTTTACATCCTTTAGACTTCAAGTTATACCCTCAAGTGTGTACTCCTGAATTGAAAAATGAGTTTATATTTGCCTTTCATAATCTTATACTCATTCTTCTCTCAGCATTTACTTTTCCACTTTGAAAAAAAATATTGTATCTTTTTCTTCAGTACCCCTAGTCATCCCCTTGATCATTTTAATTTCTTCATTCTGGTGTTTTCTACCTTGTTATTTCTTTTCTTTATTTCAGCAATTAGAATTTTAGGTAGGAAAAATACACTTCTGATGGACTTCCAGCTAACATTCAGCATCTGTTGGCCATTTGGGCCGCAGCTGCATATAAATGATAGTGAATCATAACTCCAAGACTCTTTCCCTATGTAGCAACTTATCCAGAGAATCAGCTTACCTTGTACTTGTAGGCAAATAAATCATTTAAAGTCTCTGGATTCTATTACCATCCTGGGAACAAGGGGTCATAGAAGTTCCCAAAGTAGAGAGAAGAATTACTAAGGAGAAATCCTCAAGGAATTTCAATTCCTTTAAAAAATGCAGATCTGATAAGGGTGATGGGGAAACAAGAAGGAATAAGCACATTTGCTGAGTAGTTTGTGGAATCTTTTATATTAATTGTAGTTGAAGAGCACTAATTTACAATGTTTCTGAGAGCAAGATACTAATTAATACAGATTAGTATATTTTATGATATGATCTTGATGATTAACACATCCCTTGTCCAGAGCCATTTGAAGCCTCATCAACTCTTCCTTTCTAGAGTGTTTTTCACTTAGACTTTCCTATCTCTACTTCATCATTTACTCTACAAGCAGAGACAAACTCCTTTTCTCTTTGGAAGGAACTTAGAACACCCCTTCAACCACTTTATTTTTATTTTAGTCTTATATTTATTATTTGAATAGTGTTTTTTTTCTGATAAAACAATGTTTATTTTAAATATTTATAGAAAATACAGAAAAGTACAAGGAAGAAGATGAAATTTGTCATCGTGTAACCTTGAGAAAGCTGCTGATAAAATGTTGATATATTTCCAGTCAATCATATACATTATAATTTTATTTAGTTTTATATCCTGATTGCACCTAGTTTAGAGAGGATTTTCCTACAAAAGCATGATTTTCCCTAGTTATGCACATTGTCCCTTCCTGTCGTTAAATCATCATCTATTTTCTGTCTGCCCATTTAGGATCACTTGTTTGCTTTATATTTTCTGTTCTAAAACTATGATGATAAGCATCTTTGTTTACATGTCTTTGATGATTCTGAATCAGTGCTTCCTAAACTGCTCATTCAAAGATTATTTTAAGGTCTTTTATACATATTGCTAAATGAACGATAAGCCTCATTAAACTTTACCAAACAATGCACATATCTGCTATGAAGGCAGCCATAGGCCACAAATACTAAAATCTAATAGAAACAATCCATACCATAATAACCCCTGTAACTGCACCTGTATAGAACCACACAGCTAACTGTCAAGAGAATATGGCATTATTATATACTTAAAAGTAGCCTTATGAACTCTACCTCAGCATATAATAACTTCATCTACAACTTCTGTATACACTTCCCTTCTTGATCACTGGGGGTGTACTCTTACATTTCTAGTAGCCCCTAAACATTATCGCCTGGAATAAGGTGCTCTATTAACACCCTAAGAGAGGATGTCCCAAGCAGGTCACTTTTCTTACTTCCTTTTTTCTTCATGATTTTATTTATGATAATGTTCCCTATATACAGAGAAGTAAGAAGAATAGTAAAATAAACATTAATATACCCTTTTCCTTGATTTATCCATTTTAAACATATTTTCATTTTTTAATTCATCTATTTTTTCCACAAAATTGTATTTTACTTTTTCCCTATGTGTTTCCTTATAAAATAAATAAAATAAAATAAAATAATAAAATAAAATAAAATATTGACTCTATATAACTATAATCCTTTTCATAATCATTCTTCCTTTCACAACATGCTACGCATTCCCATTAATTTATGTTGGGAAGTTAGTCACCAATATGAATTCCTCCCATATGTTTGTTGTTCCCACCCAACCCTTCAGTTAACAATCGTACACATACATAGGAACTTATTTATTTTCCACATTACAGATTCTGCCTCCCTAATGCATCTGTCCACTTACTACTTGCTCCACCCCCATTAGCAAGGCTTAGAACTTCTCAGGGACTGCTGCAATTCTCTCTCTGGTGAGCCTTTTGTTACACTCTAAGCAGGGAGATTTCCTAAAATACCGTACTAACAGAATATTCCATATCCTTGTAGAAACACTCCAAGAGCAGTATATTATATTTTGTTTAATTTTATTATTTCATTTTGTTTTATTATTTTATTTTTATTTATTTTTACTAAGCCAGCAGCTCCTGAACTTGTCTCTATCAACTGTCTGCAAGATAGACTATTAAGATACTAAAAGGAAAAGGAAGAAAAAGAAAACATAATAAATCCCTGAAAGCAGACAGATAATATCCTATTCACTGTGGGAATGTGAGGTCACTCCTACAGTTTGTAGGGTTGAAGAAGTGTACATGCCCAAACAATGAAGATGCCACCAATGGACATGAGAGGAAACAGGAAGCCATACTCTCCTCCTTGCTCCAAGGACCCATGGCCCACAACAACCGGGAGACCATGTGAGGCAGTCACAGTGTTCCTACCACAATGTGAGTAGCAAATGCTGTTACCAGAAAGGAAACAAAGAGTGTGGGAAGCAAGATTGCTCCAGGGGGACTTTGTCTCTCAGGTATGTATGCTGTCACTTCAGATGTTGTAGGAAAGGGAAAGGTCTCATAATCAGCAAGTGCTGAAGCTGATTTTCACATTTCCCAAAAAGCAAAGGCAGGAAACAGGGTCAGAAATATTACTATCAGTAAAGGAAGAATTCCACATATGAGGGGACTTCACATGGGCTACATGGTGCAGGGATGGAGTACATTTCTAAATGAACCGAGTTTTGATTAAAGTGTCTGCAAAAAATTACAAGAATCAATATATAAATTGGAACAGATATATGGATGGTATAATGAGGCAAAATTAGCAGAAGTACTATTGCAAGATGTTGTAACATGTTAAGACATAAAATAACACTTCCCAAATTAAAAAAAAATAGAGAATATGATCATAAAATTTAAGAAGTTGAAATAAAATAATTTTCCTCACTACAACTGAAGGAGCACCTTATTTCTGATGTGGTCATGGACCATTACAAAACTTAATCTACTAGATCACAAAAAAAGCACCAATAAATTCTCAGTAGCAGAAATTATATGGTCCGCATTTACTGACCACACTAAAATAAGAAGAGAAAAAAAAGAAGAAGAATTTTAACAAATGAACAAAAAGAATCAATGGGAAATTAAAAATCACTCTTACATAAATTTAGGATCTAAGGCAAAATAAAACTGAAGCAAGTTTTTTGAGACAAAGAAATAACTAATGTCAAAACTTATCAAAATATTGGCTTACAGATCTTAAATGCTTTACTATTAGAAAGGAAAATTTAATTAATAAGGTGAGCTTCTTGAAAAACTAATAAGAAAAATGGAAAGAAATAAAAATAAGCAGAACTAGAAATGACAGTGGGTCACAAAACAGATTTAGAAGAAAAAAAAATGTTAAAGGTTTCTTATTTATTTGAGAGAGAGAAAGCAGGAGAGAGGGAGAGAGAAACCTAAGCAGACTCTGGGCTGAGCACAGAGTCTGACATGGGGCTCAATCGAACAACCCTGAGATCACAACCTAACCCGACTGCACCACCCAGGTGCCACGGAGGCGCCCCTGGAAAAAAAATATTTTTTTAACCATAAGAAAATGCTGTGTACAATTCCACAGGTAGAATTTGCAAATTCAGTTGAAATAGACTATTTATCAAAAAAATAAAAACTATCAAGCTTCCCATTTAAAGCAGTAGAACATTATAGCATGATTATATGGTTATTATCATAGAATAAACATATCATTAAGTTAACCAAAAGGGCTGTGGGGCTTTGAGACCAAGTAGTTTTGAACAATAAATTCTGTTAAATTTCTTAGAAGCAGATACTGTCCATAAAAATATTTATGTGTGTGTGCACACACAGACACACACACCCTGTTTTCTACCCTAAGTATGGAATGAGATAAACTGTTTTTCAATTTGTTTTATAAAAGTACCATAACAAAGATTCCAAAAATCACAAAAGATTGAACTAACATGAAAAATATAGATCAGAGACACTTATGAATATGGATACAAACCCCTCATTTAAGTATTAATGAATTAAATTCCATAATATTTTTTATTTTATTTTTTCAGTGTTCCCCATAATATGTTTTTAAAAACCACTCATGACAGCCATTTTTGTGGTTTATTATTGAGAAATCTGTTAGTCAAATCAATAGGTAATATTAAGCTCAACTAATGTAAACACAAAGCACAAGACAAACTTTTCAACTGTTCCTTATTTTTTCTAAAGAGTTTTAGTAAAATAAGAATGTAAAAATATTTCCTTAACATGATAGAAGATACACATGTTAAACCAACAGCCACCATCAACTTAAGAACTAGGAGAGTGAAAAGGAGAAGAAAATGAGCAATGGTTATCAATGGTTATCACTGGTTATCACTGCAATTACTCAACACTCTTGTGGAAGCATAGCCGAGGCACTACCACATGAGACAAAATACGAGGAAGAGAAGAGATAGAAATTATCATTAGGTCTCCTTAGGAAACCTAAGAAAACAAATTGAAAATCCACTGCAACAAATAAGATATTTAAACTATGTTGTGGATACAAATTTAAAAAAAAAACATCTATCAGGAAATATTATTTGAAAATATATAATGGAGAAAAGCTATGGTAGAAATGTATCAGGGGAAAAACACTGACTAAAACAAATGTCTTAAAAATATGTAAGATCCATAAAAATATAGAACTATAAAATTCTATTATCAAAAAGAAAACAGATCGGCATAGAGGAGCATACCACATTCCTGGAAAGGAAGAATGAATAATGTAAAGATGTTAATTCTTTCTCACTGAATGTGCACGTATGATGAAATTCCAATAAAAAACTCAATTTGATTTTTCTTCTTTTAGAACACGACAAAGTACTTTTAAGGTTAAGCTGGCATGAAAGCTAAGAATAACCAAGCAAGTTTTGTAAAAGAGCAATAATAAAGAAGACTTGCCTCATCAGACATGAAATACATTACAAAATCATAATGATTAAATCAAATGCTAAGGATTCGATGATTGACAGAAAGATCAGTGAAATGGAGGAAGTTTGCTTAGAATTAGACTCTAATACATGCAACCATGTGCTAGATGACAAGGGTAATATAGTGCTAGGAAAGGAGAATGGTGCTCTGGAGATAGAGGGAAATTTTGACAGGATGATGGAGGAGATCTCACTGAGAAGGGAAATTCAGAAAAGATTTGGAGAAGATAAAGGAGCGAGGAATGACCCACCTCTCTCCCCCCTTAGAGGCAGGAGAACCTCTAAGAGGGAACAGCAGCTGCAAAACCTCTGAGTTAATGTATTTAAGGAAGAACTAAGAAATCAAGCCATCCCTCCTACTGGAGTTAATAAACAGGAAATAGTAGGAAATGGGGCCAGAGAGGCACAGAGATTGTCTGAGATCTGTTAGGCCATTATAAGATCTGAACTTTCGGGCGCCCGGGTGGCTCAGTGGATTAAAGCCTCTGCCTTCAGCTCAGGTCATGATCTCAGGGTCCTGGGATCCAGGCCGGCAGGCTCTCTGCTCAGCAGGGAGCCTGCTTCCTCCTCTCTCTCTCTGCCTGCCTCTCTGCCTACTTGTGATCTCTCTCTCTGTGTCAAATAAATAGATAAAATCTTTAAAAAAATTAAAAAAATAAGATGTGAACGTTCACGTGAAGTGAGATGGCAAGCCATTGGAAGGTACAGGACAGAAACATGGCATGTTTGATCTTCATTTTTAAACGATCACTCTGGATGCTTTGTAAAGAAACAATTGGCAAGATCAGTTGAAGGCTAGTGCAATGATCCAGCCAAGGTACAATGAACAAAATCACCGATATAATCAATAAGATTTACTAAAGGAGTGGAAGTCAGATATGAAGACAGAGAGTGGTCGAAAGTGGCTCTAAAGCATCTGCTCTGAGCACTGAAAAGATGTAGTTTCCAGTGGCTGAGTTGGGATGACTTCACAGACAGCAGTTTGGAGAAAGAAGGCCAGGAATTTGCATCCAGTTAGAAATATTAAGAAATCTACTGTATATATACTAGAGTTCAGAGGGAAGATCTAGGTTATAGGTATAAAATAAGAACATATAGATTTTATTTAAAACCATGCAGATGGGGTGCCTGGGTGGCTCAGTCAGTTAAATATTTGCCTTTGGCTCAGGTCATGATCCCAGAGTCCTGGGATTGAGACCTCTGTTAGGCTCCCTGCTCAGCAGGCAGTCTGCTCCTCACTCACCCTCTGACCCTTCCTTACCCTCATTCATGCATGTTCGGTCTCTCAAATAAATAGAATCTTAATTTTTTTTAAAAAAAGCATGCATCCTGATGAAATCATGGTATGCAGAAATAAGAAGGCCATGGGCTGAGATCTAGGGCCTGTGGACATTAAACATCAGAATCACAAACAGGAACAACAAAAGAGACAATGCAAAAATGGTCAGTGAGGTAGGAGGTTGTAGAGGTGAATGTGGTGTCAGAAGATGCTGGGGTCAACAATGCATATGCCACGGGCAGATCAACTGGATGAAGACTAGAAATTGACAAGTGGATCTCATTGGTCTCCGATTAGAGGTGTTTAGGTGGAAAGGTGGGATCTAACAGCCAACTGCCATGGGCTTACAGAAAAAAAGGAAAAGAAAATGAAGTCTCTCAGTAGAGACAACTCTACAAGAGTTTTGCTTTAAAGAGGAATAGGGAAATAAGGAATAAAGCAGAGATGCTGGTAGGGTTAAACATTTGGAAAATAGAATAGATCTTTCTATTAATATAGACTGTGAAGAATATTCCAGATGTCTTAAAGAATTAGATATAAAATGATAATACATTAAAGCACTTACAAGACAAGATAGGTGAATAACAATCTAATGTTGTATGCCCAGTTTGCCAAATTGCTAAAAGAGAGAGAGAAAGGGAGAGAGAAGTGATTCCTATATTTTCTACATTGAGGATAGATTATCTTTGTAATTAGATGGGAGTACACTGTTCATTTTCCTTGTGTAAGCTCCCTTTATCCTCACCTACATATCTTTGCTCATCCCATTCCTCTACTTAAAATGTCTTCATAACTTGACACATTTCTAAGTTTCATCTGTACTTAAAGTCCAAGACAAATGTGACCTCGTCCAGAAGTGTTTCTCAAACTTTCTTGCAGTTTTGAATTTAGACATTTATTTGTATCTTTTCTTTGGAAATTCATCCTGTTCTGTCTTGTGTTGATTACCTAAATATGGCAGACAATATTCATTTGTGATTATAGAAGTTGGGCCTGCAACCATTTATAAAGCCTTCAAAGTTTCATCATTGATATTACACTTTAGTTTTGCCGAAGTCCAAATTTGAACTTAATATTCCAAGTCTTGTGTTAGAAGTGATTCCAGTAGTTTCTGAGAACAGCTGAGAAGGCCCTGGGCATCCAACTCTAAGTTAATCTAAGGTTTTGTTTGTTTTTTTTTTTCCCAAATTAATCTATGTTTATCTCCGTACACATGTGAATAAGATGGTAAAACTCTGATTCTCTCAAGGGTGGAAAAAAAAAAAACCTTAATAAGAAAATTATCTTCTACTGTTGGTAATGAACATGATGAGAAAATGAGGAGCTCCAATCAAGTGATGGCTATGGCCAGAAAACAGATTTTTTTAAATAAATTTAAGATTTCAGAATATTCAGTTTCTGCAGTTGCTCAGACATGAATGATTCCTTCACACATTCTGTGTGGAAACTGAGAAAAGCAATTCATGAAACTATTTCAGTAAGCACTTTCGATAGTGCAAAAACCGCTCAAGTGAGAGATACATGGTATAGAGTTTATGTTAATGGCAAAATTTATTTTAATGGTTTTATAAATTACTTGACTCCTATATTTATAGAATCATTAAGGGTCCAAACAGGTCACTTAAATTTTTCAGTTATATTTTATTACATTTTATATAGGAAATTACATGCTATAGTAAGATTTATGAATATGGGGATTCTAGAAGGTTTCATGGTGTATCCCTTGCAAATATCAAGGATTTTATGAATGTTTATTAGGTCCTACCAGGCATTTAACTCCTCCCTCTTATTTTACTTACCAGTGGTTTCCCCAGAGTAACCACACATCAGTATATTTGTTGAAAGAAGGAAGAAAAGAAGAGAAAAAAGGAAGCTGTTCTTATTTTTATGTTGCTTCTCCACATTCTTGCATTTCTCCTGAGGTGAGTTTACTTAAGTAATGTCAGAGTAAGTTAGGAATATAGAGTCTTTCTTCAGTTTCCATTTGTGGAATTGTAACAAATAAATAATACCCTAATTTATTATTAATAGGCTTTCTAGAGATCAAAAAGTGGGTCCCAATTTCCAATGAATAATTCTACTGGCAATTATTTGCAGTTCAAGTTCTAAAAAAAGGCATTATATGTGGATGACACACAGTGGATAATGAAAATTAAGTAACTGATTTTGATAAATAATGAAGATGGGAAATTATCTCTGCCTTCGTTTGCAAAGCTCCCTTTCCAATTCAACCCCCATGAAGAGGATTCCACTTGCCCTCTCTGGGTAGGGGAGGATAGCCATTATGCATACTGCACAGTTTTGTTACGAAAAGGTGTAAGAAGAAGCTAATTTCAATGGCTCACATTTGAACCTGTATATATTTTTAATTCTAACTAAGAGCTATAAGTAGCATTTTCCAAAATAGACATACAGTGCTTATACACACTCATTTGTACAACTACATACAAACTTGTACACAAGATACCTAATTGAAAATTGACTAGTGGATGAACTTTAGAACTGGCAATAAATTGTTCGTTTCTTGTAATTAAAAAAAAAAAAGCTAACCCATCTATTGCAGCAAGAACAATAACAAAATGGTTATATTGCTTATATCATCATTGCTTATATTGTCATTTTCAAAAGAAGAAATAAAGAAAATAAATAAGAAAGGACTAGTATCAGTTAGTGACATTAAGTGAATGCTAAAAGATGAAAAGTTTTGGAAATTCCACTTAGTTTATTTCTTTTTTTTTTTAAGATTTTATTTATTTGACAGAGAGAAACACAGCCAGAGAGGGAACATAAGCAGGGAGAGTGAGAGAGGGAGAAGCAGGCTTCCCACCGAGCAGGGAGCCCGATGTGGGACTCGATCCCGGGTCTCCGGGATCATGACCTGAGCCGAAGGCAGTCGCTTAACCAACTGAGCCACCCAGGCGCCCCACTTAGTTTATTTCTGACTTGGCACAAAGCAAGATGGAATATAATGAGGCAGTGTGTGTGGGGGGATTGCATGACCATGTCTTGTCCTTTGGTCCCTAGCTCCAAGACACTTCTTTGGATAGAATTTCCCTACCCCGAAAGAAGTCTGGACATGCATTAAAGTCAGCATTCCCATTTTATGTGAGTTAATTATTTCACTCGGTTCACCTTCCCTTTGGTCTATAAAGCTCACAAATGTGATCTTGAATTCCATCACATCAAGGGAAGAGTTCCCACATTCGTGTGAGTGAGTGCCAGGACAAGATATGTCTGGTGAAAAGAATGCTTGTGAAGACGAAAGAGCACACAGTTACAAAAGTATGGACATAGGACACAGTTCCACCATTTACTAGCTGCGTAACCTTAAAGGAGTTACTAAAATTTTTAGTTCAGTTTAGGTACAGAGTGAGGATAATAATAGAATGTAACTCACACAGTTTTTCTGAAGAGCGACTGTGATACTTTATGTGAAATCCCTGGCGTGACTAAGTGATCCTAAATCCTCTCCCTTGTTAACACCCAGCAGTGTGTTGGAATGTTTTTCTATTTTGGTTCATTAATACATACTTATGGTTTTATTTCTTTTCATCTAAGTCTAATGATTGTTCCAGTTTTTATCACATCTATTTAATTTATATGATGTTATATTTCTCTGACAGCAAATCAATATTTATATACTGTTAACTGATCATATTGCTTAATGACCAGGGACCAAACCTTAGCATGTCATGCATCAGCCAAACCTAATCCTGCCATGAGATAGAGATGGGGAACGATGAGTCTGCATTATGTGCCGCAGACAGAAGCAATGGCGATGTCTGTGGCTTTGATGAAATAAAGAGCGAAAGCCACTTCTTCTGTCTTCTTTCTGGATATCCTCTTTTAGCTCCTTCCTGGGAAATCAACAGGTACTGGAATTCACAGTGTAAATGACTCAATTTCACATGCACTTGAGAAGTTGTGGGTCCATCTATAGAGAAATCCCATCGGAAATAATTAGTTCCTAGTATACATTTCCTTTGGAAATTTCTCACCCCTCAACCAAGTGGTTTCTCCCCCCGCTTTTTCAAATATCTAAGATAATCAGAACAGATCACTTAGCATTTGTTAAATACACCATGAACTTCAATACATTTCAATTATTCACTCTTGCCTGGAATGACTTCATAATCTCCCCTTCTGACACCCATCTGCATTCTCTGACTGAAAACTTCCACTTACCCTTAAAGAAACAACTCAAAAGTCATCTTATCTAAGAAATAGTTCCCCATATCTTCTGTAATAGAAGATTTAGTTGATCTATCACCTTTTTACCCATGATTCTTTTTCTATTATGAAGTATTTTTTGAAGTATATGACAAATGAGCTTGACTCTTTAAGGCACAGCATTAGCCTTTCCCTACAGTCACATGAACCAAAACAATCAAGAAAACATTGCAACAGACAAAAGAATAGAAACAATAGTAAAAAGAAAAACACAAAAAATCAGGACTCACATATCATTTGAAGGAAACCAACATACACTTAAAAAGTATTTAATAGGGGTGCCTGGGTGGCTCAGTTGGTTAAGCGACAGCCTTCAGCTCAGGTCATGATCCAGGACACCCGGGATCGAGCCCCACATCGGGCTCCCTGCTCTGCGGGAAGCCTGCTTCTCCCTCTCTCACTCCCCCTGTTTGTGTTCCCTCTCTAGCTGTGTTTCTCTCTGTCAAATAAATAAATAAAATCTTAAAAAAATAATAAAAAGTCCTTAATAGAAGATGAGGATTTTATATTATGTTAATGTCCTTAAAGTTACTTTAGAAAGTATGAAATATTTAAACAGAAAAACTGCATCTTGGGACAAAAATATGATCTTCAAAGTAAAATAAATAGTAAAACATGTAGCTGAATAACTCAGTAAACTGGAAAACCAAACTAAGGGTTTCTCCTAGAAAACATCATAAATAAGAAAGAAAAAAATAGAAAACATAAGAGAATTAAAGAGACATAGGGAAGAGTTTTAGAAAAGAGGAATGAGTAGAAAGATCAGCAAGCATTGAAGAAGTTTACTTTAAGCTGAATAAACACACAATTCTTCTGATGAGAGGACCCACCTTGTGCTGAAACGATGCATTTTGATTTCTACCACTTTAAACATCATGGTGAAATGTCAGAACATTAAATATAAAGAAAAATCCTGAGAAGTTCTAAAGTAAAAATAATGGGTTATTAACAAAGATACAAGGATTAAATTTACCTCTCATTTATCAATAGCAATACTGGATGCTAAAAGAAAATGGGTCCCCTGTTGTTACTTGGAACCTAGACTCTATATCCTGTCAAATTTAAATTCAAGTATGGGGAAAAAAATTTTAAAAAAATGAATCTACAAAGACTTGGAAATTTTGCCACCCACAAATATATCTGAGAAAAACTGATGAAAGGATAATCCAATAAAATATATTAAAAAATAAAAGGGATACTAGGAAGAATAATGATCAAAGAAAACACTAAAAGTTAGTTAGGTTAAATCACTGTTGATGCTTGATGTTTTAAAAATGTATAAAATAACCATCTGGAACTAACATCCCAGATGTTCTCAACATGAAGTCTGCCAGAAAGGGTAGTGAGAAATGCAAGAACGCTAAAATTTTTACTCTTATATAAGAGGAAGATATAAGTACTATGCTACTGACAGATTGCTAAAACTGCTAAAAAATATGCAAAGCCCTAGAGAAATAGACATATAAATTTCAAATTACTAGGGAGGAAATTTTATGGAACAAAATATATATATATATATATATATATATATATATATATATATATATATAAACAATTCAGCAAAGGACATGATAGAAAAAAAAACACAGTAAAATTAAAGTATATCAGCAATTGCAAAAAGGGTCATTTTAAACTCTCTGGGAAAAAAATAGCTAGCTATTTTTTTATGGAAACTACAACAGGCCCACTGAAATTAAAAGACAGAATGGATTTTTTTTTAAAGGGTGTAAAAATATTTACTAGGTAAAAAGGCAATAAAATTATCTTAAATGGCATAGTATAGCAAAATTAACATCAGAAAATGGAATCTAGTAGACAGTACTTAATAGGATAAATTGAATACCTAGAATTAATAAAACATAATCTAATTAGATGAAATAGTCATAAACTTTTATCCATCTAACTGCAAAATTAAATATGCATAAATGCATGAGTGTGTATGTGTGCATGTGTATGTGTGTGAAGCAAAATCTGATGATAACACAAAGAGAAACTGAAAAGTCTTCAAATGCAGAAGGAATTTTAACCATGCTCTTTTCAATAACTGGTAGATCAAGTAGAAATTAAAGAGGAATGGACATTGAAGAGGGAGAGAGAGAAAGAAAGAAAAAGGAGGGTCGAGGGCAGGCAAGAAGGAGAAAAATATGTTCTGGGAAAAGACAACTTAAAAAAAAAAAGACAACTTATCCTAGTCACTTGAGAAGAATTGGAAAACTCTATACAGGAACAATAGTAGAAAAATGTTCATGAATTTCTCAAAAGTTTCCTTTTTTTTCTAAAATAATAGTGATATCTTCTAACAAATAAAAATAAAAAGGAATAAAAAAACACTCTGAGATGGATTTATAAAACATTTCAACTGTTTCAGAAGTTAGGAAATTCTTATGAGACCAACCTAACTCCAACACCAAAACCAAGCAAAAACTACAAAGAAGAAATCAAAGGAGCAATTTCATTTTCTAAGACTCCTAAATAAAATATGAGCTAATTAAATTAGGTTGTGAATTAACAGACTACAATAACATGACAAGCCAAGTTTAACTCTGGAATACCAAAATGGTTTACCATCAGGAAAGCTATTAAAATAATTAGGTATGATAATAAATTTAAAGAGAACCTCAATATAATAATCTTAATAAAAACTGAGAAGCATTTGATCGCATCTAACTGCCTTGTTGAGCAAACAAACTTTTTGGCAAGCTGAAAATAGATGAGAATGTCTTCAACATTACAAAGGCTTTTTACAGAAGCCTACGGCAGTCATTTATAAGATGACCCCTTAACAGCGTTCCTATTAGAGTTCGGAGGGAAAGATTCTTTCAACATTATACTGCAGACCTAGCCACGAAATGTCAAAGTAAATACGTAAATGGTATAAAGAGCATAAAGGGATCTATAAAACCGTTATAATTTTCTACAATATGATCTTCCACTTCTACAGCAATCGTGGGCTTCTACAGACAAAACTATTAGAATAAGAAAGTCCCACAAGACAACAGACAAATCATCACAGAAAAATCAATCACAATCTTATACGTTAGCTTATAGTATAAACTAGAAAACCTAATTTATATACACACACATACACGCCCATACACAGAGTTAAGACATTTGGGGAAAAAATGCCCAAGAATAGCACGGAAGTTTTGAAAAGAAAAAAATTAGAAGTCACTTTGTTTATTAATTTACTATCTATATTTTTTTAAAACTATTGTAGTAAAAACAATTGATCTATTGATTAAAAAATACAACAGAATTTGAAAATTGTGAAAGAACTCTATCGACGTATAGGCATTTGTGTTATGATAATGTATAAAGGTGTCATTTCAAGTAAGTACAGAAAAGATGCACTATCCATATAAATGTTTCTGAGGAAATAAATAAAATTAGAACGTTTTTATACTATATGCAAACAATAAATTTCAGAATTTCAAAAGGATTAAGGAGCTAAATAGTGCGTGTGTATGTGTGCGCACCTACATGTGTGTGTGTATGCCTTTATGATTTTTTTGGGGGGAGGTTTCCCTGAGTAGACATCAACAGCATAAGTCACAGTAGATAAGGCAGACAGATTTGATTAAAATAAAAACTAACTTCTCTAACTTTATAAAATATTATGGCAATACTACAGAACATATGACTATCTCTGAAAGATATTTGCAACATAAAATCAAACAATAGTTTAATATTAATATTATATGTGTTATGTATAAATATACTTTCAACTTTTTAAGAAAATGTTAAAGCACATACTAAAACACCAATTACATTACAAAGTATTTCTTGTAAGATTTTCAAGTGGCCCATAAATTCATAAAAATGTTAAAGCCTTACTAGAATCAATAAATGCTAATAATAGCAATGAGTATACCTAACATGTGTGCGGTAGTTGCTATCAGCCCATCACTTTGCAGGTTTGCTGTGTACAGGTTATGGAAGCCTTACGAAGGCGTTGCGGGGCGGGCATGCCCCCCCACTGTAGAGAGAGGAAAAGGAGATGCAGAGGATTGAAAGAGCTTGACCAGAGCACATGGTTAGTTGTGGGGCAGTTTGGATTTGAACCAAGCCAGTCTGGCTCCCAGACTCATTCACGACTCTGCCATGTTTTTTTCCCCCCTGCCATTTATCAAATTGTCACAGTTATTTTTAAAAGATTGGTAATAGTCAGTGTTATCAAGAATGGGGGAAAACTTTTATTCTCAAATATTCTTGGTGGAGGTATAAATTGTTAAAGCTTTTTTGAATAGCAGTGTGGCAGAGTGTTAAAAGCGTTTTAAAGCATACCATTTGACCCAAGAATTCCACTTTCAGGAAGTTGTCATTAACGAATAGTTGGCATATGCAAAAAAGTTTGAAAAGAATATTATGGCAGAATTAGTGGTAAGTAGAAACTGAGAACCAACGTATCTGTCAGTAAATCATTTCTAGTGAAATAATTTTGTGACTATCTCTATATAATAAAATAACATTTGACTTCTAAGATTGAAGCAGGCTTGTAAGAACTGATAGGAAATGATTACAAAACTTAATGACTTCTTGGTCCTGGAGAAAAGCAAATTATAGAAATAAACCTATTTGTGTTTTTAAAAATAAAGAAAGAACAGAAGTAAGGATGGATGGAAGGAAGGGAAGGAGGGAGGATTTTGTGTGTGTGTGTGTGTGTGTGTGTGTGTGTGTGTGTGTGTGTGTATAACTGCTTAGAAAGGGAATTAAAAAGAGACACACAACAGTTTCTACTATGACCAGTGGTTCCTGCTGGAGAAGGAAACCAAAGCATGTGGGGTGGGAAGATAGAGAGAGGATAAGATAGACATCAATGTATACTGAATATCAATAGGTATTCCTTGAATCTTTTATAATAAGAAGATGCTCCTGTCATAGAAACAAGAATACAAAGAAAAATAAATAATGGAATGTGATAAAATTGAAACTGAATCCACAGAAAACACAAATAAGGTAAAAACCTTGGGCAGCATATTATTGACATAAATCCCCCCAATTCCGGGTCATGGCAAGGATGTACAAAATCTGGAACGTAGATGTGATCGATTGTACTAGAGGTCCAGGGTTAACTATTTAAGAAAAAGAGTACAAATCCGTCTATTATACAAACTTCACAACGTCTTCCTGTTTGAGGAGAGAGATGGGTTCTGTGTGGAGTGTTTTTTATGTCATGCCAAATCATTCTGCTAAGATCTGTTGGCAATTCAGCCTGAAGTTTTAAGATTCCCTCTCATTTTACCAACATGAAGCTGCATCTTTAACACAAGATTGATCCTGAATTAATTCCACAGACAGATGCAGCGGTAGCTATGGCAGAAATGACTTTAGATTTCTCTTTTCCTTGTTAGAACATGCACAGCGTTGCTCATTACAGTTAATCAGACTCACAACACTTCATCCTGGGTGAAAATAATAGGCCCCATTGTACATTAGTAACCGGGTTACACTGCTTTTCATTGCTGCAGTTAACACCTATTATTTCTCCCGGCACCAATATTCCGAATCAGGATCATTCAGCTCTGAAGTGGGTTAAGCGTTTGTGTGTGCAGCACTTCTTTTGTGAGAAGCAGGAGTTCAAGGTTGCTGAGCCTCTTTCCCAGTTGATGAGCTGCCTGTAAAAGTGTCAGTGTGGGTGTCCATAGTGGGCACTCTGTATTTAGAAAGGAAGCACTGGGAGTCTTACTGCCATGTTGTTATGGTGCAACATGCCTGGGACTCAGAAGAACAGGAGGATCGCGGCACCCCGATACCAGCTTTCCTGTCTGTTCGTAGGGGGAGCCACTGGGAATGAGGGAGACACCAAGGCTCCTCTAAATGCTTCCATATGCTTCGAGTAGAGGCAGAGACAGGAGCACAGAGAGTAGGAGTACCCTTCCTCCCTCTGCCCCAAAGCATGTACAAGCAGAAGAGGCGTAGGGAATAAAAAGTGCAGGATTGAATATATTTTTAGACAGAGAAATCAATATACTAGTCACTTGGTGACATAAAAAAAATAGTTTTCCTGCTTTTGATTAGTTTAAAACTACTAGAGTATAATTTTCAAAAAAATTAAAATGTCTCTCTATAAATATTAAGTGAACACGTGTCAAAGATTTATTTAACTCATTGATGACAGAACCAGAAGAATGGTAAAGCTAGTTCAAAGAAGACTTGAGAGACTGAGTTAGTTATCTATGGGCCCTGAAAAAAATGTTAAACAAGACTGCTAAATTATATACAAAACTGGGTAAATTCCTACAAGGTAGGGGCGCCTGGGTGGCTCAGTAGGTTGGGCAACTGCTTTCCGCTCAGGTCATGATCCCGGAGACCCGGGATCGAGTCCCACATCGGGCTCCCTGCTCGGCGGGAAGCCTGCTTCTCCCTCTCTCACTCCCCTGCTTGTGTTCCCTCTCTGGCTGTGTTTCTCTCTGTCAAATAAATAAAATCTTCAAAAAAAAAAAAAAAGTCCTACAAGGTAATGAAACCATAACTTCTTGGTTTTCTCTTCTTGCTCTGGACAAGAATAATTTGTATTGATATCAGTTTTATGGAAGTTAATATTTATCCTTACAGAGTGACAAAATATCTTAATCAATAATAAGTAGTAGATCAAACGAAGAGTCATCCCCGTAGAGAACTAGATCACCTTTGGGCAGCCTAATAGGCAATGTTCAGTCATGACATTGAAAAGCATGCAGTCGTCCCTTCACTTGTTTATAATGTCAGGACTGTGTTTCTTACATAGCTGTGTTCATGACAGTCTTTGGATGGCGAATAGAGATTAATGCATCTTTAGAATTACAATGTGCCTAAATGTTTGCATTTCCCCAAGATTCCTATGTGGAGGCACTAATTCCCAACTTGACGGTATTTGGAGGTGGGGTCTTTGGGAGGTAATTAGGTTTAAATGAATTTATGAGGGTGGAGCCCCCAAGAGAGGATTAAGGCTCCTTTAAGAAGAGACAGGACAAAGATTTTCTTTGGTCTCTCTCTCACAGTCTCTCACTTTCCCTGCATGGGGCCATGTAAAAATAACAGCAAAAGGATGACCATCTGCAAACCAGAAAAAGGGCTTCATCAGACACTGAATCTGCTGGCACCTTGATCTTGACTTTCCAGCCTCCAGAACTGTGAGAAATAAATGTTTCTTGTTTAAACCACCCCGTCTATGACATTTGCTGTAGCAGCTGAAGTGGGCTAAAACACAGAGTAAGAAAAGACATCAAGAGATGATGATGTTCACGTCTCTCTCCCTAGACATGTGCAGGTCAAGTGACAAGAAGTCAGTATTGTGTAAGCATTAAAGGCAAGAGCTTAGAACTCTGTAGCTGGAGGTTAAGTCTCTATTCTACCACTTTTTAGCTAAATATAATCTAAGACCCAGTTTTTTCATCTGTAAATGGAAATAATAGCACCTGCCTCAAAGAATACGAGTGAGAAGGAAATATGATAATCCAAGCAAAGTGTTTTGTCCTAGGCTGCCTAGCACTTACTACATAGTTTTTAAAATGTTGTAGCTATTGTTACACCTTGCAACCAAGTCCTATCACCCTTTATAGTCTTATAACTTAAGTTAAATTAGATTCAATTTGGATAAAGGAGGGAAACTCACAAAAGGATAATTTTGCGAAGTGTAATTTACCCCTTGGCTAAAATGTTGTCCTGAAATTGGCTTTCTATGCATTTCTGCATAGATTTTAAACATACTGGCTGTAGGATTATAGCCTTACAGTTCTTTCTCTGAGGAGAAATGGATGAAGGAGTTAAATGTAATGTTGGAATAAGATATAAACTTGATTAGGATGATGGAAAGAAGGGCTTGAGTGAGAAAAGTAGGGTGGGCTCCCAAGACTCTCTAAAAAGTCAGATACGACTTAATCTTAGTGAAATGTCTGTGATTTTATGATCTAAAAGGGGCCGAAAATATCTATTCAACCTACCTCACAGGATGGCATAAAGATTAAAGAAATAAAGAGAGGAAAGCTATAAAAGTATGTTCTGCTCATTCAGCTAATAGGATTCTTACCTTTTTACCCTGCTTAGTGGGTCCGTGGGAGGCCAGGAAACTTAAGCATCCCACTCTGAGCTACACAATGGTTATGAGATTTAAATATCTCTTTGACAAGAACAAGAATCTCCAATCTCCCTTCAGCCTTTTTAAAGTCAGTTTTCTGGGTGAGATAGCAATAGATTGTCTACAAACTTTTTTTAGTTTGCATCAACATGTTGTCTGGACAAAGATTAGATAATGTGCAGATTTTTAAGATATCCTTGCTATCCATTTTTGAATATTTTCATTTAAGAATAAATCACATACCAAAAATTGACCCAGTTTAAGTATAACTTAAAGATTTTTAGTAAATTTCTGGAGTTGTACAGTACAGTTTTACAGCATTCCCAATACCCAAAAAGATCGCATGTCCCCACTTGTTGTCACTCCCAATTTCCACCCTCAGCTGCAGGCAACCCTGATCTACTTTTTCTCCATAGATTTGCCCTTCCTGGACACTTTGTAAGAAATGAATCACACAACATTTGTCATTTGTGTCTGATGCCTCTTATTATCTTTTAAAGTAACTCTTACACTCAACCCAAGCAACCCCTAGGTGCCTTTTATTTTTTTATTTTATCTTAATTTTTTAAATATTTTATTTATTTATTTGACAGAGAGAAACACAGCCAGAGAGGGAACACAAGCAGGGAGAGTGAGAGAGGGAGAAGCAGGCTTCCCGCGGAGCAGGGAGCCCAATGTGGGGCTTGATCCCGGGTCTCCGGGATCATGACCTGAGCCGAAGGCTGTCGCCCAACCAACTGAGCCACCCAGGTGCCCCGCTTAGGTGCCTTTTATATAGCATAATGTTTTCAAGGGTTATTCGTGTGTAAGCATGTTTCAGTAGTTTCCTTCTTGTTGTTGAATCGTACATTGTGAGGAATACCACACTCTCCTTGTCCAGTCATCAATTGATGGGCACTTGCATGTTTCCAATTGTTGTTTAGAATGAATAATGCTTCTATGAATTTTGCTATACACAACTTTTATGGACATCTATTTTCATTTCTTTTGAGTAAAACATAGGAGTAGAATTGTAGTTTGGTAAGTTGATGTTGAAACTTCTTTAAATTGCCAAACTCTCAAAATAGCTATACCGTTTCACATTTCTACCAGCAATGTATGAAAATTCCAGTCTCTCTACATTCTTGTCAACATTTGCTATTATCTTTTTTGATTGAAATGATATGTCATTGTGTTTTTAATTTGCATTTTTCTAATGAGTAGTAATGTTAAGCTTCTTTGCATGTGCTTCTATGACATTCAAATATTTTCTTGGAGAAATATTATTTGAATCATTACTCTAATTTTAAACTGGGTTGTTTGTCTTCTTTTTTTATAATTGAGTCATAAGTGCTCTTTATTTACTCTGTGTACTAGTCTTTTATTGGATATATAATTTGTAAATGTTGTCTCCCTAACTGTGACTAGTCTTCTCATTTTCTTAATGCTGTCTTTAAAGGCTTAAAAGTTTCAAATTTTGAAAAGTCCCTTTTATTATTCTTTTCTTTTATGAATAATGTTTTTGATATCATATCTATGAACTATTTTCCTAGCCCAAGTTCATGAAGATTTTCTTTTATTTTTTATTCTATTTTTATAACTTTAACCATGACATTTAGGTCTATATTTTATTTTTCACTAATATTTGTTCATACTGTGAAGCAACAGTCAAAATTAATCCTTTTTATATGTGGATATCCAATGATCTAATGCCATTTGTTGAAAAGATTATCCAGTACATATTAAATTACCTTGGCACCTTTATTTTGATAACCAGTAGAATATACTACAAGGATTTTTTTCTGGATTCTATATTCTAGGCAATGAACTATATGACTAAAGTTGAACAAGCATTGCCTTTTTTGTTTGTTGCAGACATTTTCAGTGTTTTTAGCCCTACATCTTAAATATCATCACCTAGAGAGCCAAACATATAAAAAGGAATGCTTGTAACCTGTACTTTGTATACACAATCCATAATACCAAGATAATCACTATGAATACTTATACTTCCAAATTTGTAATATATTAACACATAAAATATAGTACTATAGACAATTGTATAAATAATAAAAACGGGGGAGCCTGGGTGGCTCAGTTGGTTATGCGACTGCCTTCAACTGAGGTCATGATCCTGGAGACCCAGGATCGAATCCCACATCGAGCTCCCTGCTCGGCGGGAAGCCTGCTTCTCCCTCTCTCACTCCCCCTGCTTGTGTTCCCTCTCTCTCTGTGTTTCTCTCTGTCAAATAAATAAAATCGTTAAAAAAATAATAATAATAAAAACCACCTAGGAACCTATGCATCTGATGAATTTTCTAGATTAAAACTACAAGTGTAGACAACTCTTAGCTTATTATCATGTATAATTCATTTATAAAGACCTTATTTCTAAATAAGTTCACAATGTGAGATTCCAGGTAGATCTAAATTTGTTGGGAGGGGGGATATTCAACCTGGCCTGTGATGATCATCCCATCGTCCCAGTCTATTAATTACCTAGCCAGAGGACACATGACTAGCTTTCAGTCAGGGAGACAAATGGCTCTCTATTGGGAGATGTAGGGAAAATGTGTCCTATTCGATTAAAAAAAAAAGAAGTGCAGGCACAGTTTTTATGCTTTCCTGTCTCTGAATACTGTCTTGTGAAGATGTAATGCTGAGTTGAGGCAATCATCTGTGGCTATAAGGGGAAAGCCAGGAACAGTACAAGGTGTTTGATAGAAGTCTTTTCATCATGGAGATGCTGAATTAACCAACTTTGCAGATTCCTAACTCTGGGATTCTTGTTAGAAGAGGCAATAAAACCCCTATTGATTAAGCCATTGAATCCAGGTTTACTACTTTTTGCAGTCAAATCATCCTAACTATTCCACAATACTTTTTCAGAAGATAACAACTAGAAGCCCCAACAGCTCAGGAAGCTGTTAATCTCCCCTCTACCCATAGAACACACACCAGTACAAATCCATTTTCTTTTCAAATTTTCTCACTTTGACACTGACTCACTGAGTGAAAAACCTATAACCAACCTTTCAGATTTAATGCTGAGATATAGTATGGAGACTGGGCAGAAAGAGCATTAGAATACTCCGTGGGAATGGCAACAGTTCTCTTAGAAAAATGGGACCATCCAGAAAGAAAAGAAGAAAAATAAAATGGAAATTAAAAAATAAAGAGATTGCTTCCTTCTCGCTGATAACTTAGGAGACTAGCCTGTATAGGCAACGATTTCTGTATCCTGTAACTTCCAGAGGTAAAAAGAAAAAGAGATCACAGCTCTCTAAGTAGAGGTGGAGAATACACAGGCAAAGGGGAGAGGTGGTGGTTAGACTGGAGGTAAAATCGTTGTCCCGGATGTGGTGAAGGAGTGAGGCACTGCAGATGCTGACAATGAGGCATGCATGTCAAAAGTCTGCTATGCCAGTCCAGGTAATAAGAGAAAACATTGCATATATTCTTTAAAAGTATGTCATATAGCATGTGCTCTCCATACTTAAAATATACACACAGTATAAATATTAAATATACAGCATATGTTTATGAATCTATGAAATAAAAATGTATGTTATATAAAGCTTTCTATCATTTTTATACATAGACTGTTTATTTTGTATGCAATTAGGGAGGACAAAGAACTATACAACTCAAAAAAATTATAAAACTTATTCCTAAGATAAATTTCTTTAAAAAAATTACTTCTTCACTTTGGTAATGGAGGAATAGCTTCTATTATATTTACCTTTACACAGATAATAGCTATCAAATCTGGACACACATACATATACACATATAAACAAACAATTAAATTAAGGAGAGGGAAAAAAAACATTACCTGAAGATAATGATAAGCAAACAAAAGTAAGGAAAAGTTGAGAATAATTTACACTTAGAAGAAGGGAACGGAATGGCACTGGGTAAATTTCCAATATTTTATGAACTTTTGCCTGAAGGTAGTTCCAGTCAGCACCAAATAGAGTTACTAAACCTCAAAAGAATATCTGCAATTTACCAATAGTGTCTGAAGTGACCACAGTAGGTACAAATTGAGAAGAGAAATCCCATAAAAGAGATATCCAGAGAGAGAGAGTCCTCAACTCTGCATTAAAAAACAATCTGTTAAAATCTCTAGCTGATCCTCAAACTCCTCATGTACAGGAAAGACTATAAGCCACCCAGCTAGGCTAAAAAGACTAAACAATGATTTTTATTGCTGCTCCCTATAGGAGAGAGAGTTTGTAGTTTGAATTTCACCAACTGGACTACTTGGTAAAACAAGAAATCAATACACTCAGAGGAACACAACAGAATTTAGAGTTTTGCACCAGTCACAATGTACAGAATATGATAAAAATTACTAGACTATAAAGAAACAGAAAAATGTGATCCATAATGAAGACGAAAGGTAATCGATGAAGACAAATCTATGACAACACAAATGACAAGAACATGAAAAGCAGCTATTATGACTATGCTCACGAATAGAAAGGAAAATGCATCAACAATAAAGAAATAGGGTGCCTGGGTGGCTCAGTGGGTTAAAGCCTCTGTCTTCAGCCCGGGTCATGACCTCAGGGTCCTGGGATCAAGGCCCATGTTGGACTCTCTGCTCAGCAGGGAGCCTGCTTCCTCCTTTCTCTTTGCCTGCCTCTCTGCCTGCTTGTGATCTCTCTCTCTGTCAAATAAATAAATAAAATCTTTAAAAATATGAAGAAATATCAGCAGAAAAATAAAAAACCTCTAAATATACACAAGGGTATTATTTTAATAATCTATATTTTTGAAAATAATTCCATAACTATTTTCTTCTAAATAAAAAATCATGAAAAGCTGATCACCATGTATTAGCTTGGAGTTTAAGTTGCTTAAATAGTATGGTAGCAGAGAGTCTGTGAAAAAGAGAGATTATTGCACATTGAATCAAGAAAACCAAATCTTACTACAAAAATCTCTTTATGACATCGAGTGAGACATTTAATCTCCATGGACCTTGTGTTTCTCTATCAAATGTGAGGTTGGAGCTAAATAATCCCCAAACCTTTTGCTAAATATCTAGGGGTGATTTGGTAATCGTCTCCAAACTAATTAGAATAAAGGTTAAGACCAACATATAAGTCTTATACTTACACAAACACCTGAACTGAAAAAAAAAAAAGAAATCTTAACCAAACATATATCATCTTCAGTAATTTCTCTATAGATTAATACAAGATAGTTCCAGTCCAGATGCCAGGTTACCCCACAAAGGTCCCATCATGTACTTCAGAGAAAGGACTTCAAACAGCATTGGAGTAGATGCTGTAGTTGAGAATGAAGATATATATATATATATATATATATATATATATATATCTCCCCAATATATATATCTCCATACCGCAATATATATATATGTATATATCTCTCAATCTACATTAGCAGAATTACATTTGAAAATCAAAGCTCATATTACACCAAGTTTTAACAATTCCTGAAGCATCACGTTTTCTTTAGAAAGTTTCTCCTGTGAAGCCCATCAGAATTAAAGTGGGTGGTGACCGAATTGAAAAGTTGATCAGAATGAGGTTCTGTTGTGAGTGTATGAATTTTAAAAACCTGTTTATCTAATGTGCTGTAAGCATAGAAAAGGAATCATAAAACTTTTGATCAGATACTAGAATGTTAAACTCTGACAGGGGAAAAGAAGTATTTATAATTTATTGCTTTGCTTTTCCCTTTTACAGAGAACAATTATTTATTTAATTCCCTAGAATTTTGTTTTTTTCTCCTCTGACAAACAAGTGCCAAAAATGAAGACGAGCCAGATATATAGATTGCTTAAAAATGGATGTGTACTTTAAAACTCCACTGTTGTTCGTTTCTCTGTGGGCTGAGCTGACAGCCCGGCTATCCTCAGGGAGTCTGTGGGCTGGTGTTGGATGCGCCAGCTTTCCAGACACAGCTCAGCCCTCACTTCTCACTTTAGTCCAGGGCCCTGCTCACCAGCCCTGAATCCTCAAAATGTTCTTTTGATGACTGTTTCCAAACATGGCATAAGCTTTGCCACAGATAAGAGACCTATATGTCCACAAGTAACATAGAAATATATCATACAGATGGAGATAAAAGAGGGCCAAAATAAATATGAATGTTTGGGGACAGAGCCTAGATATGAATTCAAACACACAGGTTGTCTGAAGTGATGACATTAATGAGATATGTGGATATAGATGAAAGGAAATCCATCCACATAAGAGTCTAGCGAAGGGAAAAAAAGAAATTATGTCCACTGTGGTTTCACAGAGTCACATAATCTTAGATTTGGAAGGACCTTTAGAGGCCATCTAATCCAACTATATTCCCAAAGCAAGAATCGGGACGATTGGCAGTTCTCCTTAGCATGGTAGGAATTCATACCAGAAGAGCCAAATTAAGGCTCCCTAGTTACCAGGGTAATAAAAATTGCAGAGCTTTGGAAATCAAATTTTATTTATTTATTTTTTCTCCTAATTGCCTCAGGGTTCTGAATTCTGGGTTCTTAAGATTCATTTTGATCATATTTATGTATGTCCCAGATATGAATTACTAAAAGTGCGTTCTTAATCCACTAGGCCCATCAATAGCAGAATATGTTGGTCAGTATGTTCTTAGCCTTATTTGTTTATGAGAGATTTTTAAAAGTATGGATGGTTTCTGCCCTAAAGGGATTCATAATTTTTGTTAAGCAACAAAATAAATATTGTCAAATACAGGAATACTGCTAATTTTTTTCGAAATTGCTTAAAATATTGGAAATTGGGATCAATATTTATTGAATAGTGACTGAATACTGGGAAAGGTTAAAGAGTTTTAGAACTATTTAGCTGGGTGAATATAAGCCTGAGGTAAAATTCAATTATTTTCTAATATATTAAAATTGTCTGAAATAAGATTCTAATAAATTATTATTAATTTAATTCCAGAATATTGAATAAAACAAAAAGTTTATAAAGGAAGAAGGCAAAACTATATCCTGATTATAAATGTGATAGAAGAGATTATTTATGACCTGCATCATGATCTTTTTTTTTTAAGATTTTTATTTATTTGACAGAGAGAAACACAGCCAGAGAGGAAACACAAGCAGGGGGAGTGAGAGAGGGAGAAGCAGTCTTCCCGCCGAGCAGGGAGCCTGATGTGGGGTTCGATCCAGGGACATGGGGATTATGACCTGAGCCGAAGGCAGACACTTAACCACTGAGTCACCCAGGTGCCCTGTCATGATCTCTTTGATGAACTTAAAGAATAGGTCAAACATTTATCTTGAGTGAATTGAGAAAAACACATCCTGATGACAAAGACGGTGTTTATCAATGATCGACATCTCCTTCCTTGATGCTATAAAATGAGTTGGTATGGGCCAGAGTGGGATAAAAGAATAAACGGCCCTTAAGTGGTCATGTGTTTTCATGACTTATGTGGAGAGAGGGAGAAAACAAGATGAGATCAACCTTTTTTTCACCCTTCCTTATTGGGATTATTTATTTTCACCCTTGAAAGTTTGTATTAGTAACTAACAATATAGTCTCATATGACTTAATGGAGACAGTCTTAGACCCAAAGATCATTTATCAAAACTCAAAGTTTGTCTTGCCCCCTTTGTTAGTTAAAAAACACTCTTTTCTCATGAAAGACAAAGTTAACTATTGTTTTTTGGAAGTTCAGACTAAAATATTCTTGTCAATGTGTATCTTAAAATATGCCTTGCATTGGTACCAGACCACTTCATACAGCCTCAGCCTTAGAACAGGGAATACTAAAAAGGTTAGTGTGAATATATTCTTTATTTAAACCCAGCTTTCTTTTGAGAAGCTATGTTTTCAGAAGTTCCCATTTAATTATTGTGATGCCTGCATATTCCACTTCTGGGTTATATACTAAATACAACTCAGGAGTTGCCTTCCCATCTAGTGAATGTTCTTACTTAGGAAAATGGAACCCCAACAAGATTTTTGACAACCATGTACACGGTACAATTTAAAGATGTCACAAAACCCATCTTCTCTCTGTACAATTGCTTAAAATAATTCTCCAGTTTTCTCTCAGTGTTATTTCCCCTTCTAACTGCCCCTAGAAGGTAGTTGGAAATAGGTATACAGTTAGAAAAAGTAATAACAAGAATAATTAATAATTGCTTCCTATATTCCAGGTCCTATGCAAAATTGCTTTGAAGGAGTGATATCAGCAAGATGATAGACTAGGAAGATTTGTGCCCTTATTCCTTCACTGAAAATTAACAAAAACAACAATAGATTGACTAAAATAACTCTATACCACCCTGGAAACTATTCAAAGATCTACAGCAGCAAAATGAAAGCCTAATCAAGAAAATATCACATTAATATTTGTGAAATTACATGGTATTTTTGACTCATATTTACTCCACTTCCCTCCTTAGCTAGAATATTTTGGAAGAAATGGCTCAAGTACTGGTTTCTTCTCTGATCTGGTAGGAACAGAGTAGAACATAATTGCAATGTTCTCCCCTGTCTGTAGACTGTCCAAAGGAATTGATGACATAGTTTAAATCCCAGTCTGGTAGAAGCCATGGAAGGCAATGGCAAGAGCTGCAGTGGGTAAAAATGATGGGAACTATAAACCAGTAGTTACTTGGGAGCAAGAGATTAAAGGCAGAGGAATATGCTAGAACATCAAGCCCTAGAAGTAGCTAGAATGAGACTATTTGAGGAATTAAGATACTTAAAAGTGGCCACTTATTCAGGGGAAATCTAAAATCAAAAAAGAAAAACAAAACAAAAAAACTTACACAAGCTCAGAAAAGATTTCAGAAGATCTTAAGACCTTAAGCCTTTACCCCAGGCTGATTCTAATGCTGAGAGAGTCATTATTTAGTTATTTAATAATGATCTTACATGTAGTATGCTAAAATTAAGAAGGTAATTGTGTTTTCAAATGCCCAATTATGAAGAAAAGATTGCAAGACATACAAAGACAGGAAAAAACAGCCTAATTGAAGGAACAAAATAATCTCCAAAAACTGTCCTTGAAGAAATATAAGCATCAGATTTACTAAACAAAGACTTTAACACAACTATTAAAGTTGTATTAACTATTTAACTATTAAAATACAACTTTAATATAAGTTCTATTCTCAAAGAACTAAAGAAAAACATGGACAAAGAGCTAAATGAAATCAGGAAAATAATATATAAGCAAAATTAAAATATCAAAAAATAGAAATTTTTCCAAAACAAACAAACAAAGAAGCAGAAATTCTGGAACTTAAAAATACAACAACTAAATTGAAGTTTTTACTAGGAAAGTCCAACATAAGACTTGGACAGAGATAAGAAAAAAAGCAATAAACTTGAAGGCAAATAATTTAAAGTTATAGTGCCAGAGAAGTGGGGGAAAAAATGAAGAAAAGTGAATAGAACTTAAGAGAATTCTGAGATACCATCAAGTGAACCAATATATGTACTGTAGGAGTTACAAAAGGAGGGGGGAGAGAGAAGGGAACACAGTGGTTGAAAAATTCTCCAAATTAAGAAAATGATGGACACATAAACACAAAAAGAAATCCAAGTAGGACAGATTCAAAAAACCATACCAAGACACATTATAATCAAACTATCAAAAGAAAATAAAACAGAGACACTCTTGAAAAGAGAGTATATGACTGATGGTACATAAATGGCCCACAAGAAACTGTCAGTAGATTTCTCACCAGAAACCTCACAGACTAGAGGAAATGGGATGATATATTTAAAAAAAACGTTTCAAAAATGAGAGAGAAATTAAGACATTAACAGACACACAATAGCAGAGAGAGTTCATTATCACTACAGTTGCCGCAGAAGAAATTCTAAAGGGAGTCTTTCAAGTTGAAATGAAAGGACACTAAACAATGACTTAAAATAATATGAAAATATTAGTTTCTCCAATAAGGTAAATACATGGACAATATTTTAAAATAGTATCACTGTAATTTTGGTTTGTAATTCCACTTTTAAGTATTATGTAAAGTTTAAAAAGCAAAAATATAAAACATCCATAATTATATTTATAAACAAATACATAAAAATATGTAATTTAACATATCAATAACATATAGTGGGGAAAGGAAGAGCTATAAAAAAGTAAAGTTTTTGTATGCAATTGAAGTTAAGTTGGTGTCAATTTAAGAATAACTGTCATTTAAATTATCCTAGCACTTATTCCTTAGTCCCTAAAGGAGAATTATAAATCCAGACCAAAGAAATTAGCGGTGATTACTTTTTTGGAAAAAAAAGTGAAAAAAAAAGCTGTCATTGTTTCCCTTCAAGAAGAATCAAAAAAGAAAAGAGGAAAGGAAAGGTGAGGAGAGGAGAGGAGAGGAGAGGAGAGAGGAAAAGGATAGCCATGCCCATTACCTTCCATTCATTTTATTAGATTAAGCAACTGAGGCTCTTAACAGGATACCTAGAGGCCAGCAAGGAGGAAGTCATGGCCAGCTATGCTGAAGGCCAGAGTCCTGTCCTGGCAGCACTCCACAAGAAGCCAGATCACACCAGACAGGACCAAGATGGTAATGTGACGACAGGAAATCCCCGACCAAGTTAGGAAGAAAAATTAGGAAACCCTGCTGCCCACTCCAACTAAAAAATATTCTGCCATATGGTTAACAACTATCAGTAAAAGATAGAAACCCAACCCAAGGGTGGCAGCTCTCCCTCTCACTCTTTCTCTCCAAGCAGTGGGAGTGGGAGAGGGAGAAGCTGGCTTCCAGCTGAGCAGGGAGCCCCATGCAGGGCTTGAGCCCAGGACTTCTAGATCAGGACCTGAGCCAAAGTCAGATGCTTGACGGCTGAGCCACCCAGGCACCCCTTTCTCTCTCTCTCTCTTGAGCTGCCTGCTCTCATGTCTGGACAATGTACTTTTCACTTCAATAAACGTTCCTGCCTGTGTTGCTTAAAAAAAAAAAAAGTGCTTAAGAATTACTGTCAGGGTGTCTGGGTAGCTCAGTCATTGGGTGTCTGCCTTCAGCTCCAGTCAGGATCCCAGAGTCTTGGGATCAAGCCCTGCATTGGGCTCACTTCCTGCTCAGCAGGAGGCCTGCTTCTTCATCTCCCACTGCCCCTGTTCATGTCCTGCCTCTCTGTCTCTCTCTCTCTCTCTGTCTCTCTCTCTCTGTCAAACAAATAAATAAATAAATCGAAAGAAAGAAAGAAAGAAAAGAAAGAAAGAAAGAAAGAAAGAAAGAAAGAAAGAAAGAAAGAAAGAAAGACTGTCAAGGGGAGCCTTGGTGGCTCAGGCAGTTAAGTGCCTTCAGCTCAGGTTATGATCCTGGAGTCTCAGAATCAAGTTCCAGATCAAGCCCCAAAGCTTTGTGGGGAGTCTACTTCTCTCTCTGACCCCCTCTTTTGTGGTCTCTCTCTCTCTCACTCACTCAAGCAAATAAAATATAAAAAAAGAAAAAACTGTCATAACTCTAGGGTATTATATGCAATCCCCTTGGGAACCACAAGGAAAAAATATATATAGACTATAAACAAAAAGAAATAAGAAAATAATCAAAACGTGTCACTATAAAAGAAGATTCAAATAAACACAATGGAAAAAGTAATGAAGGAAATGAGGAAGAAAAATGCTCTAAAATAAACAGAAAGCAAATAATAATAGTGTTTTATATAAGTAATTACTTTAAATGGAAATAAATTAAACTTCCAACCCAAAGACACAGATTGACAGAATGGATTAGAAAATATTATCTAACTATTTGCTCTCTACAAAAGACCCACTTAAGATATAGGAACATACATTCACTGAAAACGAAAGAATGGAAAAAGATAGTGCATGCAAATAGCAACCAAAAGAGACTGGAGATGATTATATTAAAATCAGAAAAAATAAGCTTTAGTAAAAAAATTTTAGAAGAGACAAATAAGGATATCATACAATGATAAAATAGACCAATTCACCAGAAAGATAAAACTGTTACATTGGTAAGAGGGTAAATCACATGTTTATTCTTACCACCATAAAATTTAAAAATAAAATACAACAAAACAAAGCAAAAAACAAACAGCAATTACAAACATACATGCACTGGACATCCAAAATACATGAAACAACCATTGACAGAGTTGAAGGGAGAAATAGCTCTATAAAAATAGGAGATTTCAATATCCACCTTTCAACAGTGAATAGAAAAATCTGTCACAGATCAATAAGGATCAATAAGGGCTTGAACAACATTATAGACCAATTGGATCTAAAACATATATATAGAACTCCCTACTCAGCAACAGCAGAAAACAAATTTTTCTCAAGCAAACATGGAACATTCTCCATGATAAACCATATATTATTAAGTCATATGTTAAACTACTAAACAAGTTTGGGGTTTTTTTTAAGATTTTATTTATTTATTTTACAGAGAGAAATACAGCCAGAGAGGGAACACAATCAGGGGGAGTGAGAGAGGGAAAAGCAGGCTTCCTGCCGATGTGGGGCTCGATTCCGGGTCTCCAGGATCATGACCTGAGCCGAAGGCAGTCGGTTAACCAACTGATCCACCCAGGCGCCCCATTAAGCAAGTTTTAAGACATTTTTAAAAGATTGAAATCATACAGCATCTTTTCCAATCATAACATTAAAAAACCTAGAAATCAACAGCAGAAGGGAAACTAAAAAATTCACAAATTTGTGAAAGTGAAATAACACAAAGAAATTACAATGAAATTATAAAATACCTTGAGACAAATTAAAATGAAAGCACAAAGAATAAAATTTATGGGATGCAGCAAAAACAGCATTAAGAGGGAAATTTGTAGCTATAAAAGCTAACATTAAATTAAAAGGTCTCAAATCAACAATCTAAATCTAGAAGTAATGAAACTAGAAAAAGAAGACCAAACCAATACCAAAGGTAGCAGAAGGAAAGAAATAATAACAAACAAAAATAAAATAGAAAAAAAAAAGTAGCAATATTAGTGAAATCAAGAGTTGGTTCTTCTAAAAGATCAAAATTAACAAACCTGTAGTTAGATTGACTAAGAAAAAAGAGAAAAGAGTCAAATAACTGAAATAAGAAATAAAAGAGGGTACATTATTACCAATTTTACAGTTATTTTAATAAAATTAGAGACCAAAACATATAGTAAAGCACAAAAGGAAATTAAAAACTTATAAGATCATAAGGGAGCATCCATCACAAGTATATGCCAATGTATTAGATAGTTTACATGAAGTGAACAAATTTCTAGAAATATACAACCTATCAAGACTGATTCATGAAGAAATAGGAAATCTGAATAGACCTATAACTAGAAGGAGTTTAAATTGTAATCAAAAAACTCCCAAAAAAGAAAATCCCAGGACCAGATGGCTTCACTGGTAATTTTTCCAAACATTTAAAGAAAAATGAACACCAGTTTTCCTCAATCTCTTCAAAAAAACAAAAAAACAAAAAAAAAAAGGAGGGACTGCTTCCTAATTTATTCTATATAGCCAGTGTTACCGTGACACCAAAGACAGACAAAGACACTTTAAGAAAAGAATACTACAGGTCAAAATCCCATATTAACATTGATGTAAAAATCACCAACAAAATACTAGCACACAGAATCCAACAGGATATTAACCATCCTGTTATACTACGACACAGTAGGATTTATTCCTAGAATACCAGGTTATGTCAATATAAATCAATCAGTGATATACACTATTAATAATAGATACAAGGGGAAAAAACACAATGATCATCTAAATTGATGCATAAAAAACATTTGGCAAAATTTAACACCATTTCATGATAAAAAATACTCAACAAACTAGGAGGAAACAAGTCCAACATAAGAAAGGCCATTTAAGATAAACTGAAAGCTAGTCATATTCCATGATTAAAAAACTGAAAACTTTTCACCTAAAATCAACAACACAGAGATGTCCATTTTTTCACTTCTATCCAACACAATACTGAAAGTATTAGAGCAAATTAGAAAAGAAAAAGAAACAAAAGACAATCAAATTTAAAAAGTAAAATTATCTGTTTTCACAGATGATATGACCTTTGATGTAGAAAACACTCAAGATTTTACACACACATATAAACACGTTTACAAGCACTATTAGAGCTAATACATGAATTCAGCAATGTTACAGGACACAAAATCAACATGTACAAATTACTTGCAGTTTTGTACATTAACAATGATTAATCCAAAAAGGAAATGATGAAATGAATCCCACTTTTATACCATTGTATTAAAAAGAATAAAATATTTAGGAATAAGCTCAACTAAAGAAGAAAAAGACTTATACACTGGAAACTACAAAATATTGCTGAAAGAAATTGAAGACGCAATTTAATGGAACAATAATCCATGTTTATGAACTGGAAGATAAAATATCATTGAGAAATTGATACTACCCTGAACAGTCTATAGATTCAATACAATTTCTATCAAAATCAAAATGATTTGTTCTGTAGAAATAGATAAATCCACACTAAAATTCATATGGAAACTTAAAAAATCTTTGAATAACTAAAAGAATCTTGAAAAAAGGAGAACAAATGTGGATGTCTCACACTGTCTGATATCTAAACTTACTATAAAGCTATAATAAACCAACATAGTGTGGTACTGGCATAAAGTCAGGCATATAGACCAGTGGAATAGAATAGAGAACAGAAATAAATGTTCACGTATATAGTCAAATGATTTTTGAGAAGTTTGCCAATGGGGAAAAGATATTTTGATAAATGGTTTGAGAAAACTGGATACCCACATACAACAAAGAAGAAAGAAAGAAAGAAAGAAAGAAAGAAAGAAAGAAAGAAAGAAAGAAAGAAAGAAAGAAAGAAAGAAAGAGGAAAGGGAAAGGGAAAAGGAAAGGAAAGGGAAAGAAAGAAGGGAGGAAGGAAGGAAGGAAGGAAGGAAGGAAGGAAGGAAGGAAGGAAGGAAGGAAAGAAGGAAGGAAGGAAGGAAGGAAGAAAAAGAAAAAGTTGGATGCTTACGTTATATCATATGCAAAAATTAACTCAAAATGAAGCAAAGACCTAAATATAAGAGCTAAAACTAAAACTATTGGAAGAAAATAAAGAGGAAAATAGTCATTATTGGCAAACAAACAAACAAACAATAACAATAAAAAAAACACACTAAGTAGGTTTCATTATCCAATAAAAAGCTTTTATGTATCAAAGAAATCTATCGACACAATGAAAAGTTTACCTACAGAATGGGAGAAAATATTTGCAAATCATGTATCTGATAACGGACTAATATCCAGAATATATTAAAAAAATTCTTACAACTCAATAGGTAACTTTTTTTTTTTAGAAGGAGGGAAAGGGAACAGAAAGAAGCCAGGGAGGGCGGCAGGAGAAGGAGAGAGAGAATCTCAAGCAGGCCCCACACCCATTGAGGAGACTGATGTGGTACTGGACCTCATAAACTTGAGGTGATGACCTGAGCTGAAATCAGGAGTTGGACTTAACCAACTGAGCTACCCAGGCACTCCCCAAGACAACCCAATTTTTAAAATGGGCAAATGACTCAAATAGATATTTCTCCAAAGGAGATGTCAAAAGGCCAATAGGCACATGAAAAGATATCCAACATCTCTAGTCATTAAGGAAATGCAAATCAAAACCACAGTAAGGGATACCTGGGTGGCTCAGTCATTAAGTGTCTGCCTTTGGTTCCGGTCATGATTCTGGGGTCCTGGGATCAAACCCCGCATCAGGCTCCCTGCTCGGCGGGAGGCCTGCTTCTCCCTCTATCACTCCCCATGCTTGTGTTCCCTCTCTAGTTGTGTTTCCCTCTGTCAAATAAATAAATAAAATCTTAAAAAAAAAAGTAAAGTCTTACAGATATGAACTGGAAGATAAAATATCATTGAGAAATTGATACTACCCTGTATCAGACAGAGCACAAGTGCCTATGCTGAATTATCAGTCAACATGCTAAATCAGTTAATGTATTGAATACCATACTGTGGAGTACTCAGAGTACTCATAATTTAGCAGATGGGGTTATTTGGGCAAAGAACTATTTTAGATCTTGGTTCTCTATCCTTCAATAAAAATAAGAAAAATTAAATCATCAGCTATATGGTTTGGACTATAAGAAAATATAGAAATTACCCCAAAAGATATAGGAAATCTAATTACCCACAAAAGGCTTCCTACAGGACAGGTTGGTTGTTGGCAGTAGAGCTGGTCCATGCCTTTCTCAACACCTCTACATCTACTTGTCTTTAAGTTCTATTAACTCTTTTTTTCTACTTGAAATCATATCCCATGATCCCATTCTTGTTTTTAACACCATGATGCAGCCTCCTGACTAGACAACCTGCTGAGAGGAATTCCTAACTCCCATCCATCCCATGCTCAGATGCAGTTTCAGTTGCCTTGACCAACTCACATACTTCCCCTTCGTAAACACCTGAAACTCTTCTATTATTCCTAGAATCATATAAAATCCAATATTCAAACTATTCAAAGCCATCCACCTTCAACTTTTCTACTTTTCAGTTATTGTTTTGAAGTAGTCATATCCGTTCCCCCATGCATGTATTTATTCTTTCTTTTAACAAATATTTGGTGGATTTCAGGCAATGTTCTAAAATGTGAATTACACACAGACAGAGCTAACAGTCAAACAAAAAATAGGTAAGAAATAATCAATTATAAGAAAATATAATAGGTGTAAAAATTTAAGTGTGGGGTGCTATGGGACTATGTGGCAAAGGACCCTAACTGGATGTGAAGGGATTTGGAGAAGACTTCCTCTTAAAAGTGGCATTTAAATTAAAGCCTAAAGCATGAGGGAAAAGTTGGAACCTTTGCAAGTTGGGGAGCAATGAGTCAAGGCAATTATGTCACGAAAGACAGCCTATAGAACGAAAGGCCCAAGAGCAGGAGGTCTGTGTGAAACAGAAAATGCCAGTGTGGCAGAGGGTGAAACAAGTACGGAAAAGATTTTTCCCAGGAAGTCTGGGGACAGGGAGATCTGTCAGGATGTTTTCAGAAATCTAAGTTAAGAGGTAAAACTGGCATAAACTAAGATGGTGGTTTAGGAATAGAGATGAGCATGCCAGAGATATTTAGAGGGACTTGGCATTTGTTAAATGGGAGGAATGAGACAAGGATAAGCTTTGATCTTAGCAGGACTCAGACCTACTTCCTCTTCAGTAATGCTACAACTCTAGAGACTGCAGCCCAGATGATGGGCCAAAGGGAGGCCAGAACAGAAAGACCAGAACAGAAAGCAGGATATGTGTATTAGCTTCCTATGGCTGCTGTAACAAATTACCACAAACATGGTGGCTTAAACAACATACAGTTATTTCTTATGATTTGGGAGGACAGGCACACAAAATTAAAGTGTCAGCAGAACTTAATTTCTTTTGGAAGATACAGGAGAGGCTGTTGTGTTTTCTAGTTTCCAGGGGCTGCCTGCATTCCTAAGCTCATGGCCTCTCCCTCAGATCCCTCCAATCTCTTCTATACATACATCCTCTACTACTGACTTTGACCTTCCTGCCTCTCTTACAGAAGGACCCTTGCAATTATACTAGACCTCCCGGAGTAAACAAGAATGATCTCCCCATCTCATGATCCTTAACTTAATTACATTTTAAAGTTCTTTTTGCTGTGTGAGGTAACTTATTCACAGGTTCTGGGGATCTGGATTTGGACATCTTTGGGGCACCATTATTCTGTCTCTCACATATGTGCAGAAGATTTTTAGTTCATTTTACCAACAAACACTTTCTGAGTGTCTAAGCATCAACTCTATGTTGGGTCTGTCCTGGGAGCTGGGGTCATAATAGCAAGCCTTCTGCTTTTGTTTTCGGAATTTGGGTTAAGTCAATAAATCCATGTATTTTATTATGTCATAAGTTTTGTGACAGCATATCTGGGAGGGAGTAAATTTGGTCATTCAGAGTCTGTAGGCTCTGGAATCAGATGAATGCTCAGATCCCAGTTCCTCCATGTTTTGGTTGACCTTGAGTAGATGATGAGCCTTCCAGAACTTCAGCTTCCTCCACTGAAAAAGGGAGATAATATCTCGAGCCTCACAGGAATACCAGGAGGATGAAGGCGATAGTCCATGAAGCATATGTAGTAGAATACACAATATGACAGTCATCACATTGTCATATTCACTTTTTTGCCCTGCTGGTTATTAATGTGCACATCTATTCCCTGAGTTCAAGTATAAATATTTCAAGAAGTTAAAAGTGTGACTCAGGCAGTTGTTCATCTATAGTGTCTTGTAAAATAAAGTGTTTGCTGAAATTAATCTGATCAACGGGTTTAACTCCAAACTTGGTATGTATGAGCCATAACTTAACATATTACTTGGTTTGATCAATCACTGCATCTCAGAGAAAAAGGTCAGGTAACCCTGCAGTCCTCCACCATTCACCTACAACAATGACACCATTATAAGGGATCAAAAATATATAACATCACATTTTCAAGATGTAAAGTATTCTGCTTGTATATTGGAAAGAAGAAGCAGGGGGAGTAATGAGTTCTGAGAAAGAGATCTGCTGAAGACAAGTCAAATACTTGGAAGGTTAAACAACAGTGTAATCTGAGACCAAAATAAGAGAGAAGTCACAAGGCCATTCAGGGTAAGTAACAATTGCTACAGGTTAAATTTGCATTCAAGGAAGGTGAGGTCTTTGTAGCTATTTTGATCTGTTCTGGAAAAAACAGAATCTGAACCAGGGCCTTAGCAAGTGAGTAGGATTTGTAAGTAGGAGGCCAGTGGAGTCATAAGATGAGAAAAGAAAACCAGTTTTTAGGAAACAAAGGACCATTCTGGGGAAGAGTGGGAAATGAAGGCAGCAATATACTTTCAAATCAAACTATGACAACATTCAATATCAGGCCAAGGAGTTTGAACACATCCTTATACTACAAATACGAACCACATTTCTTTTCACTTCAGAAAATATACAAAATCATACTTTTTCATACATAGTTGTAAATTTAGATGAATTTCAATTGTAATGCACTAATACTTCACATTCGCTAAGTTGGGTAACAAGAGGTGGAAACAAGAAGAAGGGAGAAAAAAACGGAGTTATCTTAGCTGATGTCTAACAGAAAAGACAGATGGTATCAAGACTCCCAAAGGCACATTTCATCCCGTACAGCCTACGAAAGAAAGTGGAGACCCACTGCTTTAAACACTTTCATCTTATTCTCTATTACATTTTTTAAAGCAGGTATTCATATTTAGTTCGCTTTCAAAAAAAAAAAAATCACTACTTTTTTTTCTCCCCCTTCCCAAAATATTCATTTGAGGAAGCTTTGAAATTTGCATTGGGAATTAACTTACTGCCATTTCTAATGAAGTTTAAGGGCATTGGGTTATGAAAATGTCATTCCCAGTGCTCCAAAGACAACGTTTCCAACCATTGCATTGCCAGGCCAAACGTTGAGCAAAATGCACAAAAGATCCCTGCCCTTGGAGAGCTTATGGTTTTATCCTTGCTGTTCCTTTTCAAGTGCAAAATCTGATAAAATTCATGATATTGAATGGAAGATTTCATACATTTCCTAAGCATCTAAGGCTGTTTACACCTGGTTTTACAAAGCACTTCCCCCACTCCTGTCGGCAACGTCTCTGAAAAGTCTCAAAAAAGGTTCTCAAACAAGTTCAAAAAAATCATATATATTTATTTATATTTATTGATTACTTTGGCAGTTATGTATTGAACATCCATAGCAGCCCAAATATCGGGTTAATACTACTTTTAAAGAGGGGAAGAGAATCCTTAAAAAAATAAAAGAAAAAGATCAGAGAGGGAACTGAGAGTTATTGAGTCCTCCCCTTCTCCCCACGGCAGGTGCTTCAGACAGCTTTTTTGAACAATATTTACAACGCATCTGTAGGTCAAGAGGTAATTTTCATCTCGCCAAACCAAGGAAAAGTTGAGTACTCCACCTAGTATCCTGTGTCCCAAACGGCAGGGCTGGTGCGTGAGCCAAGGTCTTTGACTTTCCAGCCGTTTTCTTCTAAGTTATCAATGCATGGCGCCCTACTTCACTAGCTAGTTGTTCTGTGCTCACTTCCCAGACTGAAAAAAGACAACAGCAAATTCAATGTAATAAATCAATCTAGCGTCTGAACCTTGAGAAGCCGGGTGGTGGTGAGGAGTGGGAGCTCTGCTCATGCAGTAAGAGATTGTTTGTGTAACAGATTGACAGCCTCCTCCCCTTCAGCCACTTACTACTGTTGCATTTGGCCTGACAGTGCTACGATTTCCTCATCTCTACAGCAGAATGACAAACATCTCACGTAAGATGGCTAGTACCCAGCACACAGTAAATGCTCTCAGTAAATGGCTGTAAATGTTGGCATTGTAGTTTGAAAAGAAGTAGAAGTTTTAAAGCAAATTTTAAAACTCAGGGGATTTCCCTTTGCCTTTCACTGGTGGCAGTTAAGACAACATGATCTCTCCATGAGATCTCCACCATCCTGTGGGGGAGAGTCAAACCCCAACCCTGTGCTTGCTGAGCACCCCCCGGTGTGACCGCTGAAGGTTCCCTGACTTCTGCCTCATGATTCCTTTCTCACAGGAGGAAAACAGATCCTGCTTGTAGACAAAGGAGGCAGAGGGCTGGGAAGAAGACAACTGAAGGCATTCTCCCATAGTCTCCTGAACACTCAGACTTTCCTGGAGCACCCTGCGATCTGCAACAGGAGGCATGGGCTCCTGCTGTGGTTGAGGCAGGGACAGAGCCTCCCAGACCTTCTAGGAGTTAGCCTGTGACAGTGCCAGCTGCAGGGCCTGGGTCTGCCCAGAGCTGGATGACTATCTCTGATGGGCCCCCAGAACCAGAATTAGTGACAGCACAGCCCTAGAGAAAATGTCCAAAGGAAATGGGATTAGAATACAAAATCATGTTTGGCCTAGAGCCCTTCCAGGCATATGACCCCGGGAGATAACGGGTTCCACTGAGATGTCCAGGAGAAAAAGCCTTCTTGACAAGCATTCATGAGAATGCAACAATAATGCTCTGTTCATTCCTCCCCAGCCGCCTTTTCTATCGTTTTTTTTTTTTTTTTAAGATTTTATTTATTTATTTGACAGAGAGAAACACAGCTAGAGAGGGAACACAAGCAGAGGGACTGAGAGAGGGAGAAGCAGACTTCCTGCCAAGCAGGGAGCCCGATGTGGGACTCAATCCCGGGTCTCCGGGATCATGACCTGAGCCGAAGGCAGTCGCTCAACCAACTGAGCCACCCAGGCACCCCTCCTTTTCTATCTTTTAAACTTATCTGCATCCCCTCCTTTAGGATGGAAGAAAGGATGAGGGTAATCAGTATAATATGTTCAGCAATTCTGCTTTCCACCAGAGGTACAAGGATATTATGAAAAAACAGCAATTATGGATAACTAAGAATGTACATCCTGAGCCCTCCTACATGGCAAGAGGCAAAGTGGACACCCAAGTACAGAAGGCCCCCCAGATGGAGGGATGCTGACCCACCCTGAGGCCACCAGGGTTGGCTGGCTGCACTTCCTCTCCCAATAAAATCTCTGGGAGGCTTGTCCATGCTGATGTATGAATTACAGAATAAGTGATATTTCCTTCAGAAATATTTATATCTTTATATCTCCTCTGGATTGTTGACAAAAATCACCGGAAATAGTCATGCAAAGGTCTCTTATGTCACTTGTTCTCTCCAGCTTCAACCTGCCCCAGCCCCAGCCCATTTCAGTTCATTCTGCACATTGTCACCTCTCTGCTTCCTGAACAGTTACTGCCAACGTCTTATCTCTTCACAGGAAACCCTTCAGGAGTCCTTCACTGCTTTCAGGAAGAATCCACAACTCTAAGTGTGACCTCCACACTCCTCACTCTGAACCCAACCACCTTTTGAAGCTCGTCAATGGCCTAACACAGATTCCCCTGTAGCTTGCCTGCTTCCATCACTGTTCTGGGATAAAACCTCAGGCCTTCAAGGGTTCTGCCTTGCACACATGTTCCTTCTATTCCTTCCGCTTTCTTCTTTCATAAAGCCCTACTCATTCTATAGGTGTCTTCCAATCCTGCACCCCAGAGAAACATTTCTTGAAGCATCTCAGTGCATAATAATCTATCCCACCTCTAAACAATTAAAATACTTCCTGTCAGTGACACTCAGAACTCACTGCCTTATATTAGTTATCTTTTTATTTGTGTGTGTTTAGGACACCTGGGTGGCTCAGTGGGTGAAAGCCTCTGCCTTCGGCTCAGGTCATGATCTCAGGGTCCTGGGATCGAGGTCCACATGGGGCTCTCTGCTCAGCAGGGAGCCTGCTTCCTCCTCTCTCTCTGCCTGCCTCTCTGCCTACTTGTGACTTCTCTCCGTGTCAAATAAATAAATAAAATCTTCTTTTTTTAAAAAAGCTTTATTTGTGTGCGTTTAGTTTTTCTAGATTAAGTATAATGAGCCTTTTGTCCTTGCATGCTGACTTAGTGCGCCAGTCCTGCGAGCCCAGAGCAGGAACAGCACTGCGGCCTTCACTAGAGCACGCTGACTCCGTGCTTCTGGACCGAGACTCTGGACGCTCCAAAAAAAGGGGGGAGGGGCATTTTTTTTAAAGTCCCGGAAGCCAAGTTTCGATCCCCAACTTGAAGGAAAACATGATTTTCTCACAAAAGGAACACTCATCACAGCTTTTGACCATTGCTCCCTTGAGAATGAGCTCTAAGACTGAACTAATGAGTCTATTAGAATTAATTAGACTAATGTGAAATTATTCACTTAATCTGGCGACGATCTCATAGTGAAGAAATTCCTCAGGGAGGAGCTGACCCAGAGTGCGGAAAAGAAACCTCACTTTCCCCACCCTTGTGATGGATGCCGGTGTCCACAGTTGGTCCCAGACCTCCAACAAATCCTTGGAATGAGGGCAGGTGAGGAAGTTGGTAAAATGTGCCCTCTGACCTTGCACTTAACTCTGCGGCCCTAAACAGCAGTGGGATTTCTGGAGACCTAACTGAGTGCCATCCTCTGCCAGTCATCTTGAAGTGAGCTTGACCTTGAGTACATCTGATGAAGAAAGCTGAGCTTTCTGTTCTGCACTTTGGGCTTTGGCAGACCCTACCCACTAGCTGACTTTTGGAGGAAAAAAAATGGAAAAAGCAAATGACTGTTGAAAAAAAAAAAAAAGCATGGAAATGCCCTTTATGTCTTGCTTAAGATAAACACACATTTGCATTCACAGAGAAGCTTAAGAAGGCTTTTGTGGCTGGAGAGATCATTGGGGTCAATGCAGACAAACCTGGTCCCTGACAGACTCTGACAAGGCAGAGAACGGACAGATTCTGATCTTTGAGTTGTCTACCCAATCAACAAACTCACCGTATCCCTACTAAGCACAAGGCCCTCTGCTAGATGTGGTAGTATAGTAGGAGGTACATGGCAGGATAAGACATGGTTGCTGTCCTTAAGGGCATCAAAGTCTAACCGGGAAGCTGCGACTGCGCACATTAAAGACAGCCAGCAATACAGAGAATGAGTCGTTCAGAAAACAACCAACAAACTCTTGTCTCAGCATTGTGAGAGACACTGGATGCTGGAGGAAACACTCGCCCTAAAAAGTTGTCTTGAGGTCAGAATTTGAAAAATGACTTTAGAGAAACAGAAGAATGCAAAGTAGAAACAATCAAAAGATATGTGAAAAAGAATAAAGAAACTCTTTATATACTGATACAGGGTGATGTCCAAGAAACATTGTTAAATAAAAGATCACTGTACAGAGCAGGATGTCTTGTATGCCACCCCTGTTTGTGTAAGAGAGAGACAAAGACACACAGAGAGACAGAGAGAATGTAGTTGCTTATGTATGCACAGGAGACTTTTGAAACTCTTGACTTTAACTCCCTTGAGAGAGAGGAATTGGGGCACAAGAAGGGAAGAAGAAAAATTCACAGGTGTTTCATATCCCTTCTCTGCCTTTTGAATTTTGAAACACCTGATTTTGAGAAAATGGAATGAGTGAGAGAGTATTTTATATACTACTTGAGTTGAAACAGAAAGTTTGCACCAGAAAGATCTGAAAGGAGAGTTGAAGTAGTAAGATGGTAAGAGGTCATGGGTGCCCTTGAAGGTGGGCTGAGATGAAATAGTTTACTTTAGGAACGTAGACACAGATGTGGAAGGTGTGCTGGGGGAGGGAGATGTGGACATAGGCAGCCCCAGCAGCCGAGCTTACGGTTTCTGCCTTAGGACGGAAGTGAAAATGGAAAGCTACATTTGATTTTTTTTTGCTATTGGCAGAAAGACAAGTGAACTCTTTTAACACACTTTGTTGCAGAGATGAGGGTCTTTTAATTGCCTTTCTTTTCTACACACAACACTTAGCACTAATCCTTAAATCCTCTGCTAATGCCAGACCAGGCCAGTCTTTCCTTGGTAAAACTTTGATTGGCACAATGGCCTTTCCAACAGAAACACATCTCTCTCATGATTACAAAGAAATAAGAGGTGATGGGCCATGACTTCTGGAGGAAACAACGCTACTCATATGGCCTGAGTCAGACACAAGAGAGCCCTGACAGTATTTTGGGAACAACAGTTTAAAGAATCATTGCCACCTAGGTGAGGCTGGAGGATAGATTCTTTCCCTACCATGAACAATGTCCCTCTCCCTGTCATAACGATGTGATGTGGGTCACATTCCACTCTCAGGCCTGGATCCACATTCTTGACACACTGTTCTGCCTACCACTATTTTGGGGGGGGGGGTAAGGAACCCTTTCAGGGCTGCACCATCCTGCTTAGTAGGTATCCTGCTGAGTTTTAATGCTGAGATTGCTAGAAGAGCCCCGAATAGTGCTCTTGTATCCATCCAGAAACAGCCCGTGGCAATTATATGTCTCCCTACTACAAGGAAAACTCTCTTTTTTTTCTCATCTGTGAGTACAGATTCTTGAGTGTTTCAAGACTGTCTGAAGATATCTGTGAGCAGACCCTGCAGAGACTGGCAATCTCCTCTCTCCTACTCGCTGGACCAGGATCATGCCTGCAACCACCTCCCTGCCTGCCCTCCTGCCCATCCTCATCTCCACTCCACTCCCTCCCACACAAATGTCCCACAGTTAGCTGAGGGCCAAAGGTGGTGCTTCTCTGTGTCTGGGACTGTCTCTCCCTTTGGTCCATTCCAGCCCACAGAAGCTAGGACTTTGGATCACATCCTCAGGGAAGATGAGTGCTATCTAGATCACCTCTAGGATCTTGACTTTGGCCTACTTTTCATGGATAACCTCTCACCTTGTGGCAGGAGAGGAGATCTAGGAGGGTTGGTAGCAGGAAACAATAGCACAGAAACCTAACCCAGTCTCAAACTTTAAAAAATACAGATATGGAGAGCTGAGAATAAAAGTGTCCTTCATGGAAAACAAAGCCCATTGTGTCTGTTTCTGGCTATGAAAATCTTTGTTCATTCTTATTTTAAAACTTTGATGCTAACTAGGATTGTGGACTTTAGAGCTGTCTGTGGTTTTAGATAATTTGAACCTCTTTAGAGGTTGGCTTGCTGAGTCAGGTAGTCAGAGGGAGATGAGAAATAAGGGTTGGTGATCAAGGTTACTTCATATTTTGTCACTGCAAAAAAAAAAAAATAGAGAGAACAAGGGAAAACAAAGCAGAGGAGGGTCAAGGAGAAAGGGAAGTCATTGGAGGTACAGACACATGGTCTTCCCAACCATTCCACACAAGCCTTAGAATGAAGTCTCACAGAACTAGTTTGGGCTGGGCTTATTTCTTTTGTTATTTTTTTTTCCCTCTCAACCTTTTGTTTTGAAAAATTCCACACCTACAAAATAATTGAAAAAATATTATCATGAAGATCCCTGTATATTTCACACAGTTTCACCAATTGTTAATTTCACCAAGTGTTCTTGCTTTCTCCAAGCCCCCATCCTCCCTCCCTGTCCCCCACCCCACCAAACATTTGAAAGCATACTGCAGACATCAAGATTAAAATTTACCCCCAAACATAAGCAAGTATCCCCTAAAAGCACCATAATAATTCTTAAAAAAGTGAATAGTGATACAAGAATATTTTCTAGGGGCGCCTGGGTGGCTCAGTTGGTTAAGCAACTGCCTTCGGCTCAGGTCATGATCCCGGAGACCCGGGATCAAGTCCCACATCGGGCTCCCTGCTCAGCAGGAAGCCTGCTTCTCCCCCTCTCACTCCCCCTGCTTGTGTTCCCTCTCTGGCTGTGTTTCTCTCTGTCAAATAAATAAAATCTTTAAAAAAAAAAAAGAATATTTTCTAATATACTGTTCATATTCAATCTGCAATGCTCTCAATAAAGTTTTACATAGCTTATTCCCTTCATTTGATCCAGAATTCCAAGACCATGCATTGCATTAATTGACGTATCTTTATAACTTTTATCAATCAAGAGCAGTCTCCTACTAATTTTTAAAAACCTTTTATAATAGTGCTGACATTTTAAAGTATTTATGCTAGTTATTTTTTGTAGATTATTTTGTAGATAATTTAAATTTATATGATTGTGTTCCTATGATTCGATTCAGGTTAAACACTTTTAACTCAGAATACTAGATAGGTGATGTTATAGTATATTATATTAAATCAGGAGACACAGAATGCCAGTTTGTCGCATTATTGGTAATGCTGATACATTCAGATGGAGAAGCAGCACCTTCTGGATTTTTCCACTGCAAAGTGTCACATATTTTCATTTGTAATCAATATATAATCTGTGATATGCTACTTCGAAACTATGTGAATATTCTGCTACAATAACATTCACACAATGGTTTCCAGCATGTATTGATGATACTTGTCTAAATTATTTTGGCAATTATAAAATTGATATAGTATAATTCTATCACTCCTTCTGTATCTATTAGTTGGTGTTCTTCCATAAAAAGAGACTATCTGTATTTTCTATAGTGATTTTTTGGGCACAAGGGTTCTTTGTTTCATCAATCATATTGTTTTAATCCTTCATCATTATTACTCTTTCTGTTACTAAAATGTTACTGAATTGTATCCATTATGACCTTCTTCAAGTTGTCTCCTCCATACATATAACACAATCCTATTAGTTTTTGAGAACTTTAAGGTTTTCTGGTACTAGATAGTCTAGAATCACTTTGAATTTTGCATGTCCTAGATGTGGAATCAGCCAACCATTATACCCTGGTGCCCTGGATCCTTTCAGCAGAGGGTGTTTAGTCTTATGAGTACTTGAGATTAATGGCTAAAAGTTTATAGATATGTACATGGTATTAGTTACCTAATGCCACCTTTTTTTAAAGATTTTATTTATTTATTTGACACAGAGAGAGAGAGATCACAGATAGGCAGAGAGGCAGGCAGAGAGAGAGGAGGAAGCAGGCTTTCTGCCAAGCAGAGAGCCCGATGTGGGACTCGATCCCAGGACCCTGAGATCATGACCTGAGCCCAAGGCAGAGGTTTAACCCTCTGAGCCACCCAGGAGCCCCTCTAATGCCACTTTTAATGGTATTTTTGAGACCATCACATTCTGGAGAGTTGCACTGGGGATTTTTCTGGGGTTTACTTAAATGGTATTTTTTTGCTGCGTGGGGCATATCTGAGGAAATGTAGAACAAGGGGTCCAAAGTCTCTATTTCTTTTCTTTTCTTTTTTTTTAAATATTTTATTTATTTATTTATTTGACAGAGAGAAACACAGCCAGAGAGGGAACACAAGCAGGGGGAGTGAGAGAGGGAGACGCAGGCTTCCCGCCGAGCAGGGAGCCCGATGTGGGACTCGATCCCGGGTCTCTGGGATCATGACCTGAGCCGAAGGCAGTCGCTTAACCAACTGAGCCACCCAGGCGCCCCTCTATTTCTGAATGGGCATTTCATAGAAGGGACTAGGGCCACCCTGGGTCACTGGCCAGGCCTATTGCAGTGCATTCAAGCTACACAGGTTGGACTGGTGGGAGGACTCACTTCCCGAGACCTTCTGACAACCAGAAGAGTGAAGAGAGAATGTGTGAATTCACAAAACAAATGTCCGCTCTACTTAGCAGGATGTTTTAGAAAGTAACCCTTTTGCAGGGAGCACTGGGTGTGGGGCATAAATAATGAATCTTGGAACACTGAAAAAATTTAAAAAAAATTTTTTTTAAAGAAAGTAGCCCTTTAAGAGAAATACAAACTGTCATTGGAATGGACTAAAGCAGGTGAAGATGAGCTGAACTAGAACTGATTAAGGCAAAACTACTATTGACTAGTTAAGAAAAGAAGGAGAATATCTTTTTGGTACATACAAGACCCTCTTTTTTTTTACATTCTGTTTTCTGTTCTACTTGCTCTCAATTTTTTTTCTCTTTTTATTGATAAGTAAATTAATTTATATCTTGCCATTATAAGCAAATTCTTAATTTAAACATTGATTTACTATTTCTTGAAGCTCTGAGTTCGCCAGTCCCTGCCTGTACTAGAGTACACAGCATGTGGTTCAAGCCAAGAATCTCATACTCTCCTAGAAAAGGAGCAGCATCCAGGTAAGAAAACACAGACTCTTTTAACACAGATTGTGAAATCACAGGCTGTCATTCATTTCCCTCATTTTTATCAGATCTCTACCTTCTAAAGTGAGCGACGAAAGATATCTTTTATTTATGAATTCAGAAAGCTTTTATTAACTAACAACTGTTTACCTGCAATTATTTTAAATAGGCATGGCTATCCTCCATAATAGTATAGTCTAATATAAAAGCAAAAATAAGGAATAGAAAAGTTTCCTGTAAGTTTAAATATGAGTCAAATCATAGGGTTCTATGGATGTGTAAAGAAGACATCTCAAACCCAGACTGAGGCTAGGGGCATGGGGTAAGGTAACAATTATTCCTGGACAGGAAGAGCCCTAAAGAGTACGGAGGAACAATTCAGAGGGAGAAGCATGTGTAACACAAGGGGAGCTACAGGAGTCCAATGTACGTATTTATTAGTGATAGTGGATGGGTGGGTAAGGACATTGATAATATAAGAGGCTATGGAGATAAGTATGGGCCTCAAGTACTATGCTATGGAGTTCAGATTTTCCCCTGAAGGCTGCCAGGACTCCTCAAAGGATGACGAGTAGGGGAGAGGCACCATCAGCATGGCATCACAGACGACCTACTCCCACATGGTGGTGGGCACATGGCTTTGGGCTGTGCTAACCTGAACAAGGCAAGGGTTATGAGGACACAAACTGGGATGCTGGCAGTGGGGAAGAGGAGGCCCAACTTGGAATATTTGAGGCATTGAACTAATGGTATTCGATGGCAGAAGAAATGGGATGCAGCGTGAAAGGAAATGATCCTCATGTTTACTTTTTACTCTTACTTTTTCACAGGACCACTATTGAAACTTCCGGGGTTAACAGATTTCTGACTGTGTGGCCTAAACTCCTCCACAAGCAGGCACAGATCCACATGACCATGAATTCCTTTTAGGACATCAAAGTCAAAAAGCCAATAGGTTGTGAACAGCCCGGGACCCAGGTCACTCTGGCTGCCCTCTGAGACTTGGCCTGAACCTATGCATTTCTTACTCGTTCTCTACATGAAAGGGTAGACGGCAGAGGAGTGGGCAAGAGAGCACACAGGAGAGGAGGGGAGGGGATCTTGGATGTACTGGGGGATGGAGAGAAAGGATGTTGAGGAATCACAGAAGGACTTGCAAGCAGAGGGGAGAGAATGCTCCTATCAAGGAACCCTAGCCTGTCAGATCACACAGGTGTCTCCTGACGATGCCTGGGACAGGCCACTTTCAGTCCCCAGGCCTGTGCTCTGGTTGCCTTTCCTGACCCTAATTCTGCTCCAAGAATATGTTGGCAGACATTGTAGTTATTTAATAATATTACTTTTACACAACTGGATGTTTTAGAAGTGTTTATTTTTTGTTGTATGTGCATGTGTGTGTGTGTGTACGTGTGCCTGTGCGTTTTTTTCTCCTTTTTGTCACTTAGTAGCACATCCTAGAGATGGTAAATATTTTAAGCCAAATAGGATGCAAATGCAGTGTAACAAACAGCTGCTCAGCTGTCTACTTCTCTCCCTCTTTTGCGCTTTTCTCCTCCCACCGTTCTCCATCTTGCTTCTCCCTGTACTTTTCCCCTCATGCACTAACTACAAGGCTGACTGGCAAAATCGCAGTAGCCACCCATGTCCATGAACTTCCAGAATAAGGAGCACCAGACATAGTGCCATGGCTGTGACTTGAAGGAGAAGGCAGAATTCGATTCTTTGCAAAAGAAAGATCCTTGCCTGCGACGGCATTGCAGAAGAGACCTCTTCCCTTCATACTATGCCTACCAGCTCTCACACTTTCTCTTGGGTTCAGAAAATAACAGAGACATCAGCAGGACACTTGACTGCTAAATCCAGTCTTAACCTTTGAAAATATAATTTATTCAAGCCCAGTGTATTACTGAAAGCTCAGCGTGGGGGGGGATTAGGTGGCCAAGGCAGCGTCAGTCAAAGGGACAGGATAAGTGGAGAGTCTCCCCTGAGATCATTCCTACAGGATGAAAATGCTTTCCGCCAAGATACTGAAATTTAAAAACAAACAAACAAAAACAGTAACAACAACAACAACAACAAAAACCTCTTGCCGGGTGGGGGGAAAGGATGAGAGAGGGAGGGTGACCACAGAGCCCTCCCGGGGACCATGGAAGGTGGGTAGCAAGCTGTGTTCATTTGCAGGCTCCCTGGGATTGGAAAGAGGATGAAAAACAAAGGCTTCAAAAGCTTCTAAGGGCCACCAGCAAAACCTGGGCAGCAGCAGAGGTCTCCCCGCACTCACACAGCTGTCACCACCCACTGACCTGGCAAAGGAAACAGGAACCCAAAGGACAAGGAGGGAGATGGCATTTGGGCCAAAAACCATTAACATGATTCTCGTCCAACCAGATCATCCTTCAAGGCATTCATAGTTACCTTGCTGGTGGGCTATAAATCGGTGGATGGCTCAACGTCTGATTACTCTCCCAAAGACAGTTTAAATTGCTAACGATCAACTCACTGGTCAAGAAGACGGTGGATAGAGGGGCATCTGGGTGGCTCAGCAGGTTAAGCCTCTGCCTTTGGCTCAGGTCATGATCTCAGGGTCCTGGGATCGAGTCCACATCGGGCTCTCTGCTCGGCGGGAGCCTGCTTCCCCTTCTCTCTCTGCCTGCCTCTCTGCCTATTTTGATCTCTCTCTCTGTCAAATAAATAAACTTAAAAAAAAAAAAAAGAAGTAGGTCAATAGATTCAAATACCAAAACAAGTTATAAACAGCCTTTTCCCCTCTGATTATTGTTAGGTGGTTAATTTTTCCTAATCTACAATGGCCCTCACAGGAGAAGATTAGTAGCAATGAACATGTGATCAATCTCATAGTTCAGATTACAAATACTTGCCCTGTGCAGCAATAATTGGTAGTGAATTTGCCTTTTCTTTTTAGTATAAAAAGAAGTGACAAGACACTGATTAATTTACTTCTTAACAGAAATCTGTTGGACATTGAATACATGTTAGACTCTATGGAGATGCTGGGGAACACCAGTGAACAAGTAACCCAAGGGCTTACCTTCGTGCAACATACGAAGTAGTAGGGAGGGCAGCATTTGCAGTGTAATGATTACTAGCATGGATGTCATGGAGAAAAGCGACCAAGGAGAAGCACCCGAAGTCAGCTGGCTCTAGCGCTTCCCCCACTGCCACACCTCAGCTGGCACTCCTAGGGGTTGCTCTGTATTCTGAGAAGTGTGTACAAAATGATCTACCATCTAGGTATCAATACAGAAACTATTTATTGATTTCCTTCCATTTCCTGGCTCTAAAGTAAGCTCTCAACAGGGTGAGACAAATAAGATACAAGTGGCAGAAAGCCCCCAGGAAATATACAGTCTCATTATGCATCAATCTCCCCATGGTTTGCAAATGAAAAGTCAATGACAAGCACAGCACGGCTACTGTGCCCATCAAAGAGCTGTCTGTGCTGGACAAAGTTTCGTCCCTTTTCTCTCCAGATGTTCTCCCCCTCTTTTCTCTGTTTTCCCTGTTCTGCCTTCAGCACATGAAGACTGGCCATGGCTCTTTGCCTCCTGGTTGGTATAGCAGTAACTCGTAAAGACATGAAATAACAACCATCTTTGGTCCTCTTTAACCTATTCTCTGAACTCATCTCTGAGGAATGGGTGGCTAGCAATCTCAGGAAGAAAAGAGTCTTTTCCCTTTCAGGATGTTGAATACTCTGCCTTCTAATCCCAGCTAGGACCCCCACGGGAATATAGCATCAGACACCTGTGATCCTCCGCCTCACCAGAGATGGAAGCGAGTGGAAAACACAGATCACAGCCATTTAGAACTTCAAAAAAGCTTTGAATCCCACTCATTTTCAAAAATGTTGCTGGGTTTTTGGTAGAAGTTTGATAGGGATTTTTTTTTCCCCTCCAGTTTAAAGGTGGATAGAAAATTTTCAACACTGTCCACAGTAAGACAAATGTAAAGAAATCTGTGTTGGGAGCTGGAATGTTCCCGGGTTCGAAGCGTGATTCTGTTCTGTGGCCACAGTGGGCCAGGCATTTCTTAGGGTGAGGAACACACTTCAAGGGACAGGAAAGACCAGAGACTTTCCTCAGTCCCCTTGGGCAGGAGATAGGGGCAGGGAGGCAGTATTTATAACTTTTTGAAATAACCAATCAGCAAAAGTATCTGTAGTGCACCTTCAGATCCCTCAGGGGACGGGAAGAAAATACTCTGGTTATTTGAAACCCTTATGGAGGGGTAAGCAAAGAGGAATTTTTATCTTCTGCTGTTATGAACCCAATTAGATGTATTTTGAGGAAAGGGTGTATGTATATTAGATTTTAATTAAGTAGTGTTAATTATAATCTATGAGATGTGCTTACTGCTTATCAGATAATTATGAGAAAGCCAATTTGGCTGCTGGCTTGTGACTAATTAAGTGGAATTAGTAATGATAATTATAGATTTAATTTTGGTTTGCCTTTATTGGAAAAGGGGCAAATATGCTTAGGATGGGGTGGATTGGGGCAAAAGGACAGAGTCCACAACCCACCCAGAGATCATCCAGCTCTTTGAGAAGCTGGGAAAAGCAAGAGGATGTAGCCAAGAGCATCTGCTGTGGCTCAGCCCCCTTCTTCCCTCTCTACCTCTTTTTCATCAAGCCCCAACCCTTCTCCCTTCAGAGAGAAGTTGCAGGGTGTGGGAGAGAGGGACAGTGACCTGGTGGGCCTTCCAGCTTGAACTTGGGGAACACAGTGCCTCTCTGTTCTCATTGGTCTGTGATGCCATGTGGGGAGGGAACAGCCAAGGGTAGCCTGGCTATCCCGAACCCAAACACCCTGTCAGCAATGCTTAAGGATTCGTGGTATATTGTAAATTGATTGATTTATCTCAAGCTGCCTTTCTTCCATGAGTACGTAAGACAAATGGCAGACCTATAATTGGACTATATGATCTCCTTCCTCCAAAGGCCATCGCGATGAACCTAAACTGTAGACAAACTGAAAAAGTTAATTCCTGCCCTCTGTTTCTATTTGATATACTATTTTGACATTTCAATTACATGTTTCCTCATTTAACATTTGCTTCTGCCTGTCTCCAATTTAGGCTTTGAATTCCTTGAAAGCTGATGCTATAACCATTTTTCATTTTTTAACTTTGTTTCCTGCGATTTAATAGACTCCCCCCTGGGCCATGGCACCAAAGGAGGTAGAGTTAAGTGAAAAAAAGTCCCATCCTTCTAAAGTGATCCTAGGCCATCACCTTGTAGCACTGTTATCTTAGGCAAATCACTTAATTTACCTCAGCCTCAGGGCTGCTTTGTTGCTTTTTTTTTTTTCATCTGTAAAATGGAGATAACAACAGTTTGCATCTTAAAGGCTGCATAAGAATTAAATAAAATAATTTATTTAGAGTTCAGCACAGTGCTTGGCCTATAGCAAGCGCTCAGTACATCAGTCTCCCTCAGATGGCCCATGACCACCTGTATCTGAACTACATGATGGGAACGTAACAGGTGCACATGCCTGAGCTCCACCCTAGACCCACTGCATCGGAAACTTAGACCATGGCACAGGTGTCACGGTGCCAACAAGCACTCCTCGGTGACCCTCCTGCACAGTGACCATTCAGAGCCACTGCAAGAAATGTCAGTTCCCTTTAGAGCAGCAGGATTGGTCCACACGCTTTACCAAACATAAGGAGCGCTCTTGGGTGGGCGCACCACCTACCTCAGCCTGAGTCATGACCAAAGCAGGTTAAGGAGGGAGTTAAGGTAAGTACACTAACAACCTGGGGATTTCCACTGTGCGTGTAGTCATTAGTAGGAGAAATACAGTCCTCGCCTAGCTCTCCCACTGTACAGACTTTGGTGTGTGCACAGCAGGCCCAGGGTGCCTCACAGGGAGTTCAGAAGTAAGGAGGCAGCAATCTATATATGACCCACATGACGCAGACAAGATGTAGTAACCCTGACCCCACCTCAGCTCAGGCTGCTGAGTGGTCCTCGCCCATTTGGGTCCCAACCAACTCCCACACTCCTTAGTGACAGGTGGTGGGAACCAGCCCACACCGCAGTGGCTTGTACATGCCATCAAGGAATTTCACCCCATGGCTGACTTCCATTCCTTAACTTGAGCTACTCTCATGCAGCAGGCATCCCTGAACTCTGAATCTTGCCTTCAGGAACCACTCAGGAGCCAGCCCAAGATGTCTGACACCTCATAATCAAGAAAAAGAGGAGGGATGAGAAAGGGGGCTCTTGCTGACTGAAGCATGATTTGTTATGCTTGTTCTGTGAACCCCAACCTACAGCTGTGCCCCAGCCTCCCCACTGAACTTAAGCACTCCAATTGTTTTCTTCTTAAGGCTGGTGTCCAAATATACCCCATCCTCCTTTCTCTCCCTCTGATCGCTTTTATGTATAGCTAGCCAAAACTTATTTGGTGACCACTCTGTGCCAGGAGGTGATCTCTTTGACTTGGCTTAGCTCCCACACGCCTCTCACATCCTGTGAGGTCACTATTATTATCACCGTCTTTATGTTACAGAGGAGAAGATGAAGTCCATGTGGTCACCTAATTTATCCTATTCACACATCCAGGAGTGGAAGAATCAGCTTTTAACCTTGACAGCAGCCTCCAGAATCATCACCCTGAAGCACTCCTTTTCACTTCCTGCTTTTCTGGGTTCTAGGCGACCATGTATTTGGTTCCATCTTTACCAGACAAGTGTTGTAGCTAAGGTGCACCTTTGCTGCCTCCTGACTGGTTAGTCTCACCTGCCCTCCATGAGTCCCCAGATTGTGTACTGATCCTTGTGGAGGATTGCAGTTGTACTCTCAGGTGGTATTACTCAGTCTCTTTTCCTGACTATAAATTCCTAACCATTTGCTCCAAGGTCTAGATTGAAACTTACATCACCCATAAAGTCTTGCTGACCACAGTCCTTTAGAACACTATCTCTTTCCTCTGAACTCATTCTTGTGCTAACTTGCTATCCTGCATTATTATGTGTCTATTTCAATGCCATCCATATCTGCCTCTCTAGGTTAATCACAAACTCCTTACAGATGATCATGCTATATTGGTCTTTTTAGCTTAGTGGCATCTTCTGTAATGCTGTACTCATAGCTGATACAATATGAGTGAGATGACTGAATACTTTTGATCTAAATGAACTTCATAGACTGAGGGTATCAACAAAAGGTCTTACCATTTTGTCTTATGGGGATTATCAAGAATTCAAGGGTTTATGCTCAGTCTTTGGGCAGAGGTGTGGGCAGGCACTCATGGGGCTGTAGCCAGGCTGATGTATACATAGGTGACAAGTAGAATTGAAGTTATTACCAAGATAATATGACCCACTGATGCTAAACAGCTTTATTGAGATTAAGCGTATATGAATGCAGAAGTATTACACAAATTTGAGGCCAGAATTTTATCATGAAGCTAATTCAGTTCAAGAGACATTCACTGGACAGCTTCTATATGCAAAAGTGCACAAGGCTGCCTCTGTCCCAAAAGGGCTTACACTAATCCAGTACAAAGTTAGAGCTTAATGAGTCCTCGGAGAATAGGAATCTAATCACCTCATTTTGCAATAGAGAACAGAGAGGACCAGAGAAGGGAGGCTACTGACATTGGCCACACAGCACGCCGGGGGCACATCCAGTATTAGAACCCAAGTCTGTTTCATTGTATCACAACTGTTCTTCCCAGAACTACAAAACCTCATGTAACCGTGGCTACAACATCAGTTAGTGAAGAAGAAAAAACATTAGTGCCATCGAAGGGAATTATGTTGTAACAGAAGTCCACAAGAGACCATGTCCCCAGGTCCTGCTGAAATCATTGTTTATTTAAAATTCTATCCTCAAATAAAAAATGAGTCAGGACTATAATAAGTACTAAAGAGAGTTATATCTCAGTTGAGCCTTGAGTAAAAGTAGAAATTTCAACAGAATGAGATAGGAAAATGGGAAAAAAACCAAAGGGGAAGCATAAATGAAATAATACACAGTATGGTATTCATAACCTTCAAAAACAAAAGACAAACAAACAAACAAATGCAAGGTACTAACCATCCAAAGGAAGGAATGGGGGGACCTTGAGGGCTTTCTACTCAGAGACTTAAAGTAAAATACACTGGCTAGAATTCATATTCTGAAGGAGATGTGGGAGAAGGTTAAAGACAGAGCATGATAGGCTTGGAAAACCACAGGAAGGAGTCTGTCCAGGAGGTATTCTGTATAATATCTCCTATACAGTAGCCTCTACATTATAGACTTTGGTAGTTGGAGGTACCTTGATTAGAGTAAAACAGATAAGGCTGTCATTAAAGTGCACAGGTGAGGGAGACAGTAAAGTCAGAATAAATGCAGTACCTAGGAAAAACTGCAGGACACTTGGAGGCAGGACTGTCTGTTCCTCGCAGCAGATGGGACCTGCACGGTGGTGAGACAAGCACAGATATGTGGATGATGACAATGCCAACAATGGTGTCAGTGACATGAAAGGAGAATATCTGAGGGGAAATGTGAGCTTGAGTCTAGGCATCCCGAACCACAGGTTATAGATGACATGTAGTTAAAGGTGTTCAGCAAGTTATTCCTGGTCAAACTATCAAGTTTGCTTGGATTTCTGATCTTTCTCTTAAAGCCAGCCAGAGGGAAACTAGAACAAAGAAGACAGCAAGGGTTTTATAAAGTTATGACAACAAAAATATCAATGACATCCATGAGAAATCCCTAGGGAGTGTGGACTCTGGTTGATCTTGAGTGGCTCTGTCATAGGATTTCAGATATCTCTGACCCTGCCTGGAATCAAGGATGATGAAGACATGGAGTGAGAGGGTCAACTGGACACAGGCTTTCAAGATTTCCTGTTTCACATTGGCTTTTCACAAAATTTGCCCATCATAGTGCCCCTGAGAACAGCTGCTAGAGTTTTCACATACAGTGAAGACGGCATCATAAATAATTGAGGAAAGGAAAAATTATGTTATAAAAACAGCTTATTAAATGTAGAAAAATAAAGCGTGTTATCCATGTAACTCTACATTCAAAGGTAAATGCAGCATAGATTAAAAGACTGAAATGAGAAGGTAAAACTGAAATTTAGTAGAAGAAAACATGGGGGAAGATCTCTAAAACCTAGGAATAGAGAACAACTTTTTTTTTTTTAAATTTTATTTATTTGACAGAGAAGGAACACAAGCAGGGGGAGTGAGAGAGGGAGAAACAGGCTTCCCGCCGAGCAGAAAGCCCGATGTGGGACTCGATCCCGGGTCTCTGGGATCATGACCTGAGCCAAAGGCAGTCACTTAACCAACTGAGCCACCCAGGCGCCCCTAGAGAACAACTTTTTAAACAAAAGCCTCAAGATATCATGCAAAAGCTTACAAACTTGATGTCATCAAACTAAGAATGTACTTCAACAGAAGACAGAATTTTTCTATAATTCTATTATAGAATAGATAGAATTAACAGATAATGATAGATTAGGAAGAGATAGATGAAGGGTTTGAAACTGACAAAGACTAAAATTTAGAATATGCCCAGAATGCATACAGGAAAAGACAACAACCCTAAGACTAAATATGAGCAAAAAAATTGAATAATGAATTTAAAGGAGAAACACAGAAGACTGACAAGTATATAAAGAAATGCTTAAATTAGACTTCAAGCTCTGTCACAAAGCTGTAACCATCAAGACAGTATGGTGCTGGCACAAAAACAGACACATAGATCAATGGAACAGAATAGAGAGCCCAGAAATGGACCCTCAACTCTATGGTCAATTCATCTTCAAAAAACCAGGAAAGAATGTCCAATGGAAAAAATACAGTCTTTTCAACACGTGGTATTGGGAAAATTGGACAGCCACATGCAGAAGAATGAAACTGGACCATTTTCTCACACCACACACAAAAATAGACTCAAAATGGATGAAAGACCTCAATGTGAGACAAGAATCCCATCAAAATCCTTGAGGAAAACACAGGCAGCTACCTCTTTGACCTCAGCTGCAGCAACTTCTTCCAAGAAACATCACCAAATGCAAGGGAAACAAGAGGGAAAAAATGAACTATTGGGACTTCATCAAGATTGAAAGCTTTTGCACAGCAAAAGAAACAGACAACAAAACCAAAAGACAACCAACAGAATAGGAGTAGATATTTGCAAATGACATATCAGATAAAGGTCTAGTATCCAAAATCTATAAAGAACTTATAAAACTCAACATCCAAAGAACAAATAAACCAATCAAGAAATGGGCAGAAGACATGAACAAACAGTTCTCCAAAGAAGTCATCCAAATGGCCAACAGACATATGAAAAAGTGTTCAACATCCCTCAGCATCAGGGAAGTACAAAACAAAACCACAGTGAGATTCCATCTCTCACTAGTCAGAAAGGTTCAAATTAACAAGTCAAGAAAGGATAGATATTGGCGAGGATGTGGGGAAAGGGGGATACTCCTACACTGCTGCTGAAAATGCACGCTGGTGCAGCCGCTCTGTAAAACAGTATGGAGATTCCTCAAAAAGTTAAAAATAGAGCTACCCTATGACCCAGAAATTGCACTACTGGGTATATAAATATAGAAATGTAATCATCTGAAGGGGCATGTGCACCCAAATGTTTATAGCAGCAATGTCCACAATAGCCAAACTATGGAAAGAACCTAGAAGTCCATCAACATATGAATGGATAAATAAGATGTGGGGTATACACACACACACAGACACACAGACACACAGACACACACACACACACACACACACACACACAGGAATACTATGCAGCCATCAAAAAGAATGAAATCCTATCATTTGCAATGACATGGATGGAACTGGAAGGCATTATGCTGAGCGAAATAGGTCAATCAGAGAAAGACAATTATCATATGATCTCTCTTATATAATTTGAGAGGCAGGTTGGGGGATCGTGGAAGGTAGGGAGGGAAAAAATGAAACAAAATGGAACCGGAAAGGGAGACAAGCTATAAGAGACTCTTAATCTTAGGAAACAAACTGAGGGTTGCTGGGGGGTTGGGGATGGAGGGATAGAGTAGCTGGGCTACAGAAAAATAAAAATTAATTAAAAAAAAGAAATGCTTAAATTAACTGGTAATCAAAGAAATTAACTGGTAATCACACATTCTCAAAGTAAAATAAAAAGAGGTATCAATTAATAACATGCTTGGCAAGATTTAGAAAGTTGTATAAAGCCAAGTATGAAAGAAGTGGAGAGAAAAACACCCCAGATCACTTACAGGTGAGAGTGTAGCCTAGAGTTGCCATAGTGTATGGCCGTCGGATAAAGTGATGCATATCCTAGAACCATCCATTCCACTCCTGAGTACATAAACCTAGAGGATTCTTACACAGGTCTCTTTCAGGCTGTGCTTAAAGATCATCTCAGCCCTTACGCAGAAGGCAACCAGTGTCAATGGAATAATGGACAAGTAAAATTTGATAAATGTACCCTACTGAAAGTTAAGAGTAGTTAGAAGTTGGAGCGCCTGGGTGGCTCAGTTGGTTGAGCGACTTCCTTCGGCTCAGGTCATGATCCCGGAGACCAGGGATCGAGTCCCACATCGGGCTCGCTGCTCGGTGGGAAGCCTGCTTCTCCCTCTCTCACTCCCCCTGCTTGTGTTCCCTCTCTGGCTGTTTCTCTCTGTCAAATAAATAAAATCTTAAAAAAAAAAAAAGAGTAGTTAGAAGTTATAAATACCTAAAAATGTTATTGGGCTTTAACTAGTGCTGAAAAAAAAGGGAAGAAACAGTATGTCATATGTAACCATTTATGTTAAGTAAAAATATATATGCATATATACATAAGAGCCTAAAAGGATACACATTAACATATCTGAATGGTTCTTAATGGAGGCATATAACTATAGGAAACGGAGAAAACTGCGTAACTAAAACAAGAAAGGGGGCTTTAATGCATGGCCCAGTGATGACAATGTCCCATGAATATGAGACCCAATAGTCTACATCTAAGATTCAAATTAAAAGAGCAAAGATCCAACCAACAGTTGAGGTGGCTCAGTGGGTTAAACCTCTGCCTTCAGCTCAGGTCATGATCTCAGGGTTCTGGGATTGAGGCCCGCATCTGGCTCTCTGCTCAGCAGGGAGCCTGCTTCCTCCTCTCTCTCTGCCTGCCTCTCTGCCTGCTTGTGATCTCTCTGTCTCAAATAAATAAATAAAATCTTAAAAAAAAAAAAAAGAAAGAAAATAGGAGTTGGCAACTCAGAGAACTGAGATAGAGAGGAGGTATTGGCAGAGGCACACCTAGGACTGATACTTAAATCCATGGTTAGGCAGTGGATACATTGCCAAAGAACAGAGCCAATAAATGAAAGCAGGAGGGACAGAAAACACAGAAGAGGTAGTGAAAACCACAGGAAAAAACAATAGAAACTTTCTCAATTCATTTAATAAGGATACACCCACCCTAATGCAAAACCCAGCTAGAGAACACAAACAAAATAATTTTAGATCAATTATTAAATAATAGGATGTAAAACAGTAATAACAGAAAATTCAGCAGCATACTAAAAATATTACCAAATTCGGCAGGGTCCTTGCCAGGCATACCAGATTTCAACTATGTAAGTTCTATCAACAGTAACACATTCCATTAAAATGTAGAAGAAAAAATCATGAATAATATTGTTAGATGCCAAATAAGTTTTGTTAAAATTAACAACTACTCATAATGAGGAAAAAAAAAAAGAATGAAAACTTTGGTCAAAACAGGAAAAAGGAAAACTTCTTAAATCTCATCAAGTTTTATAACAAAAACTAGCAGAAAACCTCATATTAAATTTTGAAACACAGAAGACAGTTCCATAAAATTATGAACAAGAAAAAATACCCATCTAGAGATTTTTCTTAAGATTTTATTTATTTGACAGAAACACAGCGAGAGAGAGAACATAAGCAGGGAGAGTGAGAGAGGAAGAAGCAGGCTTCCTGCAGAGCAGGGCTCGATCCTGGGAATTCCGGGATCATGACCTGAGCGGAAGGCAGATAGATGCTTAATGACTGAGCCACCCAGGAACTTCCATTTAGAGATTTTAAATAAACATGGAGCCTGAGGAGTTGGGGAGAGGGAGAAAAGATAAATCTATTCATTTTTTTAAGATTGTATTTATTTATTTGACAGAAAGAAAGCGAGAGTGCACAGACAAGGGGAGTGACAGAGGAAGAGAGGGAAGCAGGTTCCGCGTTGAGCAGGACCCTGAGATCATAACCTGAGCCAAAGGCAGATGCTAACCTGACTGAGCCATGCAGGTGTCCTAAGATAAATTTATTCTTATCTATGAACATATAATTGTCTCCTT
>PITA01001292.1:66097-204207 GCA_004023965.1 Spilogale gracilis
ATCTAGGGAGGGAAATGAAACAACAGAGACTTTGGACACAGAAACAAACTGAGGGACTTGGAGGGAGGGGGGTGGAGGGATGGGAGAGCCTGGTGGTGGGTACTGGGGACACCTAAAGCGTGGAGCACTGGGTGTGGGGAATGGGGAATGAATCTTGGAACACTGGAAAAAAAAATTTTAGTAACAATAAAAAAAAAAAGAAATGCAAAAATCTCATTTAAAAATTATTTAAAATTCTAAAAATAAACATATAAAAACAAAACCAAAAGCAGTTACTAAAACTTTCTAAGACTTCAATAAAATGACTGGATATAAAAAAAATTCAAAAAATAAACAATGAGGAATCAATAGATTTCCTTTATACACATAGTTATAAGGTACAATTATAAAAAAAATCAAACCATAGAATATTATAATTGGCATAGGGATTCATTTTATAATAAATGTACAAGAGCTTTATGAATGAAACTATAAAAAATTATGAAAGGGCATTAAAAAAAAGCTTCCTGAATGATAAAATCACCCTCGATGAACTGTGAGTGTTCTGATCCTTCTCCTTGTGCATTGACAATTTGGATTCCTCCCCATCCTATTTTACTGTAGACTTTTCTTGGTCTACGTTTCTCCCTTTTGTATTGTCATGTTTCTGTCCATTTTGCCTGAGTCTTCTCAGTGTAAACACAGTGTACAGCCAACCTTCACAATTCACAGATTCCATATATGCATAACTGCCTACTTGCTAACATTTTTGTGTAATCCAAATCAGTACTCATGGCACTTTTGCAGTCATTCATGGGCATATGCACAGCAGAAGAAAAATGTGAGTCACCTGACACACATGTTCCCAGCTGAGGTTGAACAAGATGATGCTCTGCCCTCTTGTTCCAACTTTCTTACTCGATATGTGTCCTTTTCTTGGTCTATGAGTGCCATGTTTTTCCTATTTTTGTGCTTTTTGTTGGTGATCTTGCTTTTTAAAATAGCACCCAATAGTAGTGCAGAAGTACTTTCTAATGTCCTTAAGAGCAAAAAAGTTATGATGTGCCTTATGAAGAAAATATAGGCTTTGTTCAGGCATGAGTTATAGTACTATTTGCCGTGAGTTCAATGTTAATGAATTAACAATACATAAAAAGTAAGGTGTCTTTAAGCAGAAATGCACATAAGTTTATGTATTGATTGGTTGATGAAAATGTAACCAGAGGCTCCTTCCTAAAAACCTCAGCTCCTAGGAGCAGTGGTTCTATAATCTCTAGCACAGTGTTGTCAGTGATTTTACAGAACAAACCTACCACAAATAATGAAAATTCACCATATTTCACTTGCTTCACAACCCATTCTTGAACCCCAGGCAAGCTTTGGAACTCATCATTTCATTGTAATTACTCTGGTTAAGGCCACCAGTTACCAGTTCCAAGGGTCTGGGGTCCCTGTTCTCGCCCTCATAACACCTGATAATCCACAACATTCAATATAATAACCACACCTTCTTTTTGGGTCTTTCTCAGAACGGTACTGTCTGCATCATTGCTCCCTCACAGACTCCTTTAAGGAGTCTTCTTTTCCTCAACCTCTGTGTAGGAGTTTCTCAGAACTCCCTTAATTTTCCTCTTTGTCAGCCTCTTCCCTGGGAATCTCTTCCAAACCAATAGCTTTAATGGAAAGCAGTATGTCCAGTCTTCTCATTCAGTTAGTTTCTTAAGCCTGGAGCTCTGGGAGCCATTTATTCTTCACTCTCTCTCATGCTCTACAACCAGTGCATCAGAATATTCTCTGGCTCTACTTGAAAATATAAGCAAAGTCCATTAGCATTTCCCCACTGCACTGTTTTTGTCATGATGCCATGCGCCATCATCTCTTATCTTCATTACAGCATCTCCTTTCTAAACAAATCCCACCTCCTCTATTTTCTCCCCCAACACACATACAGTCTGTTCTTGTCACAGAAACTAGAATGGGTTGGAAAACTGCAAATCAAATTATTCCACTTTATTTGAAACCCTCCAAAGGCTTTTTATTATATTTAGAATAATATCCAAAACTTCTGCCATGACCCTAAATGATCTAATCTTTGTCCAGGTTTTTAATTACTGAGAAAATATCGTATCTTCTATCATACTGGTCTTTTTTGATATCTTGAAACTGACAACATAGTTCCCGACTTAGGCTATTTGTGCTGGGTAATCCTTCTGGAATGTTCTTCTTAGTCTTAGTTGACTCCTCATGATCAGGTATTAGCTAAAATATCACTCCCTCAGAGAGTACTCCCTGAATATACAATCCAAAAAAAGAAAAAAAAAAGAACACTTCCTCTTAGTCATGTTCTATTTTATCAAGCTGTTATTTTTCTTTTCATAGTCTTTACATCACCTGAAATGGTCTTTATATTTTTCTCTTGTTCACCTGCTCATCATGAGACTTCTCTACTTCATCCTCCAGAATGTGAGTTATGTAAGAGCAAGAACTTTGGCAATCTTGTCTATCTCAGAGCCCAGGTACTTTCTGGCACAGAGTAGATTTTAAATAAACATTTATTGAAGGAAACTACTATTTTATTGGAAAGTCTCAATAACATAGAGATGCTGTGTGTGTCTGTGTGTGTGTGTGTATGTGTGAAATTAAATTAACTCCAATCAAAATTCCAGTAAGGTCGGTACTTGACTAATCATTAAGCTTGGGCTGGAGGAACAATTATTAAGCTAATCAACCCGTGATTTCTATGATCATTCTAAGTAGTATAGTTCAGTCACAGGTATAGACAAATAGATCAATGGTGCCAAAGTGACAGTAAAGAAAAAAATGTCTATGTGGAAACTTAGCAGACAGAAAAAGTGATTATTTCATATTAGTGGGAATTAGGTACCTCACGCCACATTCTTTGGTAGCTTGTAATTACCCACAGTTGGAGTATATATATCCTTGAATCAGCAAATGTTATGAACCAGGGCTTTTAAAAAATATTTTATTTTTTTTAAAGAAGCTTTAGGTTCACAACAAAACTGAGTGGAAGATACAGAGATTTCTGCATATAGCTCTACCCCTACACATGCACAGCGTCCCTCTTTATCAGCAGCCCCCAACAGAGTAGTACATCAGTAATAATCAAACTTACCCTCCCTGACGCATCATGATCACCCGAAGTCTAGTTTCCATTAGGGTTCACTCTTGCTGTTAAACATTCTTTGGGTTTGAACAAATGTGTAAGGACATGTACCCATCATTATAGCATTGCACAGAGTATTTTCACTGCCATAAATATCCTCTGTGCTCTACCCGTTCATTCCTTCTCCCCAACACCTGGTAACCTACCATATTTTTATTGTTTTTGCCTTTTCCAGAATGTCGTATAGGTGGAATCATACCGTATGTAGCCTTTTCAGATTGGCTTCTTCCACTTAGTAATACGCCTTTACAGTTATCCGATGTCTTTTTATAGCTAACAGCTCATTTCATTTTAGCGCTGAATAATATTCCATTGTCTAGATATACCACAGTTTAATTATCTATTCAGCTACAAAAAGCTATCTACTTGGGGGCTTCCAAGTTTGGGAAATTATAAAAAATGGTTTACTTTTTTACTCCTTCAGAAACCTGGTTATTACAAGAAGGCCACTGGGCCGAGGATCCATGTGAGACAAAAATTTTGAAGGTGAGAGTGGAATAAAGTGATAGGATGTTGCAACTCTCAGTGAGAACACACTGCTCCAAAATTTCCAAGGGAGGCCTGAGAAAGTACCAGATGACCTGCTTTTTTTATAGTTCAATATTTTACTCATATTGTTAGTTCTCTGTGTTTATATGCTGACATATTTGAATAGTTTATATTTCTATTTTTTCTTATCTCCTGCATCTCATATTCTATGAGAAATATATTTGCAAAGATATCCGTGAAATAGGGTTGGAGGATAGGATGACGGGCAGATCAATGAAGGAAAAATAAGGCTCCAGACAGCAGTAGCTAGAGCCAATAGAAGAGAAACTCCCAAGAAATTCCAGAAACCTGGGTCAATCTATTGTTTCTCTGCAGAAAAGATTCCACTGGCCTCCCAGCTCAATAGTTTCATCTCAACCAGAATAAAAGCCAACATCTGTGTCGTCTTTCTCCCTTGCTTGCTGCTCTCCCATCATCAGGGACTCCTCCAAATGTTCCAGACGTGCTCCTACATGCACAAGCAGGCTGCTTCCCATATCTTTGTGGCTTACTATCTCATCCCTCTAAGTCCTGGTTATATACTATCTTCATTCACCCTCCTCCCCCATCAACTGTTTCCCACCATGGCTCTCACCACTCCCCCCGATAGCATACCGTGGGATGGATATAGTTTTCTTTATCTACCTCTTGTCCGTTGAACCTAAGCTCCATGAATCAAGAATCTGGATCTGTGAGGTATGTTGCTGAACCCCCAGTGCCTAGAAAAGAGCCTGACCCAGAACAAGTAGGTGTTCAGTGAGTGTTTATTGGCTAACTGTCTGAATAAATGATAAAGTCAGCACTGAAAAATTCTGTAAGAAAGTTGAGCAAAGGTTGAATGTGGTAGACAGTGATTTTCTCCAGACAGCAGCTGGGGACTAGAGCAGTAAGGGAGCAGGGGACGTGCAGAAGGCAGGTGAGGTGCTGGGCTGCTCCAGGGCTAACTCACCTGCCATGTGGAGTCTGCTGGTGTCTCCCCTCCTCGTCATTTTACCACCTTACCCTCAACAGCACTCAGCCTTGAAAAGTGCCTCTTTCCACTCCTTTTTGGAAGGCATCACTACACACTTGGTGAGGAGAGAAAAACACCTCGTTTGATCGATTTCACTGTAATGAGCCTCTTGGGGAAAGAACAGGCTGGGAAAATATCTACTATCTGGTTTTAGCTTAGTTCCTACTCATAAACAAAATTTCCCTTATCATGTCTATATATACTGGTCCATGAATCCTTACTTTCTCTTTTCATTGAAGACATTAGAGAGGATTGGGAGACGAGGAACAGAGACAGGAAGAACACGACATAGGGACACAATGTGACTGAGGTGGATTATGGCAACCTCATCAGCTGTGAAATACTCTCAAGGATCCCCTTATACACACACTGGAACCTCCTTCTGACCACAGTGTCATGGAGAGAGAGTTGTTTCTGGTACATCAAGAAATGGGTGAGGTATTTTAAAGAAAGGAGAAGCATTGATCATTTACAATTCACCTAGCTGAACAAATATGCCAGAGAGAAAATGGGGCCAGAAAGTGAAAGGATCAGGAACCCAAATCAGGGACAGCCCAGAAATAGCAGAACTACGGTACTTCTCACTCATAGCTCCTTTCTAACCTGGGATCTCACCGCGAGCTTTACACATTGATTAAACTCCTAACAGCCTGGGGAAGGGAGCAGAGAAGATGAGGTAAGCACATTTGAAACAATGCACTAGAATCATGCCCAAATTTTAATCTGCAGAAAGAACACTGGGGATACCCTTGTCATTTCTGAGTGCCCTAGTTTTTACATCAGGTGGATCTCAGGAGTCCTTTGTCCTGTTCCAAGCAAAAATCTGGGCTGGCCAATTCTGTGGAATCCATGGATGTGGAGAGAAGAGGGAGCTGTGGGCACAGCTGGTGGCCGCCTCCCCCTGGGCTGGTTTGTGGCGTTCTGGGACAGGTTCCATTTCACAAATGTGTGTTGAGTACTGAAGGCCTGCTTTGTATGTGTGCATTCTGCCTTTTTTTTTTTTCCTTTTTGTCCTTAGTCCCCTAGGAGACAGACCCTTATTCCAAACCAGCTCCTCACCCTTTTGGAACCCTTGCTAACAGCTGACACATGAAGGCAAAGAGAGGGATGGCATGAGCGTCGTGAGGTTGTGAAGCTGAAATCAGTGATAAAAAGCTACTCTGAATATTTTTTTGTAACGGCAAACTAAGTCATGGTCATATGAATAGAGTGATGTTATTAGAGACCAAGACACATCCCAGGTTTATAGAAAAATTACATCAGAGACAATGATGCCAAACTGTCAAAGGAAAAATAAAAAGTAATCCCAATGTTAGTATCAGAGAGAACAGCCAAGTGGGCAATTACTACCAAAAAAGTCCGAATCCAGTCCCTAATAAAAATTTAGAATGAATTTTAAGGGGAAAATGTATAAGCACTTAGTAGCTAGTGGAAACTTGAGGGAAAATGTCCTAACAGTGAGGTCTACTAGACAGACTCAGAACAGACTCCTTGGGGTTACAGCAGTAGCACCCATATGGGAGTCACTTAAGACAGGATTGGAAAATTACACTTGAGAATATACCCTAAGAAGCAAACTGGCCTTTCATGAGGCTCAAGCAGAGAGACTCAATTAAAACTACTCCCTTTGGGAAAGATCACTCCGCCCGGTGATCCCAAGCATGTGTCTCAGCTGGAGGCCTTTTCTCTCCTAGAGACCCTGGGTGGGGCTGTCTGGGATCAGTCATGACTAATGCACCGCTGACCATGTCAGGACTTGAGAGCCACCCTGTGTCCCTGGGGGCCTTTGATGTACACTTTCTGAGAGAGGAGGATAAGAGGACAAGAAGCCCTGACCGAGCCTATGGGGCCTGGAGAGGACATACAGAATCTGGGAGAGCCCACTCAGGTCCTTCCTGGCGATATTGTATAAGTGACACACAATTGTGGAAATAATTAGAAAGTGAGGATAAATAAAATCAAACAGCAAAATAAAATCACTCTGAGTCTCATCATTTAGCCATTCCGTACCCATCCTTTACCTGTGTGCACATGCATTTTGTACACACACACACACACACACGTGTATGTCTCACAAATATATAAACAGTCAATATTATAATAAATAATAAGTATATAATAAAATATGAACATATATATTTCAAAAAAAACAATTTACACATAAAATTTTAGGACCTATGGACATATTTCATATCAATAAAAATACTCTACAAATATCTTCTTAATGATCATTACTCCATGCAGAAATTTAATATAATAGATTTAGCTAAATCCCTATAGTTACACATCTCTTGGTCCCCAGTCTTCTTCCTCTTTTATAAATATCTCTTTGCTGGACATCTTTGCAAGCATCCTTAATTATTCTGTATCATAAAAGTCATGAAAATAAAATCATCATGTGAAAGGGTATATGTAATATTTTTAAGGGTTTTGATGCTTGTGATGAAAGTGCTTTTTGGAAAAGTGGTAGCCCAGACCAGCAGAAATGAAAGTGTCCTTTTTTGTTGTCGCAGCTGTTCTTGTCAGCAGGGAGTGCTCTCATGCTTTTGGTTTGGAGTACGCATGAAGGACCCATGGCCATCTTAGTCCAAATAGCATCGAGAAGGAAAGGAGAGGAAGGGCCCTTTAAATAGGCAGCCTGAGCTATTTCCCCAAAGAGAAGGAACTGAACAAGAGTCTGCAAACTGTCTTAGGAGGAAGAGGCTATCTGCTTGAAACAGCCAGGACCTTTAGCTCAAATCCATTAATCCTCTTTATTAAACCTGGGTCACCTCTGAGTCTTGAGAAATTAACCAGCATCTCCCCACTGCAAGTACACATCGAGAGACAGTGCCTGCACGCTGCCTGTAATTTTCATGGACCAAGGTTCTGGGGTCAGAGGGCTTCCCAGGCTCCGTCCTCTGCTTTTGTCAATTTAAAAGAGAACATCAGCTACACCTGTATAAATTTCAGGCCAGGCTGTGCAGGGGCCGGGGCTGAGCTGCATCTGTGCTCTGGGGGCGGACTGCTCCTCTCCATCTAAGTGCCCTGGAGTGCCTACAGGAGCTCGGCTGGGGTGCAGTGCAGAGGCACAGGTGGGCTTGCCTCTTTCCTCAGAGCAGCTCCCCCAGGACCCTGCCCTGTCTGTTGGACTCCATCCCAAAGCCTGCAGGAAGAACTGGTATTCTGTCCTGTGTCAAGATAGGAAGTAGAGACAATGCTTGAGCCAAACGCAAAAGGACCAGAGACAGAAAAGGAGGCAGAGCCCCAACGTGTGAAAGACATGCAGAGAGACCAAGAAAAATCAGAGAGAGAATAAGGACTAGAGCAACATGTAGAACAGAAACAGGAAAGCGCATGAGTCCCTGGGCCTCCCTGGATAGACTGAGACAACTTTACATTGAAAATGGAGTGAGTCCTCCTCTCTACCCATTTATACAAATCTGGCTAAGTCAGGGCTTTAGACACCAAGGTCAGGATTACAGACTCAAGACATATTAGAATCAGAGTCCAGCAGATTCATGCATCTAGTTTTATGTTCCACTTGATGTGAAGAATATGAAAAGGGACCATCGAAGAACCCAAGGAGAAATTAAAAAAATGAGAGAGAGAAAGAGAGTGAGAGAGAGAGAGGAACTAAGATCAGGGGGAGGGGCAGAGGGAAAATCTCAAGCAGACTCCACGCTGAGAGCAGAGCCCAATCCGGGGCTGGATCTCACCGCCCTGAGATCACGACCTGAGGTGAAGCCAAGAGTTTGGTACTTCACTGAGTCACCCAGGTGCCCTGACCTGGTGGTGACTTTAAATGTAGGTGGAGTCACAGAGCCTGGCTTGTTTAAGGCCGGATGAGCTCCTGAAGTCCCACAAGAACTCCACATGGTAAGGTAGTAGCATTATTGTCATTTTACAAGTGAGGAAATTGAGGCTCAGGGAGGTTCAGACACATGTCCAAGTCAGGAACTGAGAGATCGAACATTTGTTCTCAGACATCCGACCACCCTGTCCACCACTGCAGTCACTGGAGGAAGGGCAGTCTCCACTGAGGACACGTGGAAACATAATGCAGTCCCTCTAGACCCCAATCTTCTTGCTGAATCGGCACCAAAACAGCCTTTACAGAAAGTGAAGTGTGAGGGGGAAAGCCTCTGCCCACTACCACCATCACCCCGAGGGGCAGAAAGGCAGCAAGAGTCAGAGGCAGCATCAGGGCAAGTTTCTTTCTAGCCAATCTCTATCAGCATGCCAAGCTTAAAGAAAAATAATTTTTATTTTTCCATATTTTCTTCTGCTATGCAAATATTCTACCATTAACATGAGATATATATCTAATCAGGAAAACATACATCGGTGTGTATTCTAATGATCCTCTTCCTACCCTGCGTGTGGGGGGACCAGAGAAATAACTCCTAGAGCAACAGTGGAAGTTCATTGTTTTGACCTTTTCTCATCCCCAAGGGAAGCACATTCTGTAAGATTCTGAGATTCTTTGTGAATCCCAGCCAAAGTTCATCCCTGTCCTGGAGGTAGACCCACTGATGGCTTTGGGTGAGAATAAATATGTCACAGCTTTGAAGAACGACCACACACCTGTGCCCTGGAAGTAGAGGAGTTACCCCAATGATTGAAAAATCTCCCGGGAGACCAAAAATAAATGACCAACAATGCCAGCAGGAAACGACAGTATATATTTTTAAAATCTAAGAATTAATTGAATTTCTAGCATCGAAAGAAAAGTCATAAAAAAAAACCACTTTTTCTTCTCATCTGGGCACCAGCGGACAGCCTCTGTAAGCCTGCACTGGGAGCCAGGGCTGACTTGCCATGACCCAGGCTCCAGGGATGGCGTCTGTACCCTGGCATGAACCGTGAACAGATTAGCTGCTGTCACCGGAGACTCCTGGCTTCTGTTAGCTTCTCTCCCAGCCATTACGCTATTAAAACAGGGGGCGCTTTGCATATTTAACGACTCCAATGTCATTTCACTGACATAATGCTTTTTGCTGGCATGTATTTCCTGGGTCCCTGGTGTCACTCCCTGGGCTGACGTTGTGCCCAGCAGGGAGTCTCACGCCCTCCTCCCACCTCCCCTGCAGGGCTCCCATCAAGGGAACAGAACAAAACGGGATGCCCATCAGCCAACTCTGAAGGCAGGCTCCTGCTCAGAGGCTGGTAGCCACCTGGAGGAGAGGAATTATACTATTCAAGTCTTCCTCCTGCTTCTAGACAATTTCTACTCTTTTTAATTCAATTCAGCTCTTTCTGACCCCAGCAGGCTGGAGTTCCAGAGTTACTTTCAATGGATAGCACCAATTACCAAGGTGTGAAAATAGAAACCTTCGAATTTTGAGAACAAACCCAGGGATGGAGACTTAGCTGAAGGAGTCTGAGCAGGAAGCAGGGGAGCAGTTCTCATGCAGTTAGGAATGCCACAGAGGATGAGCACACAGTGAGGGGCTCCCGGACAAGCAGCTGGGACCCGGGGCGGGGGCTCTGGGGAATAAGGGTACACGCACAGAAGCACTGGAGTGGAGACGGTCAGCAGGAAAAGACAAACAGACAGACCCTGTCAGAACGCCAACACCAAGACCCACAGGGCATTAGACTGGACAGAAAGCTCTGGGAGCCCTAACTTCTACAGGGTGTGTACACTTTGAGTGACATCTTTGTCCACCCTAAGGGACCCTACTGAGAGAACAGCACATGAGGAAGGGAATGCACCCACTTCACCAGCCTGTCTGCGCTCAGTGTGAGCCGTGCACTCACTTAGAGGAGGCCTCTTATCTTCATTGCAGGTTTCCTAGGAGAGCTCCCCACTGTGCAATGTGACGTACGAAAACCAAACGTATGTGGGAACCAAGAAACATGTACGAAATTAAGTATAGTGCTTTTATGATCAAAATTATTTAATTATATGACCTTTTTATATTGGCCTATTCTCCCCTAAAAAACATAAATGAAGCAGATACCCAACAGATATTTGAAATAATGTTTTAAATAAGGTGTTCTGATGTCCTTAAAGCTGATCCTGTTACACAAGAAAAGGAAGACATACTACCATGGAATTAACTCAGAATATAAATCTAATGAGACCACACTTCCTCCCACTCCCATTGGCTAGATAAAGAACTACTTAGGGGAACCACTCTACGTTCCCCACACTGCTTCCCCCCAACAGTTACTGAAGGGGAGCTTACTTCACAGGAAGGAGGAGTAGGGCTGCAAACCATGGTGACTAAGATACTTCAGAAGCATGTGAATAATCAGTGTGGTCTGACAGGCACTCGAGGCCTCCAAGAAGTCAGCCCCCCCTCGCTAAGTAGCCCAGGTTCCTCGCATCTGTCCCCCACTACCCCGCCATTCTAATCGCTGTCCTGTCTGTCCACCTACACTCCGTGCTCATTCTCACCTTCCCTTTTCGCAGGGAGCCTCCCCCAACCCTCAGTAATTTCCACAGCCACCACCCTCAAAAACCAGCTGTCACCCATTCCCTTCACCAACCAGCCGCCCCTTCTTGCCCAACGTCTCCTTAGATGAGTCATGCCTGCTAAATTCCCTCCATGCGCAAAACGTCTATCTGGCCACAGAAAACAACTATACTTTCTGGCAGAAGTGTGACATAAAAGGAAAAGCGAGAAGAAACTGCCCCCTCAAGAACTGAGACTTAGGTTTGAACCCAGCTGACTTGGAACTTTCTTTAACTTTTCTCTCAGTCTCTTTCCTAAGCCGTCAAGTGAGAGGAATTATGCTGCGGAGTAAAAGCTCTTCTGTTCCCGCCTTGCGATAGGTTCAGGCAGATATGGAGTGGCTGGCCGGTTGCCTAGGCTAGAGAAGTGCTCCTGCTATTTCTCTTCCAAACTAGGGGAGCGGCTCCCCTCCTTGGTAAGGAGAAGGGGATACTCTGGAATGTGCTGAGAGAGTGACCCACGCACGCCAACCTCAGGTTGGATTGAGGGGAGCTCTATGCATGATTTGGAGAGGAGGCTCTGTAGATGTGGCATGAATTCATGGACATACCCTCAAAACACAGAAGCAAATAGGAACAAGAAAACACAAATGCCTCTTCTCCCTTCCAAGGGTCAAAGTAAGATCATCTTCGGGGAAGAAGTGAATCTAAGAACCTCATAACCAGATGCCCTGATGTTTAGTGTAAGGGTTTATTTCATTGCTGGACCCATTGTCCCTGAGTCTGTCAGAGATCTCCAGCCTTCTTCACAGATGTTTGCCCATGGTTGTGTTCTGTGTGCAGTGAGATGCATGGCTGGAATTCCTGACTTGTACGCTGCCAACACTCGTGCCCCTCACCTGAGAGAGGAGAAATTCTTCTCAACTAGACAGGGTGACCCACCATCCCAGTCTGCTTGGGACTGAGATATCCCAGGATGCAGAGCTTTCCATTTTGAAGTCAGGACAATTCTGGGGAAACTGGGATAAGCTGGATCATCTAGCTTAGGCTTGATTTCTAAAAATGTCCCATCCTTATTCACATGGATGGGAAAGGAAGGACACAGTTTGGAAGGACACAGCCTGGCCTGAGGGCTATAAATTGCAAAGAGACTCCATCTTCTAAACTCTCTGATGATTTTCCCATTTCATTTCCATACATGGAGAAAATGAGTCGCATAAAAATATGTTTGTTGAGGAGACACCCTTACATGGTTGAGTTGTGTTCAAGGCTCAGATCTGCAGCACCCCTAAACTTGTGCTCTTTCCCTAGCCCCATGAGCTCTGGGAGGACCATTGCTATCTCCCTGACCCAGGAACGAGGACCACAGCAAAATGCAAGGGCTTGCCTTCAGGAAGTTTCAGAAATACACAGACCAGTGGATTTAAACACAACATCTCCTCCCCCACCTTCTAGCTGTGCCCAGGGCTCCTCCAAACCCAGCTGTAAATCCTCCCCGTCTGTAAACACTCGGATACACTTCCTTCCATTGCTTAGCAGCTTTTGACACTAATTGCTCTACAGAGTGTGTGCAACTGGCAACACCTTATTAAACGTGAAATATGTTATACTGTCCACTTATTGCTGCTTTATAGAGATAAAGTGTCCTTACTCCATGGAAAATCTGGCAAAGAAATTGACAAAGTGGCTTCTAAGTAGATGCCTGCATAAGGCCATTCCTGGGACACGAGCTCTATCTGGGTTATGCTGAGAGTCTTGACCTGAGGATTTTACCACACCAGGACTCTCTCCCTTTACTGTTCTGTTTTCACCTCAGAGATTTGCTTCCAAGAAAGGAGGCTTGGTGCTGAGGAGAAGACTAACGCAGGTGCTGTCAGAGCTGAGAAATCAGTCCTGCCCCACCTGCAGACTCTATCCATCTCCTTCCCTTCAAGGACAAAGCAGCATGGAAGGAGGCTGACCACAGAAGTGCTGGGCAGGGAAGGTGGTGGAGAAGAGGCAAGTCCAGAGCGACAGATCTCCAGATTCAGACCTAGCGTGATCTGGCTTTCTCAGACAAATGTGGATGAACAGTCTTCCTGAAGAAAGTCCATCAAGCCTTGAATCCTTCATCTCCAACAAAGCTAAAAGCAACCATCTTTGTGGAGGCATGTTATCTACTTACACCATCAGAGAACTTACCCACCACCCAACCTTGGCACAGGCCACTATTTGTGGCTCTGTTTTATAGATTAGATACTCTCGTGAATGCTATGCTAGAAAAGACCTTGGTTCAATTCCTCTATCCAAATACCCCTAAAACTTTCCCTAAACACCATAAACCCAAGATTACCTGACAATTCATATAGCTTGCAAGCTTAGAATGGTATTTACGAGTTGTAACATGTAAAAAGAGGAACAAGAATTTGAAATAGAGACCTTATGAGGCCCACAAAGCCTAGACTATTTACTTCACAAAAGAATATTAAGTAACCCTGTCTTAAAGGAAATATTTGGAAAGCTGAGAGAGATGACTACAGGCAGGCTCCAAAGAATGCCTAAGATGAATGGAAGCACAAGGGTCAATACAAAAATGGCACCAGGAAAACAATGCCCTCTTTCTATCATAAAAACTTGGCTCGAGTGCTGAGATCTGATTAATTCTCTCAGTTGCACTTGCTGGAGAAAATTCGTCCACGGGAGTCATAGCCTCTTGTCTTGGCAATATTTTGTGGCTGATCTCTGTCCATGCCAACACAGAGAGAGGCAGCCGGTGGGACCGCGTGGCCCCAGGAGCTGGCAGATAACAAGTGAGATGGAGTGATGGAGAGAAGAATCCATTGTCCCTGCCACGTTTTGTCTTTCTGAGATACCAAATTGCCTGATCGCTTTGACATTTCCGAAACCAAATTAAAATGCGCCACCATGGAGACAAAATGTCATTAGCCTCATTATAAGTGATTTTGTTAAAATAAATACAAAAATAAAGTGGAAATTAGTCCAAACCATTAAAATACAGAAACAAAAATGGCCAACAGGGACCTTACATGTGACAGACTAGGAAAGGTTGAGACATCCCCGAAGGAGACAGGAAAGATGAATGTAAGGAACACAATGACGGAGAAAGAGGCCACTGGTGGCTGCGGCAGAGCTTTGGCACGAAGGAAAATTCTTCTGCTGCCCCATGTGGCATGGCCTTGGAAAAGGGTTCAACCTCACCAAACCCCTGAATTCCATCTCTAGGAAAATAAGAAAGTAACTTTTTTTTGGGGGGGGGGCGTACGTGTTAAGAGCTTCCCTTCTAAGTAGAAAGAAATAAAGAAATGGCCTTTTGAGATGGATACTATCCTAAGATATCCCTGAAGGAAAGGGGGCTGGAAGCCTGTTTGGGCAGAGAGATAACTGCTCCTGACCAGGGACAGAGAGGTCCTCACATGCTCAGTTCCCGGTTTTCTTGAGAGGGTGAGCCTTAGCCAGACAGCAGATCTTCTGTAATAAAGGACCCCAGGTCTGGGATACAGAGATAAGGGCTCTCATTAAAATTCAGTTTTATTTAAGCTCAACGCTTACCCCAGGAGCCCCCTACCATCCACAGGGGCTCATATTCCAATGCATTTACTCTCTACCACTTTACCCAACCTGCCCTTTAACCCCTCACTCTTCACTGTTTCTTTCACTCACATTCAACTCTCACTGACACCTTGGACTTGATACCAGAAATCTGGTTCCAGTCCCATATTATCCACCAACTGAGTTTCTTATCCTACCAATGCCCTTTAAAGTCTTCCCTAGTCTTACGTACATTAACCATAATAAGCAGTGATGTACCACTCCCCTCTATAAGGAAGGGAACAAAATCCTTCCCTTGCCTCCCTGGGAAAAATACATTAATTCTAACTACGACTATTACTCTCCTTCCGCACCTCATCCATGAGAGCCACATAAAGCCTGTCCCTCTAGGAACGATCACTGAATGTGTTGAATTCCTACCTCAGCTTCCTTCTCCACACATTTTCCACAGACATTGCTAACCAATCATGGGTCTCTTTCTTACTGAGCTGAATGACCCATGAGAGCACTATCTTTTGATTGGAAATTGGCACCATTTTCTTCCTCTTTGAGATTCAGGACTGCTGTTTTCACCAAACACAAAATAAGCCTCTTTAATAAGTATGAACCAACCCAACTGAAAGCACAATGACAGAATAATAATGTCTTATATAGACATATTTCTTCCTGTATTCTAATTTCTCTCTCTATCAATAGCACACAGTACCCACATAAATATCCTGTTCATGGACAAAGTCAGATATTACCATTTCTATCTAAAATATGAAAGAGCTGAGGCCCCAGCAAAGAAAATGTCTTATCTAATTTCCCATATTCCATAGTAAAGAGGGTCTAAAAGGTACATATATTAACTCTAAGTTTACTTGAAATTTGGAACCACTTTGTTTAAGTTTTAAAGAGTAAAACAAAGCATTCCACTAGACCTGTGAGATGGTCAATTCCCAAATGTCTGCAAAGAGCTTGGCACCTAAGAAGAGCCTCCAAAATGCTCGGTAATGAGCAATAGCTCAGACGGCTTTGCTGACATGAGCTCACTACTTCCCAAAGCTTCCAGCACAATCTGCAGCAGGAGATGGTCTTTCTACCTTTGACTTTCTCTTCCTCTAACTGCTCTGTCATCATGACCAATCAGGAAATGTGTGAGGTGAGCAATTTTTTTTTTTTAATTTCAGATAAAGCTGATGTAAGGATCCTGGGAGGACAGCATGAGAAGGCAGGAATGGAAGGAAACCTTGGCTAGCAGAAGTCACAATGAGATAGTGCCACCATCTCTGAGTAATGAGACAACAGTTGTCTTGTCATAAGAGGCATGGCCCTAACCATATAAACAGAAACAGTTTTATTCTGGAATCCCCAAACAGAATAGTTACTGTTTAACCAGGATATGCAAATGGCACTGCCCATGTGCTTTGTGCTGGAGGAGGGGGCAAAAGAATGAATTTTGTCCATGCCTCCAAAGATGAGAGGGCTGGGAAGTGGCTGCCTTCCCCTGGATAGATCATATTTCTCCACTTGCTTCTATAGTTCCCATAATGTTTCTACCCACTCACTTGCTTCCCACCAAATCCAGCAGACATCTGACTTCTCTGATTTTATTATTTTTTTTTTGTCCCTGCACTATGGATCCTTCTCCTACTTCCCTTCTTTAATCTGTGAATGTTGATTTAAATACTGTGCCTATTTTCCCTTTGCTCCATAGGATGGGATTTAGGACAGAGAAGACCTTCTTCCTATTGCCATGCTAGCTCATTCTGAAGGCCTGATTGATTCTTTGCTTCAATGCAGACTGAACAGCACCATGGACTAGGATAAGGCTCAGTGAAAATGACCTCACAAAAGGTCAAATATCCAGCTGAGAAGACACATCTTCAGAGGTGAACAGCACCAGCATCTTACTCCCGTGGAACAGGAGGAAGGCAACAACATGCTAAAACGGGTCAAACACCAGGTTTCAAGGCAGTGGGCTGGCTGCAATCAGTCCACATTTTTCTGAATGCTCATTAGAATTAAAAAACATCAGAGCAGCCAAGCACCTTAAGGGATCATCTACTGCAACCTTCTTTTGCAGAGAAGGAATTTGAGGCTGAGAAAAGTCCAGTGACCCCTGCCCCTCAAGGTCACACAGCCAGGCACCAACAGGAAAGTAAATTTCATTCCTACTGCTTCTTCCACCGCACCATGTGTGTAATCACTCTTGGGGAACAAGAGGAGAAAATCCCTTTTCCCAAGTAGCTTACTTTCTGATTATAGAGACAAGATAAAGACATTTTTTTAAAGTGATTATTGAGAGAGTAAATCATTAAAATCCCAAATGAGTTAGGGCTGATAATGCATGCTCTTAAACAGTTTTCCCCAACACTGGATATTAGGATTGCCGGGGGATCTTTTAACAAATACTAATATCTGATGTTATATCCTGACCAATTAAATCAACATATTGGGGAGTAGGGCTTAGGTGAGCATCTAGGTGGTTTTCAGATTCCCCCAGGTGATTCAGCCAAGTTGAGAACCACTGCTCTAAAAGATCAGAAGGAAGGAGGTTCTTACTGGGTGAAGTGGCCAGAAAAGGCTGCTGGGAAGACAATGTATTTAAGATGGGTTTTGGGTAGAAATTGGAGAGGGGGGCTACACCTGGGGTGAATTCAAGATTCTTCATTTATATGCTGCTGGCCAAGAAACATGCTTTGAGTATCAAGATCCATTTAACATTGGTATCTTCTTGGAGCATTTGTGTCTACTTTCTGCATAATGATGTGCGGTAATTTCTCCCCCCAGCTTACTATATGAACTGGGTAAGGCCATTTTACAAAAGGTCTTATGCTCTTGGAGAGAGACGTGTGCAAGTTCAACAGACCTACTAATCAGACTCCATACTGCAAGTTTGATGCACAGGAACCAAAGGGGGGGCTGGGGTTGCTAAAGTGATACTCTTGTCTGGCCTCGTAAGGAACTGGCCCCAGACCCTTACTCACAGGTAATGGTGGGAAGAAGGGATGTAATTTTGGAGAGATCTGTCTGATATCAAGTCTCCTGTGGCTTTCCACCACAGAGCTCATCTGCCTGTGTCAGCAGCTTCTTGCCTCCATGCCAGATGCAACGAGGCACACACCCAACAGCAGGAAAAGGGCTGAGGGCTTCTAAAGTGGGAGGTGGAGGCTTGCTGGGATTCCCACCTCTTGATTGGCATCACCCCACTATCACCCATTCAGGAGGACAGGACAGACCAAAGGAGGCACTGCTTCCCAACACTTCCTTCCTGATTTACCTAAGGCCCCTCTCTTCAATTTGGCAGTGGCAACAGTGCCATTCAGCATTTACAGATGGTCTTGAAATCTTCTTCTATGCTTTCTATGACTGCTTTCAATTAACCTTCTCCCATTGATCTAAGTCAGCAGCTTCAATCTCATTTCTAGGCAGAAACACTAAGCACAGAGAGGTTAAGAAGGTGCTCAAGGGCATATGGGTAATTGGCAACACTGCAGATTTTCTCCTCTCCAGTTAACCTGCTTACATAAGATGTTTCTACTAGATGGAGTCACCCATTAGGACATTTATTCAGTAAGTATCTACTGCCTGCCTTCTACTTCACCACCTCTTGGGTACCTCCTTTTGAAGGCTGTTGGGATCTACCTCATGCCCACATTCATTCTACAAATCAGACACACTGGTCAAACCCCTGACTGCAGGAAAAACACTGAGGCCACATGGAGAAATTCTTAAACAGAGAATTCTTCTAAAGGTTTGCTTATAATTTTACACCTCTAAAAATGCAGGTATGTATCCATGCAGTCATTCAACCTGCACTAAGTTGGTCACTGAGCAGGAAGTGTACATCTGCAAGATGCAAGTTTGAGTTACCCAAGACCAACATCCTGGAAAACCACTTGTTCGTGTTTGTGGCTCAAAGCCTGGCTGCTCCAGGTAGAGAAGAAAGGCTTTCAGATTTTCACAATATCATTTCTTGGATTTGATCTATATAACAAACACTCAGTGAGAGGGAAGACAGTGGAGAGGAAAGTGCTCTGAACAGGAAACTGTGAGACCTCATTTCTCTACCCAATTGTTTTGCAGGTTACTATGTAACCCAGTTAGATCAGCTCACTTTGAGACATGAGCCCCCTCATTTGTAAATCAAACTGATTGGCTTAAATGATCTTAACATCCTTTGTGTTCAACAATTGTGGGCATGGGCTGAGCCTCCTCTAGTACTGGGTTTCTTTTCATGCCCTAGTATTAAATACTTACTGCAGCATTATCAATGGGTCTTGTACCTTAATAACCCCACCTGCTCTATACTGCAGTGATTTGGAATGACACATGATCAAGAATTTTGTGCCTTAGCCCATTTACCAGCCTACCCACATGTTATCATAGATGAACTCTTCATGTTTCTGTGCAATCATTTCCTTGACCTCTTTTAATGTTGAAGTTTCCAGAGCTTAGTGTCTGGAATTCTTCCCTTTTCTCTCTCTATTCCTTCCCTGTATAATCATTTAACCTTGTGACTTTAAATAGCATCTAAATGCCAAATGTAGACCTCTAACTTCAGACTCAAACCACCCCCCATGCACTCCAAACTCATTATACCCAACTGCCTACTCTGCGTGACTGGTAGACATACCAAGTTCAAAATGAGCCCAAAATAAACTCATGGCCCTTCCTCCAAATCCTATTCCACCCATACATTTCCATCATAGCTGATGTCAACTTTATCTTTCCAGCTGTTTAGGCAAAAAAAATGCCGTGTCCCCGTTGGATCTACTCTGTCTCACCACATATTCAATCTACCATCCTGGTAGCTGTGCCTTCAACATATAGCTAGAATATACTTCTGTCACCTCATCTGTTATCACCCTAGCTCAAGCCACTATTATTCTTTGCCTGGATTATGACCATAGCCCCTGACTGCTGGGCTTGCTTCTACCCTTCAGCACTCAGAATGATTCTTTTAAGCAAATTAAAGTCATGTTACTCCTCAGCTTAAAGATCTGGAAAAGTTTCTCATCTAACTCAGAGAAAAAGCCAAGCTCCTTACAGAGAAGTACAAGGCTCATTTAATTGAGTCCCCCATTATTGCTCTGGCTTCATCTCCTATTACTTCCCATTTGCTTACTCCACTTTGCTTACTACAATTGCCTCCTTACTGTTTCTTGAATAAGCTAGGTAGATTCCACTTGTGCCATAGGGTCTTTGCATTAAACAGTGTTTCTGCCTGGAAAACTCTTTCCTTCTGATATCTTCATGGCAAATTACCTCCCTCCTCTAGTCTCTGCTCATATGCCCTTCTCAATGAAACCTACACTGCTGCCCTGTTTAAAATAAGCTCTCTTCTCCAATATTCCAAGCCTGTCTCCATACTCTGCTATACTTTTCTTTTTTCTATATTACTTCCAATCTTCTAACATACTAAAAAATGTACCTTAGTACTACTTTTATTTTTCATTATCTGATTCCTCCACTGATATATGAGCTTCCAAAGAGCAGGAGTCTTTGTTTTATTCGCTGATAAATTTGAAAGTCTTAGAGTAGTGCTTGACCTATGCTAGGCCCCCACTACATATTTGTTGAGTGAATGTAGTTAAAGAACAATAGCCATGTAAATTCATTTTCGAGAACTCAGTGAGCAATTGAATATACCTTTATCCCAAAATCTGAGCATACCTTGCAATTAAAACAAACCCTTCAAAGCATAAAGAAGAATTTAATATTATTTGTCCTGCTTTCTGGAATTCATAAACCTAGAGGTTGCAAGTCTAACTTGAAGGAAACAAAACAGAAGAATCTGAGGAGAAATGCCCCATGCCTCTGATATTGTGTGAAGTCTGGAACATTAAAAACAAAGGTGGGGGGTATATCTTTGACTCAGGCCATAGACATTTAGAAACTTGTGAAGTTACTAAAAGTCCAGGTTTCATGAGCACCATCAGGCATTTTTTTTATTTCTTTTTTTTCCTTTAAATTTATTTTATTTTTTCAGTGTTCCAAGATTCATTCCCCATTCCCCACACCCAGTGCTCCATGCAGTAGGTGCCCTCAGTACCCACCACCAGGCTCTCCCATCCCCCACCCCCTTCCCTCCAAGTCCCTCAGCTTGTTTCTTTGTCCAAAGTCTCTCTTGTTTCGTTTCTCTCCCCGAATTACCCTACTTCCCATTTACTTTCCTTCTCCTACTGTCTTCTATATTACCCCTTATGCACTTTTTGACATTTAAGTCACACAAACTAAATCTACAACACCACAAGAGCATTATTGCTTGGATTACAAAGCCCTGCCATTTTCTTAACACTACACTTTGAAGGGGGTCTTGGATTATTTCTATACTTCTCTCTCACTGCTTTACATCCTACTTCCTATTTCCCAATCAATTCCCAGACATCAATCCATGTGGTTAATGGAATTCTTGGTCAACTTCTCCATGAGGTAGTCCTCTATTCCTTTAAAACCTTATCTCAAATGTCCCCTCCTCCAGGAAGCCTCCCAGAGGTAACTGAAAAAAAACAGGTTTCTTCCTTCTTTAAATGCTTTCATAAGATAGTTTATGGAAAAGATTGCTTAGTCATCTTGCTATCCTGATCCACTAGTGCCTGGTAGGGAGTAAGCGCTCAACCAGTGCCGGTTACACAAATGACCTTATAGAATCATTAATTGCATATGCAGTTTCACAAGGAAGTAGATTTTACCTAAACCAAATCTGGCATTTATAATGGTTCTTGAAAAGATCCTAATCAGTAAGCTCGATCACAGAAGTTAACAGTTTAGCTTTTAAAATTATTGTTGTCAAAAACATAACATCAGAGAAATCAGGCCAGCAGGGCCAGCAGAATAAGGAAAGAAAGATGTGAATCAGAATCCCAAAGGGTCAGTCCTTCCACAACAAATCCCTCTAGGGTTGTAAAGGATTTTATAACAGGGAATTGGAAAGCACATCCTGCAAGATAAAGAGATGCCTCAAGACTGGTCAAGACCATAAGATAGACAACCCAGAGCTGTAGTAATAGATCACATCATATGGCATCTGTACAATCTTAAGAGCTCCAGCATTCTCACTGTTGCAATAGGGGTCATAAGAGGCTTGCATGCATATAAGAAACCAATACAGGGAAGGTCAAAGAATTGTCAGATATACTATCTGCAATATTTACTTACAAAGGAGGCATTTGGGCTGCTCCTTAGGTTTGGAGCACCAAGACAAGTGACCTCTTGAATATGGGCTTAATGGTTTGGGCTACAGGTCACTCCCAAAGGGGCTAAAGGGAGAGGGAGCCATCAATCATCCCTGCTTTGTTTTTTTCAGTTCCCTTCCACTTTACCTATGTCTTTTTCCTCACCTGGAGCTCTTAACATTCCCTGTTACCAAAACTATTGTGGGCAGGACTGTTCATGTTCTGCCAAATATTCCTTCTTTTATTAAGAATTAATTCAGAAATTCTAGTCAAGAGTTTTTGTTTTGTTTTTGCATAAACTATCTATGGCCCTTCTCTATCCTTTTTTTTTAATAAGATTTATTTCTTTATTTGAGAGAGAGAGAGAGAGACAGTGAGAGAGGAGAAGGTCAGAGGGAGAAGCAGACTCCCCATGGAGCTGGGATCATGACCTGAGCCCAAGGCAGTCGTTTGACCAACTGAACCACCCAGGTGTCTGAAGCCCTTCTCCTTCTTGTTTTGTAAGAGACTCCTTTCTTTTCAAATCAGCACAATACTTTTAATAGATCTCAAAACTCCACTGACACAATGTACACAGGTCTACCCTATCATGTACAATATATGTACAATACACTAATCATGTACAATACACTAATTTCTAGATATTACTTTTAATTTTAATTTTAGGTCTCTGTGCACAGGAACCATACCTGGGCTGTCATTCTCACTCCTGACCACCCTCAAGCTAGATTCTAAGTCTGCCCTAAAGAAAAGTTACTGGAACAGTTTGGTTAATAATAATTGTATGTTCAATGAGAGAATCAGGCCAGCTAAACTGACCAATATATAGTTATGGCTTAAATTGTTCATATCTGTTTTAATCCATACCTATAATTCCAGAGAACAAGCCTACTATACACTTAAAATTATTATTATCAAATATCTTTCTCTTGTTAACCATTCCCATAAAGTATTCTCAGAAAGCACTTGGCACAGACGAATAAGTTGATAACCTGATTTACAGGTTCTGGATAAACAATATTCTCAGCAAAAACTGAAAACTAGAAGCTTCTCACAAATTTGAGACCATAGTAGTAGAGGATCAGTCCTATTACATAAGAAGAGAAGTCCATCTTTCATTAGCTAGAGGAAAGACATAAGTTAGAGGGGTTGCTAGGGTACTATACTGACCACTTAAAACCACAGAACAGTGATACTCAACTCAAAACAACTCTGTTCTCCATGGGACCTTTGTCTATGTCTAGAGACATTTTTGATGGTCACAAATTGAGGGGTGCTATGGTGGATAGAGATGGTCAGGGATGCTTCTAAAGGTCCTACAATGCGCAGACCTTACAACAACAAAGAAGTATCCTGCCTAAAATGTCAATAGTGCCAACATTAAAAAACCATACTGTGGGGGCATTAGGAAAACCAAGTTCAAAAAACTAAGACAAAATCATGACAATTACACACTGAAGAATTACTGAATGCCGAACCAGTTTTGTGAGCTGCATAGTGAACATGCTCCAGATAACAGACCAGGAAAATGAGGAATGAATGTAAGGTGTGGGTTGGGCTGCCAAATGGACTCAAACTATGTCCAGGTAGGAAGGAAACACTTTTATTATCAGTCCAGAAAAATCAGAAACTCGGAGAGAAATTTTGAGAGACATGTTTAAAAAATGTCTTATTTACTCCAGGGTCAGATTAGGGCCTCCAAGGAAGAGAACTCCTGGATTCTGTCTAAGAGATTCCCCCAAAAAGCAAATTTCTATTGGTATTGAAAACTGCACAAATCTCATAGTGCAGCCCATGCATCTTAGCTCAGTTCCACAGAATGGGATGGATGGTATAATATGAAACTAAGAAGGCTTAGAATGTGGAGCAAAATACTGGCTTGCATGCCTACTTACCTCTGTCAGCCCAACAACCCGGTGCTAGCTGGGATCCCCCAAGAACCAGACAACAAGGCAGGACTAAATGTGCAAGACATTTATTAGGGGAAACATCTCTGAGAGAAAATGGAAATGGAAGTGGACAAGACTAGGAGAGCCAGCAGAATCTAGTGTCAGTCTGATCCCTAGTGGGTTGTTGGTGGGGAAGGGAGGGCAGCAGGCAGCTAGCCTGGCCTAAGCAGAGAATGCCATGTAGTTCTAGGAAAATTTTGGCAAGGTTCTTGGGGAGTCTTAAGTCAAAGTTCTCCAGCAGAGGAGACCACATCTCCCAAGAATGAACTTGACCTAGTATCTCTGTCCCACTCAATCACTGGCTGAAAGAGCAGTCTGTGAGGAACATGGCCTTAAGGCCAGCAGAGCAATGAGCTTGAGAGAGCAGAGGCTGGGATAACTGGTCAATTATAGCTACTGTAGCCGAAGATCTAAAAGACACATTTTCATGGCTGCCACCAACACCAGAACAAGACTTCAATCACCTGAGGATAAAAACCATGCTCAGGAAAGAATGTCCTTTCTAATTTTCCTTATTGTTAGTCTTTTCTGTATATGTGAGTTACTATGGTCTAATAATATGTCTTTTGAAAAATTCTAACCCTTCCTCTGCTGGATTTTTCCTCAGAGGTAAGGGTACTTCTCAAGCTAAGTCAGGGAAGCTAGGATCTCATGTCTCTACAGTAGGTGGTTCTCGCAAAAGAATTGGTGCAGAAGGAAAACAGTGAGATCCTAAAGATGAAGAATCATGAGCAACTTGGAATGGCTGGTCCTTGGCCTCAGCTTTTTCTTCTTTTAAAGACTATTTTTCATTCATTTATCTTTAATGATCTTTTTTTTTTATAAACAAGAGAATATTCTTGATATTGGTCTGTAACCATGGGCATGTAACTCGTTTTTGTTTGTTTGTTTGTTTAGCATAATAGCAGAAGAACACTATAGTTGTTGCAGGATGGGGTCTTCCATAGCAACTGCATTGTACCAATATCTAGAGTGATCTGTGGCCAAGGACACATCCCCATTCCAAGTCCAGGAGAGAAGCAACCAGAGCTGAGCGATTAGAAGTGTTTTGCCAAGGATGATTTGACATTTCTGTCTTGACTCTAATCCCAAAGACATAGTAGGACTTGGTGCAATGGTCTCTAACATGTTGCTTGCCTCCAGGGATGGTCTGAGTGTTCCAATGATGTAAAGGAAAAGAATGTTAGAATTCTGGTTTTATTAATTTTTATCCTGTGTTTTTAGTCATTGTATATGTATAGCAACATATTATCATTTCTATCTAAATAAATGCACTGTGTGTACATGCTTTAAAACAAAAAAAAAGTTCAGAGACTACTGATAATACAGTGGGTCTTAATATATTTAATAGCAAAAAATGATGGTACAAAGCCAGTGAAGGTGAAGCTACTCTGGTTGCTAAGGGCAGCTGGGGTGAAGGAGTGGGATAGACACTCACCCACTTAGCTGCAACAGAACCTTAGGGCTCTGAACAACACAAATAGAACACCACAGGCAGCAGGATATGGAGTTGCTGGAAGTGATCTGAGAGGTATCATCTTGGGGGAATAAAACTAATTAGAGCCGAGCAAGCTCCTGAGCACAGTCATCAGCGTGAAGGATCCAAACAGCTATGGACGAGCCAGGCAATAGAACTGAACAAGGGAAGCCTCCTAGGCAAGAGTAAAGTAGTTCTGAAGATGGGGTTGGGGATTTTAGGATTTTCCTAGCAGAACTGAGTAGATGAATAACTGCAGCAGCTTTTAAAAGGGACACCTGTAGCCATAGATAAGTGCAGGGAGGGAACAAGCAAGGATACCCCTCTGGGCAAGCATCACCTACCAGATTAACAAGGAAGACTAAAGAGTTCTTAAATTCCCTTCCATTTCTAGCATCCTATGATGTTTGAAGACCATGGGTCCAGGAAGCAATACTTTCCTCTCTCACTCCAAAGTGGAATCCTATGACATTTCTGCTTCTGATGTTACAGAGATATAACCTTCAAAAGCAAAAAGAGATTACATTTTTTCAGGGAATGAGGGATAGACTCTCATCTACTTAGCTGCAACTAAACCTGTAGGTTTTGAACAAAAGAAAGTTTAACCAAGAAAGGAGGGGTGGCTAACTTACTAGCAGAAATGATTTATCAAGAAGAGGTATGCTTGGGGGCACCTGGGTGGTTCAGTTGGTTGGGCAACTGCCTTCGGCTCAGGTCATGATCCCGGAGACTGGGGATCGAGTCCCACATCAAGTTCCCTGCTCAGTGGGAAGCCTGCTTCCCCCTCTCTCACTCCCCCTGCTCATGTTCCCTTTCTAGCTGTATTTATCTCTGTCAAATAAATAAATAAAATCTTTTAAAAAAAGAAGAAGAAGAGGTATGCTTAAGAGCGATGTGTGCTGCAAAGGAAGCAGTCAACAAGACAAAGAGGCAACCCACCGAATGGGAGAGGATATTTGCAAATGACACTACAGACAAAGGGCTGGTATCCAAGATCTATAAAGAACTCCTCAAACTCAACAACCAAAATAAAGATCACCACATTAAAAAAAAAAAAAAAAATGAGCAGGAGACATGAAGAGGCACTTCTCCATAGAAGATATACAAATGGCTAACAGACACATGAAAAGATGTTCATCATCACTAGACATCAGGGAAATTCAAATCAAAACCACACTGAGATACCACCTTACACCAGTCAGAATGGCCAAAATTAACAAGACAGGAAACAACAAGTGTGGAGAGGCTGCGGAGAAGGGGGAACCCTCTTACACTGTTGGTGGGAATGCAAGTTGGTGCAGCCGCTTTGGAAGACAGTGTGGAGATTCCTTAAAAAATTAAAAATAGAGCTATCCTATGACCCTGAAATTGCATTACTGGGTATTTAACCCAAAGATACAGATGTAGTGAAAAGAAGGGCCATATGTACCCCAACGTTCATAGCAGCAATAGCCATGATTGCCAAACTGTGGAAAGAGCCAAGGTGCCCATCAACAGATGAATGGATAAAGAAGACGTGGTCCATATATACAATGGAGTACTATGCCTCCATCAGAAAGGATGAATATCCAACTTTTGTAGCAACATGGACTGGACTGGAAGAGATTATGCTGAGTGAAATAAGCCAAGCAGAGAAAGTCAAGTATCACATGGTTTCACTTACTTGTGGAGCATAAGAAGTAATATGGAGGATAGTGGGAGAAGGAAAGGAAATGGAAAGTGGGGTAAATCAGGGAAGGAGACAAAATATGAGAGACTTTGGACTCAGAAACAAACTGAGGGTCTTGGAAGGGAGGGGGTGGGGGGATGAGAGAGCCTGGCGGTGGGTACTGAGGGCACATATTACATGGGGCACTGGGTGCGGGGCATAAACAATGAATCTTGGAATACTGAAAAAACAAAATAAAATAAATTTTAAGAAAAGAATGAGAAAAAAAGAATACAGCTGCATATCAATAGAAAGACTGTCATAGAATAGGGAAAAATGGGAAGAAATATATCAAAATGTTAGTAGCGAGTTATATGTGGTGAGGATTTGTGTAATTTCAATTATTCTTTGTGTTTTTCTGTTTTTAAATTTTCTGTGAATATTTTGTATTATTTTTAGTGAGGAAAACCTACATTACCTCAAATAAAGAAAAATTATTTAGGAGCAAAAAAAAAAGAGAGAGAGAGTGACGTGTGCTTCTGAGTGGGTGATAAGCCGGGGTAGGCTGGAAGATAGGCAGCTACTGCACATACCCAGATGCCCTGCGCTTGCTCTGGGGGTTTTTTATGTTCCTGAGTTGCACAGTGTTCCCTCTGGTGTCTTGGGCAGGGGTCTGCCCACAGAAGTGTTTCCCCCAGTGGCTGAAAGTCACCAAATAGCACCTCAGCATTGACAATATACTCTGCTCTGAGGCAGCAACATATTCAGGGCTGACTTCCTTCTCCCTGATGTATTATCAGCTCCACTCACTGGGTGGCTGCCTCATCCTCTGCCTCTGACTCAGTCCCTGCACCCTCTTGTTTGGTGGTCTGGGGCTTCATCTTTATTCCTCCTTGTCTTTGACTTTCAATAATGCCTAGTTCCATTTTCTTCTAACTTCTCTTCCAGCTCTGACGCTTGTTCCCTGGCTTCACGCACACCCTTATATCAATCACCAAATATTCAGTGCAGTACAAAGGAGGAACTCTCAAAGACTTTTGAGAGAATATTCAAGATATTTCTTATGTATCCATTTCTTTGAGCATAATGAAGTCCAATCACAGGCCTAAGTGAGAGATCTGCTAATAGCTAACCAAGCCCTGTGACCAACATCTGGGAGCCATAACAGACAGAAAAGTTACACAGGAGGACTTTCTCTTCATTGAAAAAATCTATCACAGTCACCCTCTTTCCAGATGCCATAATCAAAAGGCTGCAGAAAAACATAGTCATGAAAAATTGAAAATAAAGTGGAATAAAGAATCTAGGATTCATTTACAGGGGTGGGGAAACCTACTATGTCTCTTTGACGCCCCACCCCCCGAACTCTCCTCCATTGCTTCTATTCTTCAACTACAGTATAAAATCTGATTTTACTGCATTTTAGGCACCTGTGGCCCTCACAGGCACATAGACTTCAATTGTGCATCTGGAAGTCTACCCTGTGGAAATGTCAATGGTTCTCTGCATCTCTAATCTAAAGGATATGCCTACCAGAAGAGCCCGACTTTCATGCTCTGTCCTGGCTGACTGGCTTCCAAGGAAGTATCTACTGTTTCTTTGGAACTTAATCATGTCAACACAGATTCTGTTGCATGAGGAGACCTAAGCCTGGGAGTTGAGAACTGAATAGTTCAAAACCAAAGCTAGAGGGTGCAGCCCTACATCTCTGGGAGTCTGCCCATCCAAAGCCAGCCTTATGGATCTTCATAGATATCAAAATCTGATGAATAATGTTTTTCTAGTTCCAAAAGGGATCTAGATCAGTGCCCTACCTCATCTCAGATGAGACAAAGACTCTGTATGCAGCTAAGGTTTAAGCAAGTTGCACTCTACTTCAGAGACCTAGCTTATCATCAAGGTCCACAGGCTTTAGCTACTCAGAAGACAGCCCAGCAACATGGACAGAAAGACTTATCAAGTGCAGTGCTTAGGAGATTCTTAGTCTCAAGGGCCCTTTTCAGAACTGTGGGCCACTTCACCATCTCCACTGATGCTGGGTCTTCTTCTGAGGCTATTTAAGCTAAGCATGTTGGGTTAGGGCAGGGCATAAGACAAGTATGTGATTCAGGAGATGATGCCCTTTCTACCATTCCAGCAACATTAATGAATCAATGAATCTCATTCTGGATTCAGCCTAGCATAGGCTGCATGAGTCTGTGGGGCCCTGAGATGCTGTATTGTTTCCCCTGAGGCCTGGGCAAGGAATAATTTAATCTCTAGGGATTCACTAATCAGACTGTATGGGGAGAAATTAGTCAATCCCCTCTCCAGTATGTGTTTAAGAGAGCCAAAGAAGACCTTCTGTCCATAAAACTATTCTCTTCATCAACACACTGCTCCCTGAAATTCTACCTTAAGTTGTGACAACACATCTAGGAGGCAGGTATCATCAGCCCAGGCCTGGCACTCAGGGGGGTGCAGAACACTCTTTTGCCTGACGTTAGGCTCCATACTGGAGCTCTTCTCAATCCCATTCTGGATCTTTTTCATCCCAATCTAAAAAGCAGAGTTCATATTCTCAGCAGGGCAGAATAGCTCAGCTGGGGAAACACAAAAAACTTACCAGTGTTCTCCATGGAAAAAGGAAAAACCAACCAAACATTGCTTTAAGACTAGAGAGGTGAATGCAGGAATTTCCTGAACTAGGCTTCGTCCTCCAAACAAATGCCAGAGGCAATATGGCATGTGCTGCACTGCCAATTATTACCATAACCCATGACAGTCAAAAGCAAGACAGAAAATCAGGAGTAGGGACATTGACACAGAACAGAAGAAGAGAAACACCCAGATAGAAGTGGCCAACCCAAGTAATACAATATGACCTGGCAGCCTGGATGTGTAGAGCATTTCCGAGAGGGCACATCTATCAGGCGTTTCTTACCACCTTTCTGGCCACCCTAGGAAGTAGATAATGAAGTTCTTTTTTCCTGTTTTACAAAGAGGATTAAGAGTCCTGGGGAGGTTGAACCCTTTGCCCAAGGCCATACATTTCATAAATGCAGGGACAAAGTTGTGTCTTTTGCTTCCTAGGTCAGTGCTTTCATGCTCTCCCATGAGGTAAGGGTAGAGAGCTAACTGTCTACTTCAAAAATAAATAATTAAAAAATATATCATTCAGGTCATAATAAAGAAGCTGTCCAGGCTTCATAGACATCATGGGGGCTAAATTGGTGACAACAGTAAGGCAGTCCTCTTTTACTCCCAAGACTTTGCCCCCCCAAAAAAGAAGGTAAGGCCCATCAAGGAAAGATATAGAATCCTGATAGTGGTTTTTGTCATCGCTTCCCATCTGGGGCTCACCCAAAGAGGCATCCACCCTGGTGCCAAGTAAGACTGGGCATTCTTTTTTCCATGGGATAAAGCCAGGGGACTCCCAAGGAAACTCCAGCTTCTCTTGAAGCCTGTAGGCTGACGGGCTATTTCCATCTGCCACATTCTCTCTTCCAACATTCTCTTCTCTTTGAGGAGAGTGGGAAATCCCTTGGCACTGGGCTGTTCAAAAGAACAAGGTTGGCTTGTTCAGGGAAGCCAAAGGCTTCTTTAGGCCTGTCTTCCTAGAAACAGAAATGCCCATAGATGCTTGGCCCCACCACTGTCATGTTTTTAGCAATCTCACATACATCGTTGCATTCACCCTTAGTCACACCTGGCACAACTTTGAACTTTTGCTCTCTGTTCTGCATTTGTCTACAGCTGCTTTGAATCTCTTATTTTGATTGCACCCATGCCCGTATTGTCCATCATGAAGGCAGCGTGATGCTGTGGAGTGGGGAAGTAAAAAGACCTGGATCCTTTGGCTCGTTCATTCACTAGAATACAGGATATTTAGAATGTACACGGATGTGCTTTGCACGCTGCAAGTCACCATTTAAACATGAATTATTAATATAGAGACTCAGGCCTACTCAATGTGGAGTTTCTCTTGCTTAGTTCAAAGCCAAGACCAAATAGATAAATTTAAAATAGATATTTTGATGGTATAGTGATGATAAAGGCAGGTGCTTTTCATAGTGTATAGACCAAGCAAGTCAGGTGGACACATGTCTGAAATTTGATATTGTACTATCTTGAGCATATCATTCCGCATATCAAGAAACACCTGATTTTAAGACATCTCCCAGTTCAGTTACAAATGTCCTTCACAGTATGAGAAAGCCTCTGAATAGGACAAGGCTTCTCTTTTGTTTCTTGGCCCCTCACCTTAATCGTTGGGCAAAAGATACTGTGGAGCTGCACTGTTCCATGATGTTCTTTGTGCACTAAGTTGAAAGAGTTTCAGGGAAACAGAGTAGTGGCCAAGGTTACAAGTTCATTTCCCAATAGTGTATCAGAGAGGGGGACAAAGTTCAGCTCAGTCCTTCACTATCACACTGAAATGCACCAAACTAGCTATGAACACAGGTTATTAAAAACTCTGTTCAAATATTGGCTCAGTCACTATCTGATAATGTGACCTTGAATAAGATATTTGGACTCCCTTTGCCTCAGTGTTCTCATCTATAAAATGAAAGGAATAGATTAGATAATCTCCAAGGGCCTTCTCAATAATTCCAATGACCTTTACTTTTCAAAGTAAATTATTGTAATTTATCCAGGTGGTTGATCTTGGGAAGAGGTCATGCATTCTTTCCTACCATTATGACTATGTTTGGGAAATGGTTATATCTTTGTGCCCCAAAATCACTCAAATCCAATCAAAACATCTCTAAAATGCCTTATTTCTTCCAAAAGGAAATAATCAGGGGCAGAATCTAGCAGTTAATACGGCTAGAGCTCTTGACAATCCTTCTGATGGACTGGGGAGTTGAGTGATTCAATCTTAAACTTCCACATCAAATCCTTTAGAGGACACCAGTTAAGGAGCTAAGATTATTAGACTCCCAGAAATTACGGATTTTCTAAAAACAATCTGTTCTTTATCTCACAGCAAGAGTACACCAAAACTGAAAGAGATGGTTTGTGAACAAGAATTTGAGGGCAGATACCCTTAACAATTCTCCCCAAAGGACTGTCAGTGCCTATTGTGGGTTTACTTTTAGATTTGATTCTCCAAACATATAAGGCACACCCATGACATTCCTGTAAAGGCTCTCAAGTCATCTATGTCTCCCCATTTCACCCACCTCCAGTGGTTTCCCATCTGACCTACTTCAGTAGCCTCCCACTGGCCTACCTCTTTCCATGTTTGCTCACCTCTAATCCATTCTGCAAATGCAACAAGAACAAGATTCAAACATGTAACTCATGATCTTCACTCTCATCATGAGTCACATCAGTGGTGTTCCATCACTTCTAGAAAAAAGACCAAAATGATAAACATGACCTTCAGCTGGGCAGGGGTTGCATCTTCTGACCCCTTCTCAGCTCTCGCAACTTATCTTGCACCAAAGTCCCTACCTCTCTATCCAGCTGAATAGAATATCCTCTGATTCTTTTTCCTAGTTGTCTCTGCATTGTTTTACTCTGTCTTGTTTACTCTGCCCCTTCCTCTGCTTCTTCCCTTGGGTTTGGGTAATTTTCACTCTTCATCCTTCAAATCTCAGCCCAGTTGTCTCTTTCATGGGAAAGGCTTCACTGGCCTCCCTAGCAATATCAAGCCCTCCTTAGGGGCAATCATAGCAGCATACACTTTCCATTCCAAAGTCTTATCTCAGTTGTGATTTCACAATCATATGGACATTTATTTGATTCATGTCTGTATAGCCCACTAGACTATAAACTTCAGAAGAACAGGGACCATAATGATTTTTGTTCAGACATCACATTCTCAGTGCCTAGCATAGTGCTTGCCACATACTAATTACTCAATAAATAACACGTCAAGTAAACTAATGTGCTTGGCATTAAGAGCACTGTGAGATGACACAGTGAGATAACACAAGATGCCCTGGTGTTCAGAGTCCCACAACCATGAAATGGCAAGTCTGAAACAGGCAAGGCTTCAAAAAAACGACTGGGTATAAGACATGAGAAAGGCCCTTGTCAATTTCTTCTGCTTCGTTGGGGCCCTTATACCTTTTCCATATGAACATGAATCCATTTAAGTATCACTTGCTCAAACATAATTCATTTCTCCGCCATCGACATTTCACTCCTTGTGAACAACACAATTCCTCTTTCTGTCGGCACAGTGTATACTTGTTGACACTGCGAGCACGACTCTAGGTCGCAAATAATTGGAGCCATGTCAACAGACATCCTGATTAAATCTGCTAAGTAATTTGGGTTTACATTAAACCAATAGCCCACATCAGGGCCCACATCTGTGTTTACAGAACAGCTCTCACTATCAGTCGTGTCTGTCGCAACATGTGATGTGAGATCTGAAAACATGCAGCTCCGGTTCTGAGCCGCTTCGTGTGTTTGGGTGGTAGCTTGGAGCTGGAGTTTATTGACAAGCGTGAACACTGCAGTGAGTGACCATCATAGGCATTCTTTGCACATTTCCATCTCCCATTATCAGAGCACATCTTCATGCCTCTCTGTCCTCACTCTGCAGATGGGGAAGTGGATGGGTAGGGTGAGATCCAGGGGCCCAGATGTCCTTTAGCATTCAATCAGATGGAAGAGAATGAGAGGATAAATAAGCTGACATATGACATTTGTGTGACCTTGGTGATTACCTGTTCATTTGTCCATTCAATTCATCCTTTCACTCAACCAGTCAACAAATACTTTTGCAGCACTTGTTCAATAACTGCCATTGTCCTAGGCACTTAAGATATGTTGGAGAACAAATCAGATGTGTTCCCTGCCTCTTTGAACCACAGTCTAGGGAGGAAAAGAGACCTAAAACAAAGAGTTACTTTAAAATACCTAGACTTGGGGCACCTGGGTGGCTCAGTCATTAAGTGTCTGCCTTCAGCTCAGGTCATGATCCCAGGGTCCTGAGATCAAGCCCCACCTTGGGCTCCCTGCTCAGCACGAAGCCTACTTCTTCCATTCCTACTCCCACTTGTATTCCCTCTCTCACTGTCTTTCTTTCTGTCAAATAAATAAATAAAGTCTTAAATAGAATAGAATAAAATAAATAAAATAATAAAATAAAGTAAAATAAAATAAAATAAAATGGCTCATAGTGTTAGAAGAAACCTAGTATAATGGTCTTGCATCATAAAAAGGAAGATCTAACCTAGTTTAGAGCATGGAGAATGCTCTAGGAAGCAATAGTTAAGCTGAGCCCTGAAGGGTAGAATGCAAGTTTAGCCAGAAACAGCATGATAAGAGGATCAGAATTTTCCAGGCCCAGTAACCTCACAGATGAAGTACTTGAAGAAAGAAAGAACTTGGTATTTTTGGGGAACTGAGCAAGTCTAGAGTGGTTAGAGCCCCCAAGCTGGGAGGGGAGAGAGGTGTGAGGTGAGATAAAATGAGACCAGGGGCTGGTTATGGCAGGTGGACCATGCTGAGTACTTTGGACTCTATTCTAAAGGCAACCAGATGTCTACCTAGAGTTTTGAGCAAAGCAAAGATAAGGGGGCAACATGTGACTGGCCTATGTCACAGTGACTTTGAAGAAATGAGGTCAAAGAAAAATTCTACAGGCAAACCATAAAGCTTGGGACCATCACTATTCTAAGTACAACCACTAGGCAAACGCCCATGAATGGTAAAGCCTATGAAAATTCCCTGGGAATAAAGGTTCGAAAATGACCACTCAGGCCATTTCAGAGAGTCTGTCCCTTGAAATGCCAAACATGCTGGTTTTCTCCATGTTAGATTTGAGTGTGTCATCCGACTGTCACTTATCATCCCCCACGAACATACAAGCAGCCATTCCAATCAATGGCCTGTGTCCTAATGCATCGATTCATCTTGGCCTTTCCAGGGGTCTCTCTGCACAACATCTCTGCTCATTAAAGGGAATGTGCCTGCATCATAATGATAATGCTCTGCACTTACCCAGCACATTGCCCAGGGGTGTCTCAAAGCATTTTGCAAACATTTAATTAAGTCAGTCTAGTGACTGCAGCTTCGTCCCTAGTGTCTCAGCACCAAGGGGTCTGGGTGGGAGGGAGGTGATAGCAAACAAGGGCAAGGCCTGTCTCCAGCACCTGTTCTGGGGCACAGGGGCCAGCGCGGTGATGGGCAGGAGTCTCTGAAGGCACACATGACTGCTCATGGCTCTATCTGGTAGAGGCAGCCTGTAGGCCCCTTGCCATGGGTGCCCAAAGGGAGAGCACCGAGGCCTGGAGGCCACAGCAGGGAGTTCTGGAATGGCAGAGATAGAAGTCAAGAGGAAGTAGCTCGCTTTCTTTAAGAAGCTGTGAATGTGATTTTGAGGGTAGTGTGCGTGTCTTTGCACGTGTGTGTGTGTGTGTGTGTGTGTGTGTGTTGACAGGAGGAAGGGAAGGTGAAGACAGGAAAGAATGTGTATTCACACACCCACAGGAAGGCAACAGTAAGCAAATTGTCTTAAAAGTTTTCTTCGGTTGTAGGATTACATTTTGCTCCACCCCAGAAGTACTTTCCTTTTTTTTTCTTCCCCAGAAGTACTTTCAATTTTGACCCTCTCCCAAAAACACCATTGCCGTGGACTACAGAGCTGAGCCATGTAGAAATCTGCTAAATGGAATGATATCCATGACCCTCTGTTTTACCACCTCCCTGCCCTCCTGGGAAAGGCAGATGTAACCAAGACTTCACAGATTAAGAAGCAAAATCCAAGCCTCAGCCTCCCACCAGCGGCATAAAAAGGCAAGAGGGACAAATGTCCTGGGAGTTTGGTGTCTATAGCAGGTACAGAAGTGGTGGGAGAATAGAGCAGAGCCGCCCCAAGGTAACGCCAGCCTGTCTCCTTCTGCCGAGTGCCTGCCCAGTCCCTGCATCTGGAAGGTGTCACTCAGCATCCAGAGGTGCTCATACCACCTCTTCTGACAGCCTGGCTTGTCAGCAGCCACAGGCCGTCTGTGGGCTGACACTTGAGTTCACTGACAGGAATAGCCAGGCTTTGCTTTCCCTCTGTCCTCTCTCCCCAGCCCTCACCAGCTGCAAGAAGATGGCAGCAGGCCATGGGCCCCTCTTCAGTGACTAGGGACAGGAAAGCACACAGGCAGTGGACGACCGGGCTCCTGGAATACCGCAGTCCAAGGCTGGTCAACAAGCCCACGTCCATAACAGCCCACCAAAAGTAGTGCAGAACAATGTTTTGGGAGACCGCCATGTCCGCTGCTCTCATTTTCAGGGCAGAGAAACCAAGGGCTGGGAAGCTCGAAGTCAGCATGCATATCTCTTTGGGAATCCAAAAGAAGAATGCTGGTAATTTCCTGTTTTATTGGATCTATGTTTCTTGGGGCAAGAGGGCACCTAACTTAATAGATTTTGTTTAATTATAGCCTATCTTCCTGGATAAATGAATGGAGGAATTATATTCAGATGATTTTCATCACTGTGGTGAAGACAGGGACAAAGGTGAGCTGGTATGGTCCTGGCTTGTCTTCTTCCTCCTGCAGCAATAAGGAGTGCTCACTCCATCTATGTGCACGCCTCTGTTGGCCTTACTGTTGGAGGCCATAACGAGGTGCTCTTTTCTTGCTTTTAGTGACAAAAATTCAGAAATGCTCCATTTGTCTTCATCTTACTTAGACTTTTGGCTATTCTGTCCAACTAAAAACAAGAAGCCTACATCACTGGAACCCATTCTGCATATTGGTAGGCTGAGATTCAAGGGAATACCTTGAGCCAACCAAAGAAACCTCAAAGAACTCCTGCCCGGGTCTCAGTTCTCCACTTTTCACACTCTTGGAGGTTTACGGGGAATCACATCTCAGGGTACTCTCCCTCTGCCCCATGAAGCCTGACACAGGTTTAAGACAGGGAGCGGGAGCAGTAGGGTAACAGTCGGTGGCTGACATGGGACGTGCAGGCCCAGAGCTGCTACATAACAAACTCAAGGCAAGTGCCAACTATCTCAAGAATCTTCTGTAATTTTCCTGGGCTACAGAGACATGGCAGAAGGTTCTAAGAATGACAGAAAGCACAGAGCAGCTAGGACTGAAGCAACACATAAGAACCTCAAGCTATTCGGGATTTCTGATTAATCTCAGGTTGATAAATGCTGCCTGGCTCCAGGCTGCTGAAAAAGCCATCTTTATGAGGCTGCCGACACCTGTCTTCTTCTCAGGCCTGCTATTGCCACTGGGCCCATGCTGAGTGCAGGCAGCATGTAGTCTGACCTTATTAACATGTCCATCATTTGTAAGGGATGGAGGGCCACAGGGTAAGTTGGGGGAGAGGGTCACAAATCGATGATTAGGAAAAGGATGACAAGGTCTTGATCATAACTGGATGCTCAGTCCTTGTCCATAACTCATATCTCATATATAGTGAGTCTAGGGCTGGGATTCTCCCATGGCAAAGGGTTCTCCTATTGAATCCCTCATGAAAACGAGGCAATCTTAGCAAGCTCCTCAACTCTGTGATGGTCATGGGGAAAGAATTCATGGAAACTTGGATGTAGAAACCACCCCAACACTCACCCAAATCCAAGCATTCCGGCCCAAGGAGCCCAAGGTCCAGGGCACTTCCCTGCAGGAAGATGTGAGAATGTATGTGGGGGTAAAAGAAGACCCCTACACCTCATAGAGCTGTTTATGTGACTCCAGGGTTTCAAGCCTGATTAAATACCAGACTATGTGGCTGTAGCTGTGAATCCAAGCTGACAGATCTATGCATGGGACACAATTCAGTGCAGTCCAGGTAGATGGGGACGCTTTACAGCTAACCGCCCTGCTTAGAGTCACAGCATAGGAGACACAAGCAGGACCCGCCGGGGAGAGGGGCCTAACAGGAGGACGTGGTTTGAACCTGAGAAAAGGAGGGCTGCGCTGTTCTCCAGGGAACGGAGCCTTGAGCACTAACTACAGTAACATCTCCTCACCTCCACCTCCATTCCATCCTGTCAGGTCTTGAGCCTGAAGGGAAAAGGAGCCAGAAGACAGGTTTCTACTGGAGTGCTGCAGGCCATAGACACAGATTTTAAAGTGTAGACCAAGTGGGTTTACAGTGCTCCAGAAGGTTCTAGCATGCTTGTTGGAGAGGCATGTCTGACGTGGGGGCAGGGATTCTGCATTTTAATCCCTTTTCCCTATCCCACGCCCAACCCCACCTCCTGATTTGAATGTAAAATGTCTTTCCTTTTAGGCTTCTCAGGCCTTGCTACCCCAAGTTACTTATCTTTCCATAAAGCCCCCAGACCCAAGATCAACATTGGTTTCCGCACAGACCCATCTCTCCTCCTACCTAGGGCCACAAAATTTCATGATCTCAGGAATGTCTCAAGCCTTAGTGTGACCTTTAAAATGTCGTCAACTTAGGCCCTGTCCCCATTTTGGGTGGGGGGGTTCATTACATTTTCCACCTGTTACTGCCTCTCTCATCCCTGAGATTCAGCCTAGAAAAACAATTTATGACCATCAGTCTCCCCCTGGAAGGCACCAAGAGACAACAACATTCACCTTAAAATTATTCTGGGATGGAAACATGTTTACTGAGGTATGGAAGGCTGCAGAATAAAATGGCATTGAGGCCTAACCAGGTCTGGATTTGACTATGACATTAGCCTCTGCTTTAAGACACAGGAAAAGTAAGTGGCTAACGAGCTGGTATTACCCCGATGGGAGAAAAAGCATCATCTGAAACAAAGAAAAAGAGAAGTCTAAAAACCTGGTGAAGGGAGTAAGAGAAGCAAGGACGCAGAAGTCACAAGTAAGCCATTTGTGCCCATCAGAACTTTTGTGTCCAGCCGGGTTTCACTTCCCACAGGAGCCCTTCATGAAGTGTTTTCCTTCTCTCCCTTAGACCTCCTAACGCCAACCTTTCCCCCTCCCTGGGAGACCTCTCAGGCCAGGCTCCTGGCACAGTTAACACACAGAACAGCCTCTGAGCACAAGCCACCGGAGGCTCTCCCCTGGACCCTGCCGCCGTCCCTGTCCGCCATACTTTATTCTGGGGAGGGCCGACGGGCCAGGAGGCTGAGGTCATTCCCTTGAGCACAGCAGGCTGTAGGTACAGATGCTTCTCCAGCAGGCGAGGTCAACACTCCTGACCAAGGGGGTGGAGCTGCGTTCCCAGTGCCGTGGGACCTCTAGAGGGAGGCATCACCCAGATTCCTTCAGGGTGCCCTGCAATGCAGCTTCAGCTGATGGGACTCACCCACTCCCCTCTTGAGGTGTGATTTCCTGATTCCTGCCTGAAGAAGAGCAAAGCCACAGCCAAGGGCCCTTGGAGTGGGGTCCTGAGCTCTGCTGCTCGGCTTGCCTGGGCCCCGGCATAGGGGGAGGAAGGCAACGTGGCACCACGAGGTCCCTGGGGCTGCCAGCCAGTCTGGGGACTTGCACACACAGGAAGTTTGTCTCTCACACTGTGGACCCAAAGTGCCCACCTGGCTCCCTCTACCAGGCTGGAGCAGGTATTGAGTCCTCCCAGCCCACCCTGCCCTTATCCCCTGAACCCTGCTGGCCAATATCCCCTCCCAGGACATTGGAATCTGGAAGACGAACGAAGCACCCTGCACTCTGAACTTCTCAGCCTAAAGAACAGCTGGGAACACGATTCTGTGGGCCATCTCTGCTACAAGAAGTACAATTAAAACAACAACAACAACACCTTGGAATACATCATACAAGGAATTTCTTCTTTTCTTTAAAAGTCACTTCTCTCCTCTTTCTCCCCAGTAAACTTTCATATTTCTAATTTCACTCTGGTAGTTTAGAAATATTAGGTATTTAATTTCTTGAGAACAAAAACCCAAACCAAATGATTCTCAACATAAAAATGTAAAATTATGTGTTCTACCTATATCAGGATATGTAGGGTTTTAGAATCTCAAAATTTGTGTGTGTGTGTGTGTGTGTGTGTGTGTGTGTGTATAATTTTACATTAAGCTAATATTTACCCAAATGCATGTATTTCAATTTGGGTGGGGGGAGAAGAAAACCCTTACTGGGTTGGGGTTTAGTATGGAAACCCCAGAAACCCTTTGATGTTGCCTAAAACCTTGGCAAACATAACCCGGTCCCTTCAGCATTGTTTGAAGGATGCCTGCAGGCATTCAGATGTCTGCTTGTGAACGGCGTGCGTGCAATTATCAAATCTATTAAAACGTGTTGGGTTTTGCAACACTTCTACAAGCTTATTCTGGTAGGATTGCAGCATCTTACCTGTGTCACTGCAGATTTGTTTTCCCCGAACAAGTAAGTGCTGTTTATAGGTAGGATCACATCTAAGTCACTAGATAAGGTAGGGAAGGTGCTGAGGAGAATCAGGTAAATCCAGATTCCCAGCCTTCCCCAGGAGAACATGCCAAATTCTGTCAAAGGAAATTCACATTTCCCAGGTGAGGAGTAGGAAGAGTCACTGGGAAGATTATAGATTCCAAAGGCATAATCTGCCCATTTGGCAGAAGGATAAAGAAAGGGTGAGAGGTGGTAGAAAGACCGTGTGAAGGTAAGAAATGCAAGAGCAGAGGAGGATCAGGAGAGCAAGAAGCTGGAGTGAGAGAGTGGGGGAGACGGGGTTCAGGAGGAAGGGGGAGGGAGGAGGAGGGAGGGTGGAGGGAGAGGAGTGGAGTGAAAAGAGACAGGCAGAGAGACAGGAAAGGCAGAGATAAGGGGACGTGGAGAGGTGGAGACTGATTCAGAAACACAGAGAAACCAGATGAAGACAGAAATAAGGATGCCCCATCTGCCCTGCGGGTCCCAACACAAGCTGCCAGAAGGATTTACGACTGGGAGTTGCAGCCCCTCTTTTTTTACCCTTGGGACCACAACTGGTTAATGCCAGCTGGTACCTTGCAGAGAAAGAGCGGCGCCTCACAGCACGGTGCAGCTCTCGAACCCAGCTCACACGGAGAGCCTCGCAGGGAACAGAGCAAATCCCGTGCTGCAAGCATCTGCGTGCCCCTGAGTGAGGAGCGGATGTGTGTGCCTGCATACAGCAAGCCCACCTCTGTCCCCCACATGCATTTCCCACTCCGTCTCTTCCTCCCGGGTTCTCCTCCTCCCCCTTCCTCTTCTGCTCTAACATCTCCAAATCGCCCCAGGAATAGACAGACCCCTTCCCCGGTACCTGGGATGAAGAGCAGGGCGGTTGTCGCGGAGAAGACGATCCAGCAGGCGGGGTGGTACATCTTGAGGCTGCGGTGTCTCAGCTGCTGGGCTTGCTACTGCTTCTGCTGCTGCTACCGCTGCTGCCTTCCTCTGTGCGGAATTCTGAGCAGGTTTAAATCCAATGTTTGCAAAGGGAGGGAGAGAGCAGAAGAGAGAGGGAGCAAGAGAGAGCGCGCGGAGATGGGAGCAGGCAGGCAGCCTCTCTGATTTTTTTTTCTTGCACATACACACAACTGGTAAGAATCATCAGCACCAATCTGTACAGGGCTCCAAGCAGACCTCCTCCAAGGCGCGCATTGGCTGCACTCGCTGAGCGACACCCGGAGGCTTTCCTTCTGGGAGACTGGACTCCAGGGGGAGTTAAAGCGGGTCCCTTCCTCACCCCTCACCCTGAGCTCGGCAGTGCGCTGTGGTGTCTGTGTCAGGATGCGAGTGTGTGACCTCCTTGGGCACGCACGAGCGCCTCAGTGGGCAGTGGGGAGGAGGCTGGAACTGCTGGTGTCCTTATTACCAAAGCAGGGCTCAGGACACAGCAAGAAAGGAAATGTGACTAAAGCCCATGCCAATTCCTATCATTGTTCCTTCTTCCCAGTCTCCAGGGAGGGGGTCAGAAGAAGCCGTAACCCCCAGGAACACTGAAATGTTTAAATCTGTTCCCTGCTCCCCAATTCTGCTATTAAGAGCACTTGGAAACAATTCAGTTTTCCCAGCAGGAAGATGGGTGCGTTAGGATTTTTTCACAAAGGACGCAGAGAATTGGCCAGTTCCCCACAATTAGAACATTCTGAAGCTCTACCAAGACAAGATGCTGTAGAAGCTCAAACAATTGATATGATTACAGCATAGGCAGGGATATATTCAGATTAGATCTCAAGGAAGCGGAAATTTGCTGGAGTCATCAGAAATCCCCAAGAGGAGGCCTGGGAGAATACCTGTGGCTTTCTGTCTTTGCTTTTCCTTTTCACAGTCCAGCCTGCCCCACAGTACTTCTGGGTATGGTATACCTCAGGATTTCTCCTGCTCGGCACCTGCCCTGAAACAGCCTGTAGCCTTCTCTAAAGCATGCTTATGGGGGGTATATGTTGCTCACTGAGCAAATGCTACCCCTGAAGTACCCTTTGAACTTTGAGCATCTGTGATAAAAACAACACTAGGTTTTACCAAAGGGACTGGGCAAGTATATATAACACTATTTCCATCCCAGGGTGTCCCCCAAAGACCCACAGGGGCTTGGGTCCCTTCCCAGCTCAAAGTGTATGCACGGCTAGAGATCTTGAGTGCCTGTCCCCTGTGTGAGAGCGTTCTTCCTCTCCATGGCGATGGCTAATGTCTCCCCACAGACCTACTACGGCACGTGTATTCACACGTATTATTTTAGTTAATCCTCACCATAGTCTTGCCAGGTAGGCACTATTACTCCCGGATTTTAACAGGCTAAAACTGAGGTTCAGAAAGCTTTGGCAACTTACTGTTGGTCGCACAGCTGATGGGCATCGGGATTCAAGCACGGGTCTGTCCTACAGCAAGAACCCCGCTTTCTGTGCCTATAACCAGTGGCCAACAAGCCATTTTAGTCTGGCAGAGCTCCTCCTTTTCTGCAAAGTGAAGCCCATTTGCTTTTGAATAAGTAAGACAATTAATTACTTGCCTCCTTATAAACAAGTCTGAAACTTTGAGTCAAGTAGGAAACATATGATGCATATATATATAATCATCACCTGGCACTTATGAAGTATGTACTTAATATAAAGTCCTTTTTTTAAGGTTGGGGATATAAAGAATATAATTTTCTCTTGTTTGGAAAGGGTATACAGTGTATTTGAAGAGACCAGACAAAAATTAACATATCTTTTGACTCTAAGTAGAAGATAATAAGACACACAATAGGTAGTAAAGTTGAAACCTACACACCAAAGTCGCAAACATGCCATTCGCAGACAAACTGATCTGTGAGTGCTTTGAACGATGCAAGAATCCTACAGAAGTTTATAAAAATCATAACTAGCGGCTGAATCTTCTAGAGAACAGAACTGACTTAGAGAGGTTGGAAGGATCAAGTATACCAGAGAAATACGATAGACATTCCATGATGAAGAAACAGAGCCGACACAGAAACCTGTTGGGACCTCTTGCCTCCCTTGAGCTCACAGCCATTATTGGGCGTTGGCTGAAGTTGCCTCAGGAGCCTTCCCAGGGCACTTTGTGTACTGACCTGGCTGGATTACCGCGGGGGCATTTGGCCCAAGGGTGGGCTTCTAGTCTTAGCCCCGCCTAACACTCCGACCTGAAACCTATCTAGGCCCTTAGTGATAGCAGCGTCATTGGCCCTTATTGGCCCCTGCTGTTTCCTCCTTGTACTTCCTCCCTCGATCCTATATAACGGAGTACCTGATGCAAGTAAGCTGAGAACTGCTGCCCCTCCTCGGCTGACACAGCTCCCGGGGACCAGGCCATGGACACCTATCATCTCGCTCAGCCCCCGGACAACGGGCTGGTCCTGCTCTCCCTGCCCTGTACCAGTGTTGCGGAGAGCAACAGGAACCCTTTTGGGAGAAGCTGGGGAGGACTTCCGGGAGTTAATGGAAGACAGTGAAAAAGGCCTTGAATTCTGGATCAATGATATTTATTCCCTACTGCTGCTAGGAAATTTTTAAAAACTTAATTTCTGTTTGAGCAGGGGTGCTCTGTGAATAAGGAAAAGTATATTTCTGGAAACTAATCTGGGAAAAGTATGCAGGGTCTATTGAGGCTGGGGTACTTGTTAGCAGGCCTGGCCCAGATCTGACCAGATTAGGTGTTAACAATGGGAGAGGAAAAGCACAGGGCTGGGTCATCGATGGCCTCATACAAGTCACAGATATCACTTCTGCACCCTCTGTGGACCAAGGTTTTTAAAAACATCATCACTTTTGGGCGCCTGGGTGGCTCAGTGGGTTAAAGCCTCTGCCTTTGGCTCAGGTCATGGTCTCATGGTCTCAGGGTCCTGGGATCGAGTCCCACATCGGGCTCTCTACTCAGCAGAGAGCCTGCTTCCTCCTCTCTTTCTCTGCCTGCCTCTGTGCCTACTTGTGATCTCTCTCTCTGTCAAATAAATAAATAAAAATCTTTAAAAAAATATAACATCACTTTTTCCCCAAAGCGTTGTCTTCCAAGAAAGCATCATTGTAATTTTTTGAGAGATGAGGAAACAGAGATTCAGAGAGGTTAGGTGATTTATCCAAGGTCACACAGTTACTCAGGGGCACAGCCAAATTGCAAACCCAGGTTTTTCTGTTTCTAAATTCTCCCTTTAAAAAATCATAATATTGAGTACTCTCATTTTACTGAATATGTGTGCCAAAATCCTCTGTTATTGGCTTCATATATCCCCTATTTATCTTCTCAACAAACTTGTGAGATAGTCATTATTAGCCCCATAGTGTTCAAAGAGTTTAAGTTCCACAAAGTCGTAGAGATGTTTAGGCATAGAGCCAGGGTTTGAGGCCAGACCTGCCTTCCCCAGCAGGGCTTCAGCCACAAGGAAGGAGGAGTTTTATGTCCTCCACAGGCACTCCCTCGGTGGCGACCGTATGCTGTGTCATTTTAGGTTCTGAGGCTCCTGGGACCCATAGGGCACAGGCTTGAACATCTCTCTTGGGAAAGGACACATATGCTACCCCTTTGTGTGCTATTGGATGGGTATGAATTAATCTCTATCAACCTTTATTCGACCAGACACGATACTAGGAACTTCACGTGTGTTTTCTCCCGTTATTACTATCCCTATTCCACAGGTGAAGAAATAGACGGGTTATAGAAACCGCCAAGTTCCCTCCGGGGCTAGTAAGTGAAAGAGAAATCTGATTCTTTCTTATGCCAAAGTTTTACGTTTTTCTATTTCCTATGAGTAAAATCTTTGTTCTGAAAACATCCCATTCGGGGGCACCTGGGTGGTTCAGTCCTAAGCATCAGACTCTTGATTTCAGCTCAGGTCATGATCTCAGGGTTGTGAGAGGGAGCCCAGTATTGGGCTCTGTGCTGGGCATGAAGCCTGCTTAACATTCTCTCTCTCTCTCCTTCTGTCCCTCTCCCCCACACCCCTCCCCAAAAAAAGAAAAAAAAATCCCATTTATTCAACCAAACTATTTCCTAATACATACATGCCTGCATCCTGTACCTTTAATTAAATTCACATTTAACAAACATCAATATATATCAAGAAATATTTTAGTTTTCAAAATGCATATGCCTAATAAAAGTTTTCCTTAAGGAAACACATAAATATGTATTTTTACTGATCAATTCTTCTACGTCTGTTATATGATTAAAATATGTCTCTTTTATTTAAAAAAGAGAAGAAGAAGAAGAAATGTATGAATACATATTTAATCAATAGATGGCACCAACTCTGAAAAGAGAGATTACGGTCTACTGGGTCTATTTAAACACCTTAAAAAAATACAAATACAAATAAAAATGCTTCAGTGCATATTTACTAGGGGGACTGTTCTCTTCTCTGGGGTAAATAGTATGCAATTTTATACCTTCTATGGATCTTTTTTTTTTTCCTTCCTCTAAAGCAAACAAAATCATCACAACTGTATTTAAATAGCAAAAAGGTAGGGGAACAAAGCAACCAAAACCAGGCCATTGTGCAATGAGGCTGACTGTCACACTTTCCCCCACCCTATGCTTCTTTCCTCTGGACCAGGGACAATTGTTAAGCAAACCTCTCCATAGGCAGTGATCAGCTTCTTAGAGCTAAGTGGGGACTGAAGAAGGTGGGTCAATGCTGAGTACTTCTCCTGTGAGATAAACCTGGGTCCCCATCTCACCACATTTCCTACAAACTATGTGACCTTGGGAAAGAATACAAGGCCTCCCTTTGATCCTCGTTTTTTTAACAAATGACCAGCTACCTTTGGTCTTTCATATTTATTCATCATTCATTCATTCATTCACTCATAGAATAAATATTCCTCATGTACCTGCTGTGGGTCAGGTAAATATCTTATGTATGGGATGTGATGGGCATGTAATATAAGGCAACATAAAAAGCTGTCCTCACCCGCGGGGCGCCTGGGTGGCTCAGTGGGTTAAGCGACTGCCTTCGGCTCAGGTCATGATCCCAGAGACCAGGGATCGAGTCCCACATCGGGCTCCCTGCTCAGCAGGAAGCTTGCTTCTCCCTCTCTCACTCCCCCTACTTGTGTTCCCTCTCTGGCTGCGTTTCTGTCTGTCAAATAAATAAAATCTTAAAAAAAAAAAAAAAAAAGCTGTCCTCACCCACCTGAAATTCAGAGAAGTAGGGGAAACAAATATTAATCTGTTAATTATAGAATTGATTATATTTGTGCTAAGCAGGTGTAGAAAACATATAAGTTGGTGGGAAAGCAGAAAGAAAAGGGGAGATGGAGAGGAGTGTGGGAGGATGCTCTGAGAAGTAACTTCTAAGCTGGGTCAGAGGAAGAACTGACCAGGAGGAGAGAAGCCGAGATTGCTCCTAGCAGAGAGCACAGCCTGTGCAGAAGTCCCAAGGCAGAGACATGACTTGGGGAGACACTAAAGGCTTTCTTTCAATTCACATTTAGTAACTTTGTCCTGAAATCAACTCCATAAATAGTGTTAGGATGATGGATCACTGCATTTACAACCTGACTAAGGGACAAGGAAGGATGGAATTCTACATATTGTAGCATTGAAGTTTTATTTTTTTCCTTGTAAATAATAAAAAAGGTACAGATGGCAAAATACTACAGAATTAAAATTGGACTCTGTTATTTTAATTTTAAATATTCCAAAATGAACTGGAGCCTCCTCAGAGCAAGTTAAAGGCTCTGAAATGAACAATAACGCCTGTAAACCACAAGGTACAATTTAGTTCAAAGGAGCAAGAATTGGTAAAGCGATTGGCTTACGACCGAAAGAGTAAACATTTCTTCTGAAGTCACAGGGACTGCTTACAAAGGGAGTGTCATTTCGGGTCTTTTTATTTTTAAAGATTTTATTTATTTATTTGAGAGAGAGAGAGAGAGAGAGAGAGAGAGAGAGAGAGAGAGAGAGACCATGAGAAGGGAGACGGTCAGAGGGAGAAGCAGACTCCCCGCAGAACTGGGAGCCCGATGTGGGACTCGATCCCGGAACTCCAGGATCATGACTGAGCCAAGGCAGTTGCTCAACCAACTGAGCCTCCCAGGCACCCCTCACTTCGGGTCTTTTAACATGTTTACAAAATATCTTGGTTGTATGTGATAATTTTAACAATAAATACCATTTATGAAATACCCACGACGTGTCCATTTCACTGCTAGATGCTAATACGCATGGTGTCTACTTTCCCCAATTCTCCCACAGAGTAGACCTACGACACACAATTTCCAGACACGTCAACTGGGACCTCCTCTAGGCCCAGCAGAGAAGTGACAGAGCCAAATTCATGCTCAGAGCTGTTGACTCCAAAGACTGAAGTTTTGCCATCCTACCTGAAAGATCTTTGATGCACTTACTTGAAAACGATATAAAGATCTACATGGCTGCCAAAATCACACTTTTTTTTCATTTTAAAAACTTTAATGAAAGAATATATGACACGATTTATCCAATTACTAGTACTAAAGGCTTATTGAAAATAGCATTCCAAATTCCACTACCCAAAAGCAGCCACATCTACCTCTTTTACTTGTTCTTCTTAAAAATCTGTTTATTCTATTTCCAAATTGATTTAACAATTTTTAAAATTATCTATTGACTCTTGTTACAAAAGATAAAGATTTAGCCGTGTTCACCACCAACTTCCACAATTGTCCTCTTTCCATCAATTTGATATAAATGTAACAATTTTCAATTACATTGCTATTTAGTATTTTACAACATTATGATTATTTAACTGTTGTCTTTCTTGTGTAACTTTTTGCTTTCCCCAAAGATTATATTGCCTTTTTGCTTCATTTGCTATACCTTATATAGACCTATAATTAAATCTCTAACCCTCCTACAGGATTCTAAAATTCCTCTCAGTATAGTTAAAAACACCTAGTAATCATTCAGCATCATGTTTTACATGCATTCTCTCTGAAGGTTTCCAACCACCTGGCCCTTAGTTGTCTGGGACTTCCCTTTACTAAGAGCATCCAATGCTCTATGTCTCCCTCATGTTTTCTGGATGTAGGTTTTCTTCTTTCTTGGTGTTCAAACTTGGCTTAATGAAACACGTCCTTTAATAGTTTGCTGAGAAAGCATTCATAGATGGTCATTTGCAGGGGAACTTGAATATTCAAAAATGGCTTTATGCTAATCACCCTCAAGTAGTTAGTTCATCTGCAAATGGAATCCCAGGTTTAAAATTAATATCCTCTCCAAATTTTGAAGCTATTTCTCCGTTTTCCTCTAAGTTTAAGTGTTGTTGAAAAGCATGATTTATGTCAAATTGCATTTAGTTGTATGTGAAATGTCTTGATTTTCTCTCAGTAAACATTTAGAATATTCTTTTTATCCATAGCTTTCCAAAATTTCACAAAGATGAAATCTTCATGTGGATCTATTTTCTTTCATTATGTCAGGCACTCAGTACACTCTTCCAATACAGAAAATTTCATGTTCTTCAACGCTGGGAATTTTTAATTTGTTTGTATCATGACTTTGAAATTTTTCTCTCCTCTCTGCTATTCATTCTTTGTAGAATTTCTATTAAATGACTCTTAGTCTTCAGGATTAGTCCCCTAATTTTCTTATATTTTCTCCTTTCTTTTTTTTTTCAAGATATTCTTAAATTTTTAGTTTCCATTTATCCTACTGATTTTTTTAAAATTGTCATTATCAAATTATAATTTCAAACTGTCTTCCTTGTTGCCTGATTTTTTACAGTGCCCTATTCTTATTCTATGGTTACAACGCCTTATCTGAGTGTATTAATCCATACTTGGTAATGTTTTCTTTTGTTTTTCCTTTATATAATTTTATTTTTTAAATTATCTTTTATTCTGCTCCTTTGTTTTTATAGCTGTCTTTCATGTAAGAAAGCTTCCTCAACTGTCTGGTGATCTTTGGTCTTCCTTTTATATTTAAAAATAAAGCAATAATAGGCTGGCTGGAATCTGTGTTTACCGGTGGAATTTATTTACTCGTGGGCCTTTCCAAGAGTATCAGGCAAATAATGGCCTTGGGACAAGGAACAGCCTTGAGACCATTTTCCCTCAAATGTCAGTAGTTGCAGATCTGCTTGTCTTGAGCCACTCCGGTTTCTCCAAATGAGGCTCCATTCACCCACCAGGATAATAAAATCCCGATTTTCAGTATTCTGGAGGTGATCCAGTGGGTTTCACCTTTCAGAATGGAGATCCTCTGTTTTCACCAGGTTATCTCAACTGTCTCCTGTGGCCAAGCTTGGAGCCCTTCTTCAATTCCTTCAAAAAAATAAATTTCCCATTCATGGGAAATAGGAGAAGCAGAGCTTTCTGAGGTACAGTTGTGTCTAAAACAGGCTTTTAACTCATTCCTCCTCATTTCTGCCTTCCAAGGTACCCTGAACCTGTCATTCCTGGGCTGCCCTGGGTATAAAGGCACGTAGTCCTATCTATCACATCCTCTGCAGACTCTTACATCTCAGCTTTATTTTATTTTATTATTTTATTTTATATTTATATTTATTTCACCAAATTACTTGCACTCATTCCTTTTCTTTTCAAAGGCAAATTCATTTCTCAAACACTTTCATTTCTTCTTCCAACTTTTTTGTCATTTGTAACATTTTAACCCCTTGCCATCCTTTTTGTGAGATTTGAGAAGATACTGCAGGCCAAAATGGAGGTTAACCTTTCAAGATTAACTTCCCACTAGTTCAGACACTTTGTGACATAAAGGAAAAAAAGGATATTAAAAATTTTAAAAAGGAGATCACAAAAATATAATAAAACATCTGGAATAAAAGGCTGTTTTCCAACATAAAACTAAAACCCTGCATAAATTGGAGTACCTGAACTAGGAGTTAATGTTGCTGATATGCACGTTGAAGACTTGGGCATTTATAATCTCAGTTATTTGTTTCATCCCCCTATGAAGTAACACAGAGGAGGGGTTAATTAGCCCCATTTTCCAAACAGAAATAAGGAGGCATTGCAATCTATTTTTTTATATATTTTAATTTATCCATCCATTTTAAGTAATCTCTACATCCAAAGTGGGGTTCAAACTCATGACCCTGAGATCAAGAGCCACATGCTCTTCCAAATGAGCCACCCAGGCACCCCTGCAATCTAAATATGTGCCCCAAAAGACCCAGAAGTCAAGGAAGAAGCCAAGACTACAATCCACATATTCTCTTTCTGATCAATCACTTCCAACCATGAATACTTCTTTCAATTATTATTATTGTTCTTGTTGCTGTTACTAATCACATAAGCATCACCCTTATGTTCGCTCACAGTCCAGAAACTAGCTAGATTTTCCCAAAATGATATATTGTCCAGCCTCACATTATTGTAAAGACTTCCACCTAGATATGCCGGATCGAATTTTAGTTAGGTATTAAAGAAAATGGCATCTGATTTTCACTTATGTATGCATATTATTTCCAGAACAACTTTAAAACAAGAACTGAAATATTCTAGCTATTGGGGGAAAAAATACATTGTCTTGTTTCCAAGGTGAAATGCAGGAGGATGAAAGGATGTCCACACCACGTGAAAGTGAGACGGCATGGCCACAACCATGCCTTCCCAGGGCGCCATCCACCATCTTCCCCCAGATTTGGTCTCCTTCTCTCTTTGTCCTTTTTCTCCCTCTCTCATTTCCTGTCTTCCTTTCCTCCCTGTGTGGGGGGGCTGCTCCCTGCATTCTACTCTAGATGAAAAGGCTACTTTTCTCTCCTTGACATCGTGTTAGTCTATGAATACACATCTATTAATTTGCATTTGGGAGAGGAAAAAGAGAAAGGCGGTGAAGGGGGTAGAGGAAAAGGAAAACACACAGTTACACATTCCCTGAGTACATGGCTACCAAGGGGACATGATCAGGCGATGGCAGAGAATCTTAACTGTGTCTGTTTCTTTTTCTGCCTCCCAACTCCTGCAGCCTCTCCATCACACCAGCTGCTGCTTTCGCCCCACCCAACCCAGGCCCTCTTGCTTAGAGGCATCCAGGACAGAGACAACATCTCAGCCTGCACCCCTCCCCCACTCGTGTGCTCAGATATTGCTGACACTGACCCTTTGTGTGAGGCTCGAGACCCAAGGAAGTATTCTTGCAGGATAAGAGCTCGAAAGAGGCAGGAGGCCTTGTTAGCGAAGGCTGGCCACAGAAGCCTGGGTGACGGTGACTTCAGGGCTGAGCCTGCTACTCTAACCAACGTTAAAATAAAGCTCGGGTAATTAAAAAGTGCACATCTAGGAGTCGTATACTTCAGTTACAATCTACGTGTTGACATTTTCTAGCCATGAGGCACTTAATTCCACCTCTTTCAGAGACCAACACTCAGTGCACAGGTAGTACATACATTCCTTAAAGGACTGTACCCAGAATCCATTCTAAAGCTTCACACAGATGCAGGACAAGTTTTTCTCCCAGCTCGGGAGGCTGGGAGTATCACGTACCCTATGTGGTAAAGTGGCTGAAGAACCTAAGAGGTATCACTTGGACCCAGTATGTGTCTTGGTATGTGGCAATGAGATCAGCACCTAGCCATGGCCCATGGTAGCTTATTTTCAAATAACATTTACTGAGCATTTAATTGCTGAGCACCCACTGCACACAATGAGAAGCTGGGTCTGAACAGAAGACCGAGTCACAAAGGAGATGCCATGGCTCCACCATCCCAGGGAAGGGAGGGAGCAAGTCAAAGAACAAATGGGAGAATCTTTGGAAAACAATAACTGGTCCTACAAATGCCCCCAAATTACTGTTGTTGCCGCAGGAATTACATTCTCTAGACCTGGCCAAACCTGTGTGTCTTACTAAAAATGCACTTACTATTAACCAAAAATACTGGGGCCATTTAAATGAAATCAGCAGGCACAGTACTTCAAATAATCCCTGTTTTGGTTCAGTCCACATGCACACCTTTTAAAATGGAAACACTGGACCGAGTAGTAATGACAGGGAAAAAAACAAACTCGGGCTCCATCTATTTGAACGGGAAATTGTGGCTAGCTCAGGACTGAAATGAATCTGATTTCCCTCCTCAGCAGAGGGCTGGCTCACTCTACAGCAGAAGTGCAACATTGATATGAAGATGCCCTCCTGCAAAATTAGATTCTTCAAGCTCCACTAGGTACCTGTTTGGCACACTTGCTTCTGCTTTCAATATTTCCTTGAAGGATGTAAGAGCCTCCAAAGCTCCAGAGTTCAGTTAAACTAAAGATGCACAAGTTCCGATTGCTAACCTAAAGATGCCCCTGCTCAGAAAGCTAGAGACTGAAGTGCAATTGTCAGGAGGGACGTTGTGGATAAAGCTTTCTTTCTCCCTCTCTCTCTCTTTCTCTCTCTCTCTCTCTCTTTTTCCTGAGGGGCATGCTGGGCACTCCCTGGAATGAACAATTCTCCCCCAAATCTTTGTCGTGCCTGGAACACAGAAGCTGATATAAAACGAGAGATCAGAATCTGAAGAGGAGGTTATGTGGACTTCATTCACAAAGCGCAGAGTTTTGAGCGTACTTGTTCTTTTGTTATCTTTAACAAAACTGTGTGTCTCTCGTAACTTCTACCACAGAGGTTTTGAACTCTCCAGGAAAAGTGGCCTGTGGGCCCAGCAACCCTGGAGCAAGGAGGATGACCAATTCAACATAATTCAATGAACCTTGGCCTCCTCTCCGGATGAATCTCTTGCTGTTGGACATCACTATTTCCAGAGCCTCCTCCAACGTATGCGTTTAGTATACGTTCTTATCAGAAATGTGTCACCGGAGAAAATAACTTCATTAATATTGTGACAAAACCCCATAATGGGAGCTGAGGAAGGCCATTTGTTGCAGCTAAATCCACATGCACAATGACCTCTGCACAGTGTCCCCATGTTCCCAAGGAGCTCCCTGGAATCCTCAGTGTCACCTAGGTATTAACTCACTGACCATTATTACCACTTGTCCCTTCAGAATCCGCCTGTTGTTATAGCCTAGGTCCTAAAACTTTCCAAAAAGGAGAGTTTCCCACCAGCACATGACAGCGTTTTAGGTGGAACTCAACTAGGGGTGACTTTTGCCTACCAGCGACAGGACTTGGAGCTAAGGGCTACAGACCTGAACACAGCAGGCTGCAAAGGGTCCAACTGGTCCAAAGGGCCCTCTAGCCCCTGCGTGTCCCAGCCACCACCTTTGGGTCATAACCTTAGAGCATCAGGGCATCCTAATGCCCGTGCTCTGATCTCTGAAAAGAAAGAGGAAATGTTTCTTCTTCCACTGGCATTTTCATTAAAGGTTTTATTGACCTCTCTAACTGCCAGAAGGCCCAGGACGTGACCCACAGTTTCCAGCGCCTTTCTTTTTGGAATAGCGGATAGCAGCCTGAGGGCTGGATCTGACCCTCAGATACATTTTCTAGGTCCAGCAGTCCTTTTTAAATGGAATATGTTGCTAGTATTTAAACATCTGCTCATGCAGATTTTTCAGTTACTTTTGAAAAATAAGAAGACCTGGTCATGCTGATTCTTCATTCTGTCTGAATAAAAATCATCTGATGCTCTAGCTTCCCCTTTATAAATGGAAGCACCCTCCATTCTGCTGCGAGCCCCACCAGGCCCCCTGCATTTTCTACAGGACTCCCATGGGCCACAGGTCTCAGGCCTCATCTGCTCCTGTGGGATAAATTCCCAATATCTCTCTCTCTCTCTCTCTCTCTCTCTCTCTCTCTCTCTCTCTCTCTCATCTCTCCTCTCTCTCTCATCCTCCTTCTCCTCCTTCTATAATTATTATAAGCTAACAACCAGAGAATGCCTTTTTCCTGACCCAAGAAAACACCACCAGAGGCTTAGATATGATCAAACTTTCCCCCCAAGTAAGATAAATAGTAAAGAGCTCATTTTCCAAGGGCTCAGCATTACCCATCTGGATATCTCAGTATGCTGCTCGTGATGCTTTCATTACATTTCTATAATAAGTTGCAGATAATACTGTCCTCCCAAGAGGGATGTTCGTGTTCCAGGAAACTTGGAAAACGAGACAGGGGAGGTGAAAAGTCATGTGTGACCTTCACAGGCACACACAGATAGAGAAGCCAGCAGAAAATGAAAAGAACAGCTTCCATCGCCCGTTCGGGGCAGGTCAGCTGGGCTTTAATAACAGCCAAGGGGAAGGAAGAAGTCCCCAGGAAGGGTCCGCTTAGTGATGCTCAGATCATTTTCCAGGACACAGATGCAAAAATGAAAGAGGAAAATTCTTCAGTGGTGTATTCAGGCAGGGGAGAGACTGTTCAAAATAACACACACACACACACACACACACACACACACACACACACCCCTTAGCTTATTTTCTATGATGCTTTACCTCCTCTCTTAAGCAGAAATTTTGTCAGAGGGACTCTCAAATTTGAATGATGGTATAAGGAACGTCCCTTTTGCCCCCAGGGATGGGCATATATAAGAAGGGGGGAGTGTGAGAGTAGTGAAGCCGTTGGTTCCACAGAATGAAAGCGGACAAGATTGGATACAGATTTTGACTGGGAGAACAGGGCATTTGGAAGCATGCAGTCAGGCTGGGAGAGTACTTCCCTTCTCCTAGTTGAGGCCAGGGAGTCCCTGAAGGGCAAGGAACCACTAGTTGAGTCAAAGTCCTTGGACATTCCTATGTAGTGCAGATATGGAAATAGTCATCTGGTAACACATGTACAGCATCCTGGGGTCTTCTGATCTTTGGTGGATGAAAGGGGCCATGAGCAGCTTCTTTGCCCTGGGGAAACTCCTTGTTTTGTGCTACTTTCATTAGAAAAAAAAATATCCTATCACAGCTTGTGATGTCACCACCGGGAATGCCAGGAAACAGGAGACCTAACTTGGTTATGATCACCACTTTTGCTTCTTGCATCTGGGGTAAGGGCCTTCTCAATACGGGGTTCTGAAGCCAAGCCTTCATCTTCAGGGCATGTTCAGTAGATGTGTATGGAATGAAGGCATGAATGCAGACATGAATGAACGAGCATGCTAGGCTTTGTACAAAATCATTTTTGCATCACAAGTCATAGACCATACTCAGAGACAGAATGCAGAGAGCAAAGACACTTTAGGATCAGACAGGCCTGGCTGGAATCTGGCTGTGTGTCCCTAGACAAACGTCTTTCCCTCTCTGAGTCTCTACTTTCTTACATGATGAATTAAGATCACAATGTCCAGCTGGCAGGGTGGCCATGAGGAGTAAGTGAGAGAGAGTCTGTAAAACACTTAGCCCAGTGCTTAAGAACTCAATAAACGGCAGCCATTACCGGCTCTGCAACAACCTGACTTACTGATTTCTAGCAAGTCTCAATCTCAAGCTGATCCTGCAGCGTCCCAGTTGGAAATATCCTGGCTCACATACCAGATGGCAACTACTAGTCTACACCCCCACAGTGACCGTGAGCAGATTGCCACCCAGGATCTCACTTCTGGAACTCTTCATCAAACTCCTTCTCTGATTTGTCATGCTGATGAGAAGTTTCTCCTCCAGAGCCCGGGCTTGAATAAAACCACAAGGTGAGTGCTCTTCGGCTCTCTTGACACAACATTAGATTCCTGCCTCCCTTAAGTCTTGATTTGTCTTTTCTAGCCTCATTCTTCCCTGCCTCCCTGAATCCCCATTCTCTTGTCCTAGAGTGTTCCCTGTGGCATCCCCCAGGGCACTTTTGCTTGGCTCTATGTTGTCTGATTTTTCTCATTGCCCTGTTTCAGTCATTAAAAAATCAGAAACAAGGAAACTCATGTTCAACACAGTCACAAATAACTTTTGTTTCAGTCAAGTAAAAGTATGCTTAAAGTACATATGTGGTAGAGGAGTGGGCCATTTCATGCGTGACTAAGAGTCTGACTTCGTGCGAGTTCTCAAAAAGATGGCCAAGCAATCAACATTGCAGACGTGGCAGGTCCTCGCGCAACAAATGAGCAGGCCTGATTCAGTCAGGGTGGCAAGCCTCTCCCACCTTCACTTTCCTCATCTGTAAAGTGGAAATACGAAAAGTAGTTATCTCACTACACCACTGTGAGAATGAATGACAAAATGGTTCAGCACTGAGCACAGTGCCTGGCATATAGAAAATGCACAGTTGTTGCTATGACCGACTGCCATTCATTGAGCAACTCTCTTGTTCTGGACCCTGTACTTAGCCCTTGAGATAGGCAGAGACTGTGGTCTCCTGAGTTTAGAATCTAGAGTGAGACAGAGACTTTTGTTAAACAATCACATACATAGATATCACTATAATTGTGATGATTGCCTTAAAATGGAAATATGTCGTATTAAGAGAGGACAAATGGCAGCATGACCTGAATGAATAGGTCAGGAAAGTCTTCCTGGGCAGGAGATACTTCATCTGAGATATGAAGAAGTTAATTAGGTCTGGACAGGGAGGAGTATCCCATGCAGAGGAAATGGTACATGTGGGGAATGACCATGAACATCTGAAGAACTAAAAGAATGTGCCAATGGCTACAAGATAGAAAATGAGTTGACCAGTGGGATGGATGAGGCTGGAGGAGGAAAGGAAGGCCAGAACACACAGAAATCAGCAGACTCTTCAAAGCAGCTTTGGCTATGGAAGACGTCTCGGGTGGGGAAAAGGACATGCATGGTCATTCTTCAGGCAGCATGCAGAGTGGGCTACAGGAAGCCAACATGGTATGAGGTGCAGTCCAGGGATGTGAATGACCTCAGATGGACTGTAGAGACTTTAAGGGGCTATGATTCACAGGATTGACTGGAGAAGAGGAGCAGGTGGGGGGATTTTCAAGACTGATACTTTAGTTCCTAATTGAGTTTCTGGATGGATATAATGTCAATAACTAAGAGAAGATTCACTGGACCCAGATCCAGTTTAAGAGAGCAGATATAGGCTCAGTTGGGGAAGCAGTGCGGCATCTAATAGTTCTACAGTCGTATACCTAATCTCTTGTCTACTACTTGCAGGTTTGAAACTCTCTAAGCTTAATTTCCTTAATGACTTCCACCCATCTTGTAGAGTTGATTCAAAAATCAAATGAGAAAAATCAACATAGAGTTATTAGCACAGTGCCTGGCACACAGTAATAATTAAATACTTGGTACTAATAGGATTATCTGGGGGCATGTTGAATTGAAGTTACATTGAGACATATAAGTGAAGACATCAAGTCAAAAATTAAATATACAGTATGTAGCTAAGAAGTGAGCTTTTGACTAGGGATAAATATTTGTGAGCTATCTTAGTATAGGTGTTCATTAGTAGAGTCAACTTTTCCTCTCTCTTCAGGTTCATGTGCAGAAACTTCTGCTTCCTCGGGGAAAGCATTGGAAAGAAGCTACTGTCTTTGCTTTAACTCTCACTGTTTTGTTTTTTCACCCCACAAGAACAAGATTGACTCATCTGACTTATCTGATTAGAGAGATGACACAGTTCTGACACGTCTATGTCCTTGATTATTTACTGGGTAGGATTAACGTGCTACCAGGCTCTGTGTATATTCATTCATATTCCTTCTCCCTTTATCACTCCCCCTCTCTTTTCCTCTCTCTGTCTCCCTTTTTCCTGTTAAAAGACTATCTGTAGTTCATGTGTGTTTTCCTTTCTGTTCTATCCACCTCTACATGGCAAGCTCCCGGCAGGTCCCGTCTCTGCAGGGGGAGGCCTACAGCTGCAGTTGACAAATTATCCTGCCTGTGGCTGAGTGAGTAAAACCAATTGGGAGAAAGAAGGGTATTAAGTGAGAAGCTCATTTTGGACTTGAATCAAGACTGCAATCTGCAATTCAGCTTTCCCCATAATAAAATTGATAGTTCAATGTCTGCTTAACTTTGTATTTCTCAGTTGGTTCAAACCTTAGGAAGGGGAGAGAAATTATCAATTGTGTCTTTTTAATCCCAACAGTAATTAAGGCAATCACTGATGTCAGTGAGATAATCTCAGGAGAACTGTACAGGAATAAGAGGACCTAGAACTCAGTCTTAAAGAATCCTCTTTTAATGTTCTGGCTAAAGAAGGACTAGTCAGGGATAAGGGAAGAGGAAGCAGATTAAGATAGAATTGTGTTACACAACGGCAGAGAACAAAGAATCTGAGAAAGGAAGGAATGACCGGCAATGCAGGAGGTTACCCAGAAGCTGGGTAAGATGAATGTTAACATTTTTTCTATTAGATTGTTGTTATGGATATTGTTCATTAATTGCCTTGGTAAAATTATTTTTCAGTAAAGAGGGATAGAAGCTGAAATTCTATAGGTTGGGAGATGATTGGAAGGTGAGGAAAATGAGGAAGTTCAGAAGACAGACTGTCAAGAAATGAAGCTCCAGAAAAACAGAGAAAGATAGAGTGATAATTTATCTCTCTAAGACCCTAATCTAGATCTCAGTCCCAAGGAATCCAGAGCATGCATTTTATGGCTAGCTTGGAAAAGCTCGGCTCTGTGTATTAATTAATTAAGTAAATCCCCCCCTACCCTATACTCCCGGTTTAATCATGTGTGCATAGGCACACTGCTCACAAACATTTTTTTTTCCTCTTCAGAAGTGTGTTGAAACACATCTCTTACATAAATTTTACATCCAAATTTAAATGACTCATTTGACCATGAGGTCCATCCCAAGGAGCCCCCTACCAGAAAATATGAATTGAGTCACTGTGTTTTCCTGACAAGGATCTTCGGGAGTCATCCTTTCCTTTCAGGAATGTTAAAGCACCTAGAGTATTTTGTTTTGTTAGACTACCTATCCAAGGTAGAGTTATTATTTCTTTACCTATATGTAACAACCCTTAGCTGGTAAACTTCTGTAGGGCAGTGATTTAATCATTTTTACTTGTGTCACATAGTAGGAACTCAATAAGTGATTGTAAAATAACTGAGAAACAGGCAACATCCTTCCCCATGCCTGTGGTGATGTCTGTTGACAAAATTGGATTTCTGTGTTGGAGACAGACCAGAGGAGACTGAGGAGACATAATGACTAAATGCAACATGGTATTCTGGATAGGCTCCTGGAAAGAAGGAAGAATTTAAGAAAGAAGAAGGAAATTAGTGGGGAAACTGGTAAATGCCCTCAGAACACTCAGTCTGAGGCCCTAAACCCTACCAGTTGTACCCAAGCCTCTTGTTTTCTAGAATAAGTTGAGAGATGTTTAATCCCTTCCTCTGAAACTGCCCAATAAAAGGGTGTGGAAAAGTCAAATGAGATCTGTGGAAAGAGTTCTACTTGCAGGATGTATAAGGAGCTTGATCACAACTTATTCCACTTAGTTCCATCTGTTGTCTTTTGTTCTCATGCCTGAAGGCTTCCGGAGAGCATATTTTAACAATCACATGGCAATGAATATTAAATAAAGTCTAGCTTTGTCCCTTTCTTATAAGGGAATGTGGATCTTCTCTACCCCTATAAAAATGAAGATTTTCTAAGAAACTACTTGCATCTGCAAAAGAATGGTAAAGTCTGTAGCAAAGCACACAAACCAACCAGAGGGAATGGCAGATTCAGAAATCTCTAGGTGATACTGAGAAGTCATAAAATGGTCTGTGACATTCTGAGGCTATGAAGTGTATGATTGTAGTCAAATGGTAGTTTAAATAGCTTGGATAACATTCCATAGAAGCCAGTACTAACAAAAATGGCAGTGACAACAGCATTTTAGTATTTGCTTACCATTTAAGAGCAAGACACGGGGAAAAATGCAGGATGTTATGTCATTTCATCGCCCCAGTAACACTGTGATTTGGTCCTATTATTTCTTCTTTTTACAGATGAAGACACAGAGGACTAAAGAATATGAGTAACTTACCCAAGGCTATTACTCAACCAATAAGAGACACGGCCAGGATTTGAACACAGATAAGCTGGCTCTAGAACTTGTGATCTTAGCCACTTGACAATATCACATTTGGATTCATAAATGCTGACACAGAATTCCGGTTCTAGAGTCCACATGGGAAAGACAAGGAACACAAATGCAGTGGGAGCACATTCTTTGTGTGACTCACTAAGATTCTATGCAGACATTATCAAGTCATATCTTCTCTGTAGTTTGACCACCTAATTATTTCCTCTTTCTCAAGGAATAATCAAGCTTAGAAAATTATTTTTAACTATAAAGTATTTCAAATGTTAAGAAAAACAGAAAAACTACAAGATGCACTCTTGTATAAATTTTAAAAATCTATACATGTCAGTGCAGGGACTCCTCTCCATTACTCCCCTTGTCTCCCTCTCTGGTATCACTGATGGTTGACCCACATCTCTGTGGACCTTATCTTCGGAAATAAGGTGAAAAATCCTTGCACCCACCTGACTTATTCATACCGAGTCTGAACCATTCCAGTTCAACATGTATTTGTTGGTCCAGGTGATGTCATCCCACATCCTTTTTTGGAAAGAGCAATCACGGAAAATAAATTATATATTAATATTTGTCAGGCAACACGCTAAGTAGTAGAAATACAAAGATGATAAGCCCTGCTCTCTGATAGCAAATTGATGTTCTAATTAACATTAATAGCTTAATTGGTAAAAATGGCTTAAAGCATTACCTCATCTAACTTAAATGTTATCATCTTCATGGGGTCTTTCACTGTTCAAGCTCAAAGGAGTAACTCCTGGTGTGAATTTCGGCACACATGGAAGGTTAGGGCAGAGTGGAGGACAGAAGAGGGGGAGGAAACTTTAATTTTAATACATTAAAAATATATGTGAATGACAGAGTCTTTGGGAGTATCCTTATGTCCTCTTTTTATATGGTCTCTCTAATCAAGTGGGTGCTGGGTGCCAAAGCTAGTCATATGTTCATGGTTAAACCCAAGCATCTCACACAGTTTACTTAGAAACTTGTCTGAGTCTTAGAAGGAATCCTATACAACAGTGTTTCTCAGACTCTACTGTGCATACAAATCACTGGGGATATCTTGCCAAAATGCAAACTCTGATTCAGTAAGTCTTAAGTGGGGCCTGGGAATTTGCTTTTGTAACAAGCTTCTAGGTGATGCTGATACATCTGGTTCTGGGACCACACTCTGGAAAGCACGGCTCTAGAATTCCTTCCACTTTATCACCGCCCAGTGGCCACCTAGACTTAGCTTGGATTCTTCCACTGATGGGGAATTTACTACTTCCTAAAGTAATTTTGTTCAATCTTAGACTACTCAAATCTATTATTCTCACCCATTAAATATTGATCTACCCACTAGGACCATAGAAACGGGCTTAGTCCTTGTCTCAGGTAACACTCATGCGAATGACCTACAAGGTCAATGATTTCTTGCCATACTAATTCCCAAGTATGTGTGATGGGCAGGAAATATAAAAAATAATTCCATTCAGAAAGATAAATTCATATTCCAAAATCATATACCTATAAGAACCTATTTAGATGTCCAAGCCGCCATCTTGCTAACTCAGAAAAACAGCTCCTGGAAATATGGGCAGCCGGCCCCTGGAAAACAAAGGTGAGCCAGATTGGGGGAGACGCCCAATCAGTTAACCCCCTTCACCTCCCAGTTCCAGGAGCAATGGAGATGCAAATGGGAGGTAAGTTCTTGGTACTTAGGACCAGGTGGGAATGCCCAAATGCCCTCAACATCCCGGTTCCAGGAACAATAGACATGCAAATTAACTCAGGTAGCTATGCAACTTGGGTCAGCTCCTGGTTTGGGGTTGCCCTATAAAAACCAGTCTGTAAGACAAGGGAATTGTTGCTCTCTCTTTAGAGATGACCCTGGCCTGGCCAGTGAAATTCTGATGCTTGGCACAAAATAAAGCTTTGCTTGACCTTCACTTTTGTATCAGCCTTATTCCTTTGACCACAGACCCTAATAATACCGTGATTATTTTTACTCTTTGTGGTAACTTGGCATTTCCCCAGATATATAAAGAATAATCATAGACCGTAGCCATTGCCTCTACCTGCTTGTCTCAAACAGAAATCAGTTCACCCTTTTCCTAGAGCCCTATCCTTTTCTGTCCTCCCCAGTTATTACAAGGTAAACATTCTAGGACTAGCACTATTAAAAAAGAGATTTCTATTTTCCTTGTACATTATCATTACACAACAGGACACACTCATTTTTCCAACTTTGATTGGAGGGACTGGTAGAGGAGAAAATTCAGGAAGAGAATGATACACCTTTATCTATAAAAAGGAGAAAATTTAAGGCTAATTTGGACTTCATGAGTTTTTTTTTTTTCCTCTGAAAAGAGAGAAGGAAAATGAAATGCCTTTACCTTTTGACTATCGTTAAATGCTATTAATTTAATGGTAGCATTGCAAGCACTTCTAACTTTTCCAGCAGGTTTTTGGTATCTCATTCTAAGTAAAGACTGGAACAAGGAAAGAATGGACACAGAGAAGCCAGCACAGAAGCACAAGTGGGGCATATTCTGCTGTCCTCTGACTCATAAAGGCTGTTATGAAAGACTTCACATACAGGCTGGGAGGGCCAACAACAGGTGTTCATGGCTCCTTAGCCTGTATTGTTCTAACAATTTAGGAGTCTGAAACCTTATCGCGAAATTTTATGGTTTCTTCAGTGAGATGGGAAGAACAATTGAGATGACAAACAAAAAGCAGGAACCCAATGCTACCACTTGGAGAATCTGGGTTGTATAGAATCCTTATCTATATGAATCAATGAGCCATTTGGTTTAGCTTGAGATTTGAGCAGCAGAGGTAGTGTGGATGTTTCTTACTCTGACCTTCCTCCTAGATAAGCCTGCACCTTTGAGATCTTACTAAATTTACCACTTAAACTCAGGCATCCCATAGGCCTTCTGGGGATCAGTGAGACTTCAGATTATGTTGGTTTTGGGTAAAGGTGGGAAATACGCAATGGAGTCAAAACAAAGCAGGTATCACCACACCCACACCGCGCAACCCACAGCATAGGGTATCTAGTGGAACTGCTGTCGAAGATGGAGAAAAATTGTCTGAAGGTCTTGAACTTGAGCAACAACTTCTTGATGGTTAAGTAAAAATGCGAAACTGTCAGAGGCCAATACCACCCAAGTTTAGAAGTCCCACTTCCTACTTGTCAGCGAAATGCCAAGCAGCATGAATTGGTAGATTGACAAGACCCAAATTTGAGATTACTCGGCATGCATAGCTCCGTAACTCTGCTTTCCCTGAAAAGCTTAAAGAGGACAAAGAAGGGGAACCACGCCACCCCCTAACTTCCAGCACATACACTGTCGTCACCGCCCTGTACCAAATGGGAACATTTTCAGGCCCGAGTTATGATTTAAATGAAGTGCACCACACCAATATTGTGTGGTGCCATCTGTTATTTTATATTTCACGAAATTTGGCCAGTTTTGAAATATTATAATTATATCTCCTCCATTACGTATGCAACGCAGACATTTTCTGAAACATAAATACAGTATGTGGGAAATGTGACTGTATTTATAGCCATTGGCTGGTGGAAAGCAAAAGGGCAGCTGGCACCCATTGGCAGTCTGGAGAACAGTAAAGGAGCAGAATCCCCAGGTCGGAAGCTTGCCTCTCCACACCACATCCTGTTCCCTAGGAAGGGGGGGAGCTCCACAGTTCACAGTGGCTCATGCCTCACTCATCTTTCAAGGAAGGTCACATCTACTATATTTCAAATAGACCAAGCTCAAGCATGTCTCCCTGACTTGGGATGTGGGCCTGGAGTCAGGGAGTGGAAACAAAAGGGGCACAGTCCCAAAGACAGATCCTCCACCCCAAATGCTTCCCCTAGTAGTGCTACAGAGCAGAGATAACAGCATGGGAGGAAGGTAAAGCCCCAAAACTCAAAGGACCAGAGTTGGGTGAATCTACTGTTAGAAGGGACCCCTATCCCAGGATGCCCTGTGCCTCTTAGCCCTCAGTCCTTCAGCTTGCTTCTGGAAAGGTGAATTTAAAGTCTAATAGCTCACTCAGTGTGGGTGTCAAGGCATACAGGAAAATGGCTGGGTTTAGTCAAAGCCTCCAGTGAATGTGCTCTGGAACTTCTTTCATCTTCAGAGGAAAAATAGTGTTGTTTAGTTGAGTTGTTTTTCTTCAAATACTGCAAAGTGCTTTACAATAACAAAGGAAAGAAAGCAAATGACAAGTATCTGAGTTCCCCTTTCTGTATCTCCAAAACAAAGGCATTATTCAGTGATGAGAGCTATTTGATAACTCTCGGCAATTCTGCCACAGTCTTCACACTCATCTGAGGAGTTGCTACAAACCTTTCTCTGACAACACTAACTGCTATTGCTCTGGACCATACAGCCCAAGAAGACATTCATTGGCACCGCATCCTTTTATTATTAGTATTATGATGATGATGATGATGATGATTGGAGTTAGTTGCTAACATTCAAAAATCAGAAATTTCACATTAAACCCAAATTCTCGTGAAAAATTATAAGAGCTGGCATGATTGGATGAGTACTTCTACCTGACAACAATCTGCCTGTTCTGAGTAGAAGCTGCCCTCATTGGACTTTATCAAAATAAAAAGCTTCTGCACAGCAAAGGAAACGGTCAAAATAAAACAAAGAGGCAACCCACAAAATGGGAGAGGATATTTGAAATGACACTACAGACAAAGGGCTGATATCCAAAATCTATAAAGAACTACTCAAACTCAACATCCAAAAAGAAGATAAACACATCAAAAAACGGGCAAGAGACATGAAGAGGCACTTCTCCATAGAAGACATACAAATGGCTAACAGACACATAAGAAAGTGTTCATCATCACTAGCTATCAGGGAAATTCAAATCAAAACCACACTGAGATACCACCTTACACCAGCCAGAATGGCCAAAATTAACAAGTCAGGAAACAACAAGTGTTGGAGAGGCTGCGGAGAAAGGGGAACCCTCTTACACTTTTGGTGGGAATGCAAGTTGGTGCAGCCGCTTTGGAAAAAAGTGTGGAGATTCCTTTAAAAAATTAAAAATAGAGCTACCCTATGACCCTGCAATCACACTACTGGGTATTTACCCCAAAGATACAGATATAGTGAAAAGAAGGGCTATATGTGTACCCCAGTGTTCATCGTAGCAATGGCCACAATCACCAAACTGTGGAAAGAGACAAGGTGCCCTTCAACAAATGAATGGATAAAGAAGATGTGGTCCATATATACAATGGAATATTTAATGCCTCCTTCAGAAAAGATAAATATCCAACTTTTGTAGCCACATGGACTGGATTGGAAGATATTATGCTGAGTGAAATAAGCCAAGTAGAGAAGTCAAGTATCACATAGTTTTACTTACGTGCAGTACATAAGGGGTAATATAGAGGACAGTAGAAGGAAAGGAAATGGGAAGTAGGGTAATTCGGGGAGGGAAATGAAACATAAGAGACTTTGGACACAGAAACAAACTGAGGGTGTTGGAGGGGAGGTGGTGGGGGGATGGGAGAGCCTGGTGGTGGGTACTGAGGGCATGTATTGCATGGAGCACTAGGGGTGGGGCATAAACAATGAATCTTGGATCACTGGAAAAATAAAATACTATATATATTTAAAACAGAAGCTGCCCCCATTGAAGAAGCACTCCTCTACCCTCCTGTGAAACCCCTCCAGTCCTTCATGTCACCTGCCTGGCCCTTGAGGACTCATGTGTGTGTGTGACTTTTGAACCAGGCAATTGACGCTTATGAACAAATACAGACTAGGAGATTAAGGTAAGTTTTATTTCCTGATGTAGGGTTGGTAAAGCATTAAAATATATCTGTAAACTCTCTAACAGGAAATTAAAGTAAAATTTATAGGCATCTCTGGATTTTTTTTAAACCTTCTAAAAGTGAAAAGATATGTCTGCACTACAGCTCTTATTTTACTATTATTTTAGTCATCCGTTTATTTATCATTCTTTACCAACAAACTGTGAGCAGTTTTAGGGCAGGAGTATGCCAGTGCCTATAACAATGTTTGGCACATAGTGGACCATAATCTGTGGAAGAAAGCAAAGTAGGAAACAGTTAGCAAAGCTAGAAATTATGAGCCAGATTGAGTCTACAAGAGTTACCATTCTCAAAGATCTCAGCCTAAGAGTCCCCTGATTCTGTTGGATCCCAACTGTAAAACAATACATTCCCTGGCCAGTGCAGAAATGAGACAAAACTCCTCCCTCCCCCCACTTTGTTTGGCTGATCCTCAATGGTAACTGGGGAAGGAGAAATGCCCACCCACAACAGCAAACCTGGGCTTTGGGTGACAGTAGCATGCAGCCCAGTGACAGCTGCTGTTCCACCATGAGCTGGACCACTGAACACCAGTAAATCACAGTCATCACGCTCCAACTGCGGCTTCAATGAGAGGAAGCAGAGTTTTGAATGAAATATCTCTGACTCCAAGAGGACAGAACACTGTAGAGTGATTTGATCAGATGCTAGATTCTATTGCCTTAAGGATGAAGGAAACCCAGAGAAGCAGTAATAAAAAGGAAAGTATTTATGAAGTTCCTATCTTCTCACAGAATCCCTGTTAGAATCCAACAAGCTATGAGAGAGAAAACTGAGAACCAAAAATCCTTGAGTCTTAGAGCATACCCACCTCAGACACAGCCAGGAGGGAGAAACTTGTAAATAAACTAAGTCTATTTTTAAGAACTGTTTCTGACTATACTAATATATTTAAAGGCTTCATAAACTTCACATCGAGAAATAAAAGTTCCCTCCCCTCTTCTAGAATATATTGTCTCACATGAGTTCTCAATAAATGGTGTAAATATGGTGATATCATTGGCCCAATTCTCTCTGTACACAGGGCATGCCCAATGATGACATCAGAGAGAAAACAATAATCTGCATCTCCTCTCCATCTGTCTTGAGTGCTCCAGCCTAACCCTCCACATCTTTCATTTGGATTCTTTTTTTTTTTAAGATTTTTACTTATTTAGGGGCATCTGGGTGGCTCAGTTGGTTAAGCGACTGCCTTCAGCTCAGGTCATGATCCCGGAGACCGGGGATCGAGCCCTGCATTGGGCTCCCTGCTCGGCGGGAAGCCTGCTTCTCCTTCTCTCACTCCCCCTGCTTGTGTTCCCTCTCTGGCTCTGTTTCTCTCTGTCAAATAAATAAATAAAATATTTTTAAAAAATTTACTTATTTATTTGAGAGAAGGAGAACACGAACTGGGGAAGGGACAGAGGGGCAAGCAGACTCTCCTCTGAGCATGGAATCTGGATGTGAGGCTCAACCCAAGGACCCTGGGATCATGGCCTGAGCCCGAGTCAGATACCTAACAGACTGAGATCCAGGTGCCTCTCTCATCTGAATTTCTGGAATAGCATGCTGACCAGTATTCCTGACTCCACTCTTGCTGCAGAAATATATGTCAAATAAGGTCTCCATCTTGCCACTGGAGTAAACTTTCGTATAATACAAATCTGATTGGGGTGACTGGGTGGCTCAGTTAGTTAAGCCCCTGCCTTCAGCTCAGGTCATGATCCTGGAGTCCTGGGATCGAGTCCTGCATTGGGCTCCCCAGTGGGGAGTCTGCTTCTCCCTCTGACCTCCTCCCCTCACATGCTCTCTCTCACTCACTCTCAAATAAATAAATAATATATTTTTAAAAAATAATACAAATCTGATCATATCTGTACCCTCCCACTTGAAACTGCTTAGTGTTTCCCAGGGCCTTTCATTTGTATGGATCCAACAAATATTTATGCCTACCATGTGGCAGGAATTAGCATGAAAGTCCAAATTCTTTGGCATGGTGCACAAGGCATTCAACTGGCTGGCCCTCACCTACCTCTTCAACATTACCTCTCACTTCTCCTTGGCTTTCTGTTAAACTGAGCTCCTTGAACACTCCACAGAATAACTAACTCATACATGGTCCAAGAAAGCCTCCCACTTTTTCAAAAATTTTCAATCTAACCCAATTAAAGAAATTGCCATGCCTGTCACTCTCCTTCCAGAGCATGACACTCTGGCCTCCCTCCCTCCACTGAGATACAAAAAATATTTTCTGGTCTTGGCTCACAAACACTAATCATTGGCCCCTGACTCCTCTATCTAGAATAATAGGTACTCCAACCTTGTTCATCTGTAGCACTTCATCCTGTTTCACTATTCATCACAGCATTTATCATCGGGACGTGATGTAATGTTATATACCTGTTTATCTAATGTGCCTTCCCCATGAGGATGTAGGTGGGCACTTTTTCTTATTTACTATGCACCTCAGTGCCTAGAGAGGGGCTTGGGAAATAACAGATGCCCAACAAATATCTGTTGAATACTTGAATGAATGGATGTCAAGGTGATGTGTTGACAGTCTGATGAAGACGCTATAGGCAGGAACCTATCCCTGGTGACATTTATACTATTTTCATGGTAATAAGAGTTCTTTTCATTAAGAATAATAAATCCACTCTCATTTAAATGATTTAAATGACAAGTGGGTAGGATGGTTATTTATGCTTTCAGGAAATACTTAACAGGAAATAAAAAACTATGAAATCTACTAAGGAGAAAGTTAGTTGAAAGATAAAATTTGGACCCAACACATTTCCCAAATTGGTCTAGATCTTGTTTCAGGAAGTCTTTCCTAATTTCTTGGAGTCTGGGATACGAACCCCTCCTGGATGCTCCCACAGGCCAGTGGAAATACTTCCATATGACTCATTACATTTTCATTTTGCCTTCCCTTCACCATCTCCCCCACTGGTCTAAGGCTGAATGAGAGAGAGTGTGTGTGGCTTCTTTCTCCATATGGTCAGCACCCAGTGCATAATAAGGGTACCTGAGTGGAATGACAGAGAGAGAGAGAGAGAGAGAGAGAGAGAGAGAGAGAGAGAGAGAGAGAGGTGAATTTGCGCAACGAAAGAACACTAGACTTAGAATCAGAGCTTCTCTTATTTTTTTAAAGATTTTATTTATCTGACATACAGAAACACAGCTAGACAGGGAACACAAGCAGGGGGAGTGAGAGAGGGAGAAGCAGGCTTCCCACCGAGCAAGGTATCTGATGCAGAGCTCGAACCTGGAACTCCGGGACCATGACCTGAGCCGAAGGCAGACTTAATGACTGAGCCATCCAGGCGCCCCAGAGGTTCATATATTCTGCGTCATTTTGACTATCCAGATCCTGAACTTCACTCTCTTTGGAAATACATGGATGGGTGCTCCCTCCCCTACAAAAGGCAAAGTGGAATGGTATCCCCTTTCTCTGTACTTCAGCCATTCAGTGAAGCAATGTGGCTTAAGCATGAGTTTAGAACTTTGAGTCTCAAAAGACTGTAACAAAATACAATGACAGAGATTAATGACAGTGGCAGTAGTTTAATTAAGACTCTAAGGAAGGACCCCAAGCATCCAGGGTTAGCAGCATGTGCTGTGGCAGTGTGGAGGGTACTGGATACAGGGTACCACTGGTAAAACGTCCTGTGCTCTCGGCCTCCACATGCCCCCTTAGATCCTCTTTGTGTTTCTGTTGATTCTGTCAGGTGTCCTAAAATAAGCCCTGTGGGCTTCAACTTAATCAGGGCAGATTTCTATTGCTTGGAACCAAGAATCCTTACTGATACACTCAACTCCTCTGGAGCTCAACTTCCTTCCATGAGCTATAGGGACAATTCTTACCTCCTGAGTTGATGTCAGAGATAAATGACATATAGTGTTCATAGCAGGATCTATACTGTGGGAAATATATAGTAGATGTTTACTAAATATGGTTTCCTTTCATGCATCCTTAATCCTTAAAAATGCTCTAAGGTCAACCAGTGGAAGGAGAAGTGTCATATATCAGTTGCACCAATGCGGAGACCCTCAGAGCAGATTTTCTGGAAAGTTTGTCTGAGATGTAAAACAATGTTTACCAATATGCCAGGAGTACAGGATTAATTCTTGTTTGCAGACTGCTTGACAGTGTTGGAAGACAGTTGCCACCCCATCAGAGGCCATTATAATCAGCTGATGCCACCCATGCCTGAAACAGGGATGCAGACCTGCCTGAGGGGGGGAATGGATTGCACAGAGTCACACGATACTAATGCCTTTAAAAAAAAGATCTATTGAGATATAGTAAAATTACTATACAATGTACTTACTTAAATTGTAGGTTTCAATGGTTTTAGCACATTCATAGGTATGTGCTACCATCATTACAGTCAATTTTGGAACATTTTCATCACTACGGAGAGAAGATGCCTTTTAGCCTCCTGTTCCCCCACCATCCCCAGCCTTAAGCAACCACAAATCTGCTATCTGTCTCTATGCACTTCTCTATTCTGGACTGTCCACGTGAATGGAATCACATAGTGTGTGATCTTTTGTGAATGACTCCTTATACTTGGCATAATGGTTTGAAGGTTTATCTATGTTGTAGCATGTGTCAGTACTTTATACATTATGGTAGTCAAATAATATTTTATTACATAACATCCGCTGTATGTAGACACCACATTTTGTTTATCCATTCGTCTGCTGATGAACATTTGAGTTGCCTCCACCTTTTTGCTATTGTGAATAGAGCTTCTGTGAAAATTCACATACAAGCTTTTATTTGGACAACCATTTCTTAATTCTTTGGGGTATACCCTTAGGAGTGGAGCTGGGTCTCATGGTAATGTTATGTTTAACTTTTTGAGGAACCACCAGATTCTCTTCCACAGTGACTGCACCATTTTAAATTCCTACCAGAGTAATGTCTTTTTAATTTCATAAAGATGTAGGCAACATTTTACATGTAAAAATACTTGTTAGAACACTTTAAGAAAATTTTTCTCCTTATTGTTCTACTTTCTTAAATACGGCCGTGTGTCTTAGCTGCCAGAGCTTTCCCAGCTTCTAGCCAGTCTCCTGTTATCTCACTGCATTATTGCATAAGACTGGAGGACTCCCTCTGCAGCTGGACCTCATCCATTCTGAGCCAGGGCACAAACTTTATGATTCATGAGATGTGTAGCTGGCATAACATGTCTCATCTGCAAGCTGTCCTAACATTACAGTGGGTTTTATAACACTTTCCAATATTTCTGATTTCATTGTTCTGGGGTGGGGGAAGAGGGGCCTTCTCTGATTTGGTCCCATCGAGTTCATACTTGTATAAGACTCTGGTCTTTTTAACATAGTATGATGGAAGAAATACATGTGATAATTCTGTAGATTCATTCGTGGAAAAGCGAAGTTACTGAATTTTAAACTAAAATTTTATTTAACCTCCTAGTGTTTATGAAAGTGCCAGTTTTGCTCTCTTTAGCAGGGCAGGATGCCCCAGGCCCTTTCAAACCCTACGGCTTCTCAGGATCTTTCACTCAACCCTATTCACTTGTTTATATTTTGTGGACACTGGAGGCCATATAACCGATCACTGAGAAAGTGCTTTACTTCCTATGAGAGCATAATATATCCAAGCCTCCACAGGCTCGTAGAAACATTAATTTAAGTACATCTTCTATGTTAATTACAAATTCTTCTTGAGGGACCTTTTTTCATTGAATAGGCAGGGCCGCATGGTTTGCAGTCAAATATGCATTTGAATCCTTAACCCCCTCCCCACTGGCAGTGTGATCTCAGAAAGTTACTTGACATCTTCGAGCATCAGTTCCTTTACCTGTGATATTAGGATACTACTAGCTACCTCATTGGGTTCTTGTGATAAGTAACTGAAGTAGAGGTCATAAAAGCTATTATTATTTTTTACTACCTTCCTTCCCCTAGAACTCCTTCTTGGTTGAGTCACAGCCATACACATTTGAAAGCAATGTGTTCTAGTTTGGGATAAATGTGAGGTATCAGTGCTGATCCCTTGTGAAACAGTGAAATGCCTCTCCTGCCCTGTTCTGATCCTTCACTCTCTTATGTCTCTGTTTTGCTTCTATTGTAGCAGCTGACATGTTCACATTACACAGAATATCAGCTGTAGGATAACTGACATCTTGGCAGAGGGAAAGGAAGCTGGATGGTCCCGCTGGCGGACCTGACGTTGTTCAAGGGCAGTATCTCACACGCCCGCCTGCGCACTGCAACTCACCGCGTTGCCTCCTGCCCCTCGTACCAGATGAGATGAAAACTGTTATGTATTTGGGTGGCCTTGTATCGACACTTCTCTAAAAATAAGCGAGGGGCAGATACTCCGCACGAGCAGGTGGCATCCCCCAACAACTACGGCTTGAATCAATTTATCCTGTTAATGGCATTTCTTTTTTTAAAAAATGTGTTTTAGAATTCACGTGTCCCATTAATTCATACTGGTGTTTACCACAGTTGGTAGATGTTTAGAACTTTATTATTTATTTAGAAGTACCTAGAAAATAAAAAGTATCATAGAATTGAAATATTATATCCTCAATAGTAGTAAGAGTAATAAAATAATGATAACATATTTCTTTTGCATAAAACCTGCAAAAGGCTTACGACAGGAGAACTCATATTTCTTGTCTTGAATAATGAAAGTGGGATCCTGCCTTCCTCACTTGTAAAGTTATTTCATGAAGGGAGAGCACAGGGGGCCATCTCCTCGTGAGAAACATGCATATCAGAATGGCTAGTGAGGAGGAATGGCTTGGTGGAATTACAGATCTAATTTCCTGCTACAGAAATGCCAAACTTCCATTTTCTGAGATAAATAATGTTGATGTAGGTATAGAACTTTTTTTTTTGGCAGATTGATGCTGGACCTTGAGCTGTGCAAACCAAAGACATATCTGATGGACTCCAGTTTGTTTCATAAAAGAGAAAGAAAGAACTAGTGAGACCTGGACTCAAGAATGGTTCTACCTTCTCTGTGAAGCTCCCAGAATATAAAAAGCTTTCAAGAAAGAGTAAATAAAACCAAACTAACAGAGTATCCTATGAGCTCCCTTTTTTAGTTCTTCTCTTTCCAAGTACCTTTATTTCTAATAGTTTACACCCAGGTTACATTTCCTAAAGGCTTATTTTCATCAGTAGAATTCTTTGCTAAGAAAACTTTCATAGTCGGGGTGTCTGGGTGGCTCAGTCATTAAGCGTCTGCCTTCAGTTCAGGTCGTGATCCTGGAGACCCAGGATTGAGTCCCACATCCGGCTCCCTGCTCTGCAGGAGGCCTGCTTCTCCCTCTCTCACTCCCCTTGTTTGTGTTCCCTCTCTGGCTGTGTTTCTCTCTGTCAAATAAATATAATCTTTTAAAAAAAATAAAATCTTCATAACAGTTTCATTAATTCTTTAGTCTTACTCTAAAGGCACTCCAGAATTGAAACTCAACTGATATTCCTCATTAATTTCCGTTAGGTTCCTTTAAAAATTCTGCAACACTCAGGTCTTCTTCAAGCCTACCAGTTCCAACATATATTCATGATCAGCAAGCACTTCTGGGCTCATCGTTGCTTCCTCTCCACACCCCGCTCTTGTTGCATTTCCTTTCTGGTATCTTCTTTGATTGTCCAGTCATCTGCCTTCAGTATCTTCCAGCTATCATTTGCTACCATATATCTGCCATGTTTTTTCAGAACCTCAAAGGCAGGATCCATTTTGCTCCTGTTTTTATTCCTGACAACTACAATGATTTCCTATCCCTAGAAAAAAATGTCAAAAATGTTTGTTGAAAAGAATATCGGCAGCACAAAATGTTTTACCAAGACCATACAGAGTCTTTTCCTTGCAGAAACCAGATAATTCCCTACCTTTTTCCTAATTTTTTTTCTCAACAATGATATCCAGGAAGCTTCTGGCCTTCTCCACACTCCCTGGAGAGAGGATGTGGATTGGAGATGGGCTCAAACAAAGGAATCAGTAGCTCTCATGTAGATGATGTTCCCAGGAGAAGGGACTATGCCAAATCCGGTTTTCCTTTTCAATGCACTTGGCTGGAGTCATACACCTAGTGGTTGAGGCCCACCAGAGAAGCAACCAATTCAAGCAAGGTCCAGCTCTCTGAGAGGGGAACTTGGCAGACCCAAGTTGCCACAGTAACTGGGCTCCCAGCTTCAACATTCCAATTTATGTTTTTTAGTTTGGGGTTTATGTTTTGGAGAATTTTTTCCTTCCTTTGAGCCTCCAAGTGTGTGAGAAATGTCTGCCAGGGGAATTAAGAGAACACAGTGCACATAAGCAACTAGGAACCATGGGGATTTAAAGGTCTCTGAGACTGAGAAAACTAACACATTGGCCTTGGGATCTAAGCAACAGGATATGAGAGCTGTGGGCTGTAGTTGGCTTCACAGACCTCCTGTGTAGCCTACTTCTTTATACAACCAATTTTTCATGTCATAAATACCACATTCCATTTTTCTAAAGCATCAGGAATCTTACATTTCTCGGGACTGGTAGTATTTTTTAGAGAAATAGAGCTTAAAACATGTTCGGAAGGGTCATTTGCCATGTAGATAGTCCCCAATTCACTCAGCTTGTATTCATGCCAGCCTGGAAATATCATCAATCATTCAATATATCAACTGGGCCAAGGTATGGGCATAATTCTTGGAGGAGGAAAAGAGATAATACTCAAGGGGACCTAAAGACTAAAAAACATTTGTGAAAGTTTGTTCCAACCCTGTTGTTTTCTAGTTGATAGCTTCAACTCTGAATGGCTAGTCTAGGCTTTCTGTGAAACAGATTATGACAAAGCTTATGGTCCAGAGGAAATCCTCTCTGATAATGTTTTGTCCCGAGTTTCTGTGCCAGCACAATAGTTTTGGCAGTTTTAAAGTCATAATGAAAATGGAGTACCCTAACTTTGCCAATTACAGAAAGAATGCTGCTTGTCTCTCCTGTTAGCTGCTAAGATGCCTTAAGGGTTTAGATTAGAAGACATAGACAGAAGGAGAGAAGAGTTATTAAATTTTAACCTGACACAGAGAAAAATTAGAAATAAACAGAAGAGAAATAGAGCATCTTATATCTCAGCTAAGTTGATTAGATCATCACTAACTTCGAACTGTATAAAAAAGCAAATTAATACACACACATATTACACATACATATTTTGCATTTATGCATATGAGACTGTATGTAATACATGTAAGACTACATATCGTGCATATAGGACTTTGTCTATATTTATGCATATAGTTTTAACATATGCTGCCATGTATGCAAGTGGTCTTTAATGCAACATGCAATTGCCAGTAAACTATGCAGATTAAGATTTCAAAAAATGTTTTTCTTCTGGAACACAGCTGTACATGTGTGGCATGCATCATTTCCAGAAGACATTATAATAATGTGTCCGTTTGAGGCGTTAAACTGAGCCCATAGAGATAATTAGCTCAAGCATGCGATGATAAACATGTCAAGATAAGAGAAGCATTTGTTTTCTTAAACAAGAAATGATGATGTGATGGGAAATGTTATTCTAAGGTAGGTGAACAATATACCCATAATCAGTCTTCCATAGTAAACTGTTATAATTTGTGCTAATCTGTATTCGTCAGAAGAGACCTAGTTATAGGAGGAATTAAAATCATGACTTTGGGAATACAATTCTAGAGTTCAAAACAAGCACCTTCTGGGTCTTCAGGTCAATTTTCCTATTCCCAGGTAAGACCTCACTTAATTCTCCAACATTCATCATCATCATTTTCATTAACATGTTTTGTCCTATATGTCATGAAACCTTAGTTTTTTTAATTTTTTTTTTATCTACAGATACATTTCAACATTTCAGAGCCATGTTGAAGTCAGGATATTTCTCCTAATGTTTTCTTTAAATCCATTGCTACCACACACACACAAAAAAATCAATTTCTTACTGTTTTATTTTCTATGAAGAAAAGAGGCAATTTCTACTGACACTATATGAGAAAGTACTTGGAAATTTGGAGCCAAATGAAACAGCAACTGGAGTAGAGTACAAATTACTAGATGCCAACAAAGTTATTTCCTTGAATATAAAATCCATTGGTTTTAAGACAAATCATCAGTTTTATTTTAGCTTCTTAGGGCATCAGAAAAAATTTAAATTTCTCTTATAAGATACATTAACATATCAGAACCATTAAAATGAGGGTAAGGTGCACCTTAGAATCAAGAAAATATGGTTTTGTTTGTTTAATTTATTTCACTGTTTTATCATGCTAATATTCTCATGAAACTGTCTATACAGTGACTATATAGAATATGACAACCAGGGCTTATTCCTGGGTTCATGAAACACAGGGTGAACTTTACATATATTCACAAGTATCACCAAAAAACTTTCTCAGTCTTAATGTTATATCAATAGAGAAAAGTCAGACTGAGAAGAAAATGAATGACAAGGTGTCAGAAGCTCTCATGTAGATAATGTTTCAGGGACCAGGATTGTGCCAGATTTGTTTTCTTTTTCTATGCATTTGGCCTCTGGCTTTTAGGCAATGATCAGTTCAAAATAGAATGTGAGACTGCCCCTCTGAATAAGACATATTAATGGTCAGTAGACTAACTCTACCTTATATAACCATAAAACTGAAAGAAAACAGTAGGCAAATGTTTTCAAGCATTAGACAATAGGCAATCCCAAACCTTGAATTTTGAGAGAAGGAAAACTCATGAGATGAACCCCATGATGTGCCTGCAGATAATTTGCTAACATTAGCACCACAAGTTGGAGCCCAAACATGACACAGTAGCCCTACTACCCTAAAAATGTGGAGTTCACTCTGGAGTAGTTTAAGAGGCTGGTGGGATTCTTAAAAGAAAACAAAAACAAAAACAAACAAAAAAAAAAGTAAAACAAAACAAAAACCCAGAGAGGAGGAAGAAACACATTTCTGTTGCCATGAATATACACCCTCAGCCAAAGTCTGAGTTCCAGGTGCCCAGGGTAGGACTAGAGAAGACTTAGCACAGACTGAATTCTACAGGTTGAGAACAAAAGAATGATTTTCAAGTTCAAGCAGTTCTTGGTGAAGATTGAGAGTATTGCCCCATTTGAGTGGATAGATCTCTTTAACAACTTGTTACTCCCTCAGAATTCTAGCTGAGACAAGAGAGACCATTCAATAGAATTAAGGACCAAGCCCTAGAGTAAATGAAGTGTAAAGGCAAGCACTGCCTAAGTCTTCCTGGGGCCAAGTGTTTAAAGTCGAGTATTGTTAGAGGAACTTTGGAAACACCATGGGCTTTACACAGATCATCCCAATAAACATACATTCAATTCCATGTAAGTTAGAGGCCACAAATCAAAAGTTGACTTACATTCTAGGTAAAAACGTACCACTTTTCACAGAATCCAGTCTCTGCTGTGTACCATCAACAAAGTCCATGAAACTATAAAAAATTACTAGTATGCAAAGAATGGGAAACTATGACCCATAATAAAGAAAAAGGGTAGTTAATAGAAACATATCCTCAAATGACCAAGACTGGCTTGATATCAAGATAATGATTTAAAATGGTTTTTATAAATATGTTGATTTTTTTTTTTTACTTTAAGGAAGACATGGTCTTAATGACAGAGCAGAGGCTATCAAAACAAAAATGAACATTATAAGCAACAATAGCAACAAAGAACCAAATGAAAATCCTATAAGAAAAAAGTACAATAATTAAAAGTTCAAAAATTTTCAGTCTTAACAGCAGATTGGAGGTAACAGAGTAGTGAGTAAACGTGACAAGATATCAATAAAAACTATCTAATGTCATCACAAGAGAAAAAGAATTGTAACTATATATGGTGATGGAGGTTAACTAAACATTTTGCGGTAATCATTTTTTAATATATGTATGTCAAGTCATTATGCTGTGCATCTTAAACTTATACAGTGTTGTATGTCTATTATAGTACAATGCAATAAATCAGTAAATAAGTAAAATTTAAAAAAAATATCTAATTTTAATCAGAGAAAAATTACTGAAGAAAAATGAATATAGCCTTAGGGATCGATGGGGTAAATTTAAACAGTTTAACATGTAAATAATAGTTACAAGAGATAAGAATGGGAATGCAACAGAAAACATACTTGAATTATAATAGCTGAATATATGCCAAATTTGGCAAAGAATACCAACTTTTAAATTCAAGAAATTCAACAAACCCATGCAGGATAAATATAAGAAAAATCATAGCTAGTAACAACATAGGCAAACTCCTAAAGAGAGAGAGAGAAAATCTTATAACAGCATATTATGGTAGTAGAAAGGTGAATATTACATAGAGGGAAACAACCACATGGATTATCAGATTTCCAACTTAGAAACAATTCTCACTGGAACGCAATATAACAACATTGAGTGCTCAAAGAACATCATCTTTTATCCAGTAAAAATATTCCTCAAAAATGAGGATGACATACAGGTATATTTAAATAAACTAAAGCTGAAATAATTTTCAACAGCAGATATATAATGCAAAGAGTGTTGAAGAATAATACCAGCCAGATGTTCAGTTCTATAGGGAGGCAAGAAGAGCAATAGAAATGTTGAATAAATAAGTAAATAGAATATACTAGATTTTTTCCTGTTTATTACTTCCTTAAAAAAGACATCTAACCCCAAGTAGTTCTTACTTTTCATGATAGTGTGGGATTGTAAAAATGACTAAGCCCCTTAAAACCATACAAAGTGATAATAATAATTGGCGAGAAAATTATAATGGTTTCATAACCTTTGAAAATTTTTGTCAAAATATTAACTCTCTTACTCTTGATTATGTAAATACATAAGAAAGTGGGGGTAAATTAAGATACAAATGTAGTGATCTGAAGGGGCACATGCACCTGAATGTTTATAGCAGCAATATCCACAATAGTGAAACTACGGAAATAACCTAGATGTCCATCAATCGATGAATGGATAAAGACAACGTGGTGTATATATATACAATGGATACTATGCAGCGATTGAAAAAATGAAATCCTGCCATTTGCAATGATGTGGATGGAACAAGAGAGTATTATGCTGAGTGAAATACATCAATTTGAAAAAACACAATTATCATATGATCTCCCTGATATGAGGAATTTGAGAGGCAAGGTGGTGACTCATGGGGGGGAAGAAAAAAATGAAACAAGATGGGATTGACGAGGAACCATAAGAGACTTTTAATTTCAGGAAACAAACTGAGGGTTGCTTGGGGGTAGGGAAGGAGGTGGCTGGGTGATGGACATTGGGGAGGGTATGTGCTATGGTGAGTGCTGTGAAATACTGATGATTCACAGACCTCTACCCATGAAGCAAATAATACATTATATGTTAATTAACAAAAGAAAAGAAAGTGAGGTAAATAGCATAATTAGTATTTATTTAGTATACTGTAATTGAGAACATTAGAAACCTTAGAACATTAGAAATATTTGAAATATTTTCATTGCAAAAACAAATATCAAGAGTAGCTTGAAGAGTGTTTGCCTTCCCTTCATTTAACTTAGGATACAGAGTGAACATTTTTTTCTATGCCTTGGAAAAATTTTAACTCCTTTTTAAAGTTTGGATCAGTTCCTAACAGATTACATTTTTAACTGATTAAGACTTTGCACTTTCAATGTCATGAAGTATCTCTGAGAGTTTTTGAAATGTGATTCATTTATTTTTGGGGTGGCATTATTTCTTTGAAGACATAATCATGTTTTTAAAAATCATAACCACTTTCTTCATCTATTATTGTAATTTTGCCTTAACAGCCGAATATCTAGTCTCTCAAATAGTAGGAGTATTAACATTTCCACATGGTCAGGTATTTCTTCAATAATTCTGCTGATGTTCCAATGAGGTTTCACTTACTGCCTTAGTACTTTTCATTTCTTTGTTGCACTTTCATCTTTGTTGACCAATTCCCTCACTTGATTAGCCATTTTTTGTACAATGTTATGTGGGTCTCTCACTAGAAACAAAGTGACACACCCACATCCTTTGCTGTCCTGAGTTAACTAAATAACAAATACCAGGTGAAACAGTCATGAACAAATGTGGCGAGAAGAGCCATGTTTGATTACTGATTTTGATACTACTAATTATGTTGTGATTTGTTGACTGAAAATCTAGCAGCCAAGTTTGTATTTTTTATGTAGTTACCCATTGTGGTAACTGAAATATCAGTTCTATCGTTAGAGGACTGGTATTAATTAAATAAATATGATAACTGAAATTTGCATTTATCAAAACTGTGCAAAGCTAGGACTACCCACATTTAAAACAAATATAACACTGTAAGGTAGGGTTTATAATGTATGCAGAAGTAAGAGAACAAAAACAAACATTCTAGAGTTGAAAAATTCAGTAACTAAATGAGGAATTCAATAGAGAGTTTCAAAAGTAGACTTGACCATGTAAGAGAAGGAATCCATGACCTGATGGTGAGAACATTGAGAAAGAATGAGTAGGTAAAAAGAAAAAAAAGAATGAAAAAGAGGGAGGAATGCCTATAGGATCTACAGGACACAATGGGAAAAAATATTTACATTGTGCAATATGCAATAGTGATGCATAATTCACTTAAAACTAGTTTAAAAGATACTAAAGGGGCACCTGGATGGCTCAGAGGGTTAAGCCTCTGCCTTCAGCTCTGGTCATGATCTCAGGGTCCTGGGATCAAGTCCCACATCCGGCTCTCTGCTCAGCGGGGAGCCTGCTTCCCCCTCTTTCTCTGTCTGCCTCTCTGCCTACTTGTGATCTCTCTTTGTGAAATAAATAAATAAAATCTTTTTTAAAAATATGCTTAAAACTATAAAAACAATCTGTTATTAGTTATACAATATAAAAAACATGTAAGTTTTAACAGTTATTTAAAATATGAAGGGGAAAGAGAAGTAAAAGTGTAAGGTTTATGAATTCTATTGAAGTTAAGTTGTTATCAGTTTAAAATAGGTTGTTATAATTTTAAGATATTTCATGTAAGTGCCATGGTAACCACAGGAGAAAATCCTCTAGTAATTATGCAAAGAAACACAATAAAGTACTCAAAGCATACTGATACCAAAACACATCAAAACACACACAGAAAAGGACATAAGATAAGAAACAAGAAACAATAGATCTATAAAACTAGAAAACAATAACAAAATGGCAATTATAGGGTCTTATCTACCAATAATAAGTTTAAATATAAAAGGATTAAATTATTCAATCAAAAGACAGAGAATGGTTAAAGGATTAAAAAACAAGATTCAACAATATGCCGCTCATTTCAGCCTTAAAGACACACATAAACTAAGACTGAAGGAATGGAAAAAGACCTCTCAAGGGAATAGTAACACAAAAACAAACAAACAAACAGAAATAAGCAGGAGTGGTTATACTTATGTCTGACAAGATAGGCCTTAAACTAAATATTGTAAAAACAAACAAAACCACAGAAGGTTATTATGTAATGATAAAGGTGTCAGTACTTGAAGAAGATGTAAAAATTAGGGGTGTTTGGGTGGCTCAGTTGGTTAAGCCTCTGCCTTTAGCTCAGGTCATGATCCCAGTGTCCTGAGATCAAGCCCTACATCTGGCTCCCTGTTAGGTGGGTCTCCTGCTTCTCCTTCTCTGCTGCCCCTCTCCCTGCCTGTCTCTTGAATGAATAAATAAAATCTTTTTTTAAAAAAAGAGTTGTAACAATTATAAATATTTATGTGTCCAAAAATGAAGCTCCTAATTATATAAGGCAAAACCTAACAGAATTAAAAGGAGAAATAAATAGTAATACAATAGTAGATAGGAATTTTAATATGCCACTCTCAATAATGGATAGATTATCCAGAGAAATTGACAAAGAAACAGCAGATTTGAACAACAATATAGATCAAATGGACCTAACAGACATATGTAGAACATTCTATCCATAAACAGCAAAATATACATTCTTCTTAAGTGCACATGAAAAATTTTTTAGGAAAGAACATATGTCAGGGCACAAAATAAGTCTCAGCAATTCAAGAAGATTTAAATCATACCAACTATCTTCTTTGGCCACAATGCCAAAAGAACTAGAAATAAATAATAAGGGAAAATTGGAAAATTCACAAACACAAGGAAATTAAGCAACATTCTTCTGAACAACCAATGAATCAAAGAATAAATTAAAAGGGAAATAAAAAAATTTCTTTAAACAAATTAAAATAGAAACACAATAAATAAGAACTTGTGGGATATAGCAAAAGGAGGTCTAAGAGAGAAATCATTACTAATAAACCCTTACATTAAGAAGCAAGGACACCGAATTAACATTCTAACTTTATATATTAAGGAACTAGAAGAAAAAGATGGACAAAGTGAGCCTGAAGTTAGCAGAAGAAAAAAATAGTAAAGACTAGAGAAGAAATAAATTAAATAGAAAACGGGAGAATGATTTTTTAAAAAGAGATTAAACACACTAAAGTTTGGTTCTTTGAAAAGATAAAATTGCAGACTCTTAACCAGACCAATCAAGGAAAATTGAGAAAGGATCCAAATTGACAAAATTGTGAATGAAAAAGGAACATTATAACTGATAACAAAGAAATCCAAAGGATTATAAGATGAGCAAGTAAACACCAAACAATTGAACAACATTGAGGAAAAGAAAAAAATTACTAGAAGTATATGATTTACCAAGACTGAATCAGGAAGAATCAGAAAATGTGAATAGAATAGTTATTAATAAAGTGATTGAATCCGTAAGTAAAAAAAATTTCTCAATGGGTATAGCTGGTGAATTTTACCAAACATTTAAGAATTAACACCAATCATTCTCAAAAACTTCCAAAAAAATTTAAGAGGAGGGAACACTTTCCAACTCATTCTATGAGGCCAGCATTATCCTGATACCAAAACCAGAAAAGGACACTGCTAGAAAAGAAAACTAAAACCCGGGGCACCTGGGTGGTTCAGTTGGTTAAGCGACTGCCTTAGGCTCAGGTCATGATCCCAGAGACCTGGGATCGAGCCCCGCATCGGGCTCCCTGCTCGGCGGGAAGCCTGCTTCTCCCTCACTCACTCCCCCTGCTTGCGTTCCCTCTCTGGCTGTGTTTCTCTCTGTCAAAGAAATAAATAAAATCTTAAAAAAAAAAAAAGAAAAAGAAAACTAAAACACAATATCCCTGGTGAATATAGATGCAAAAATTCTCAATAAAATAATAGCAAACTGAATTCATCAGCACATTAAAAGGATTATTCACCATAATTAAGTGGTATTTATCCCTGTGATGCAAGGATGATTCAACATAGGCAAATCAATCAATATGATAAACTACATTAATAAAATGGAATAATCATATGATTGTCTCAATAGACACAGATTTGACAAATTCAACATCATTGTTGATAAAAGCTCTTAACAAATTAATATAGGAGGAACATATCTCAGTATAATAAAAGCCATATACGACAAGCCCATAGTAACATCATATCCAATGGTGAAAGGTTGAAAGCTTTTTCTCTAAGATCAGGAATAGCACAAGGTTGTCTACCCTCTCTGCTCCTAGTCAGCATAGTACTAGGAGTGCTAGCTATAGCAATCAGGCAAGTGAAAGAAATAAATATAACAGAATTTGAAAATAAGTAGAATTATCTCTATTTGCAGATGACACAATTTTATATATAGAAAATCCTAAAGACTCAACCAAAAAACCATGTCATCCAGTCAGTAAATTCAGTAAAGGTGAAAAATATGAAACTAACATACAAAAATCAGTAGCATTTCTATACACTAACAATGAATTTTTTGGAAAAAAAAAAAAGAAAAGAAACTGATTCCATTTCAATAGTATCAAAAACAATATAACACTGGGGCACCTAGCTGGCTCAAACAGTAGAGCTGTGCAACTCTTAATCTTGGGGTTGAGTCCAGGCCCCACACTGGGTACAGAAATTACTTTTAAAAAATCCTGTATATAATTTTAGGAACAAATTTAACTAAAATAGGTGAAAGATCTCTACTCAAAAAACTGCAAGACATCGATGGGAAAAAATATCAAAGAAGATACAAATAAATGGAAAGCCAGTGTTCCTGGCTTGGAAGAATTAATACTGTTGAAATGCCAATACTATGGAGAGCCATCTACAGATTCAATCCAATCCCTAGCAAGATTCCAATGTGTTTTTTCTTTTACAGAAGCAGGAAAAAAAAAACCCTCCTAAAATTTATACAGAACAGCAGACCCCAAATAGCAAAAGAAGTCCTGTGAAAGAACAAACTGGGAGGCATCACACTACCTGATTCCAAGCTAAACTAAAGTCATACTTATCAAAGCAGTATGGTACGGCCATAAAAACCAACAGGCCAACAGAACTGAGAGCCCAGAAGGAAGTCCAAGCATATACAAATCAACAAGTATTTGACAAAGGAGCCAAGAATGTTCAATGGAGAAAAAGCAAGCTTTTTAAATAAACGGTGCAGGGGAAATTGAACATTTATATATATAATAATGAAACAATGAAACTAGACCCATATCCTACAACATTCACAAAATGGGGGAAATTGAACATTTATATATATAAGAATGAAACAATGAAACTGGACCCATATCCTACGACATTCACAAAATGGGGGAAATTGAACATTTATATATGTAAGAACGAAACAATGAAACTGGACCCATATCCTAGAACATTCACAAAATGTAACTCAAAATGAAATAAAGACTTAAATATAAGATGTGACATTTGAAATCCCTAAAAGAAAACATGAGAATAACATGTTTGAAATGGAATCTGATAATGATTTTTTGATATAATACTTTTTAACAGCAAGCAACAAAATAAAAAAAAATAAGCAGGACTAAACTAAAAAGCTTGTGCACAAAGAAACTATCAGCAAAGTGAAAAGACAACATTTACAAAATGTGAAAAAAAAAAGTCTTTGCAACCTGATAAGGGTTAATATCCAAGATATATAAGGGGTTAATGTACAAAATATATAAAGAATTTATAAACTCAATACCAAGTAATAATGATCCAGTTTTAAAAATGGGCAAAGGACCTGAGTAGACATTTCTCCAAAGAAGATATACAAAAGGCCAATAGGACATGAAAAGATGCCCAACATCACTAGTCATTAGTGAAATGAACATTAAAACCACAATGAGATATCACCTCACGCCTGTTAGAATGGGGAACTTTGGTTCACTGCTGAAATTGTAAATGGTGCAGCCACTATGGAAAAGAGTATGCAGCAGACTCAAAAAAAAAAAAAAAAATAGAGCTACCACATGATCCAACAATTCTTCTTTGGGGAATATATCCATGGGGAGGGGGCACTAACTCAAAAAGATATCTTCCAGATTCATAGCAGCATTATTTATAATACAGAAGCAAGGGTCCACTGACAGATGAATTGACAAAGAAATTGTGTTGTTTTTACAGAATGGAATATTATTCACCATAAAGCATGATGAAATCCTACATTTGTGACAAGGATGGACCTTGATGACATGAAGTAAAATAAGTCATACAGAGAAAGAAAGATATTGTATGATTTCATTTATATGTGGAATCTTAAAAAAAAAAAAATCATAGAAAAAAAGACCAGACTCGTGTTTTCCAGAGGTGAAAGGAGAGCTAGATATGGTGGTCAAAAGGTACAAATTTCCAGTTCTAAGATAAATGAGTACTAGGGATGTACCATACAACATAATGATTATGGCTAATGCTGTTGTAAGATATGTAGAAAAATTAAGAGAGTAAGTCCTAACAGTTCTCATAACAAGGAGATTTTTTTCTCTTTTTTTATTGTATCCATATGAGAAGATGGATGTCAGCTGAACCTATTTTAATAACCATTTCACAGCATATGGAAATCAAATCATAATTTTAACTTATACAGTGATAAATGTCAATTATTTTTCAATAAAACTGGGAAAATATTCAATATATGATAGCTGTTATGGTACACATGTTATCTGAACTCAAATTAGACTACATAAACTGACAAAGGATTGTATTTTTTTTCCCTATTTGAAAGTACAAGGAAAATCAAAGAAAAGCATGATAAAATCAGCCAATTATTTAACAAATCATGTTGTAAGAATGTTTTAAAAGACGAGATAATTTACACCCCCACAAAAATTCTGACATGTTGTAGCATATTAATATGTATATATTTATATAATTATATATGCATACTAAGGTTCATGTCTTTGCTGAAGCTGGGGCTTGTGTCTGAAAGCTACACAACCCTTCAATCCCAAAGAATTCTCAGCCTTTGACTGGCAAACTCCTACTCATCTTACCAAGCTCATGTCACCCCCTCCAGAAGTCTCCCCCAACTCTCCTCCTTAGTAGTCTTATTCACATCTCTATTGCTGAATTTACCTTCTTTTAAAAGTGTCTGGGTCCTTCTTCCACATTTGGTAATGAGGTCCTTTGAGATCGGGACGGATCCTCACTCTTCTTTGCTCACCCTCTCCATGGACCCTCCCAAACACATAAAATTCAGTGCCTTGCACACAACAGGTGCTTAATATAGGTGCTTAATAGCTTAAGCTAGCTGCTTCTATGCTTCTTCTCACCTATCAATACATGCATAAGTGACCGTGTGCATGGGTTCCAGCTATGTTATTCAAGTGTAAACATTTCGATCCCAATCAGCTGATTCCTCTGATTGGAGTTCCTCCTGGGAACTATGGCTTTGAAACAGTGAAGCACATCCTATTAAGGAGGCAGGGAGAAGGCACCTGGAACCTATTAGCAATGGATAAGATGTCATTACTATAATTTATTGGAGGCTTTCATATTACATATTTAGAATTAATCAAACTGTGGAAAGAGTGAAATGTAGCACAAAGTATACGTTTGCGGGGCTCCTGGGTGTCTCAGTCGTTAAACATCAGCCTTCAGCTCGGGTCCTGGGATTGAGCCCCGCCTTGGACACCCTGCTTGGAGAGAAGCCTGCTTCTCCCTCTCTCACTCCCCCTGCTTGTATTCCCAGTGTCTAGGATTGAAGGGGTAAGTATGTATGAACATGTTCCAGGGGAAAATGAAAAAATAAAGAATACACCCTCTTTATCTGAACTCACAATCAAGATCTAGAAGGGCTTTCTACCACTTCCTGTGAAGAGAGATGCTTTCTCAGAGCACTCGGGCTCTAACGCAGGTGGAGGTCAGTCCTTGGGCTCTAACACAGGTGGAGGTCAGTTCTTGGGCTCTAACACAGGTGGAGGTCACTCCTTGGGCTCTAACACAGGTGGAGGTCAGGCCTGGAAAGGCCGCAGACTACTTTGGAAATCTTCCTCCTTAGTGAACATCTATGAGATCCACTTTAAGGTTCAGGAAAGAGATGGAGATCCTAATTTCCTTTTTTTTCTTTCTATACAGACTGATTGAATAAAGTAATTTTGCAGCTCCTCCTAGAAATCTCACTCATTCAGCAGGTATTAACTAAAGACCAACTGACATTTTTTTTAACTATTTAAACAGATGCTAATATTCCTTTACCCTTTCACAGATTATATGATGGCTCTGCCACTTCCTCTTTCTCTTTTGCCATATGTGACACATGCATATAAACCTAGCATTTGGTGAAGGTCTGCAATGGTGGGGATCAAAGTGGTCATCATAGATATAAGGCAATATGAAAAAAAAAACAGCTTGTTGTTTCTTAAATGCTTGATAGTGTGAAAATGCAGTGATAAGCCTTACACTTTGGGAAGCAGGAGCTAGATGGTTCCACTCACACATAATCTGGGAAACTGCTTCTTACCAAATTAGAGAGCTGAAACTAGAGAATGAATTTATTTGCAAAGAGGTATGCCAATACAATATCATTGTGAATAAAAGGTTTCCATGCACTAGCCATCTCAAACACAAAAAAGTACTAACACCTCATGTGTGTTTCACGCTGTGCGAGGTGTTGTAGATTACACAAAAGAAATTTAAGACACAGTCCCTTCCCTACAGGATCCAACAATAGGCTTAATGAATCCATTGAATAACAATTCAAGGCAACATGTGACTAAGTTACAGGAGTGATCCAAATGGTGATCTGTGCACAAAGATAACAGAGATTGAGAAAACGCAGGCTGGGACGATGGAGAAGATCGCCAGAAAGAAGCAGGGCTACAGCTGGATGTGGATAGACAGTGGCACCTTAAGTAGCAGAGGACAGGAAGAAAGAACCCCAGGTCAGGGAGGCAGCATGAGCTAAGTCTTAGAATGAGGAATGAGCAGGTTCCTGAGTTAAGGACAGGTGGCTGCAGCTGACTGGAACAAAGATGTTTGAAGAAAGGCAGGAAAGCCCAAGTTAGTGATGGAGCCAGGTCCTGAGGGAGAATAAAAAGAAAGTACTAGGAGAAAATGTGGGATCACTGAAAGCTTTTGAAGCTTTAGGACAGTGATTTGAAATCCACTAGAGTGGTGCAGCTCTGAGTGATCGAGTACTTAGGCGGGATAGTGGCGGTCGGAACAGTGACGATCTGTATCTAAACCTGAGAAGATGGGGCCATGGAAGATGCCTGAAGATTGAGGGAACAGAGAGAGGAAGGAAGGGAGAGAGGGAGGAAGGGAGGAGGAAGGCAGGCACTAATTACCTAATTAAAAATTAGGGGCACCTGGGTGGCTCAGTTGGTTAAGCGACTGCCTTTGGCTCAGGTCATGATCCTGGAGACCCGGGATTGAGTCCCACATCAGGTTCCCTGCTCAGCAAGAAGCCTGCTTCTCCCTCTCTCATTCCCCCTGCTTGTATTCCCTCTCTGGCTGGCTGTGTTTCTCTCTGTCAAATAAATAAAAATCTTAAAAAAAAAAATTAGCTAAGGACATAATTAGGGCAGTTGATAGAAGAGAAACTACAAATGGCCCAAAGCGCTTGAAAGACACTGGGCCTCAGTAGAACGTGGGCCTCGGGACAAGGTGATGGACAGTGCACACTGGGGTCAAGTCAGAGCACCTCTGCCACTCCTTACGGGCTGTGAAAACTTGGGCATATTAAACCTTATTTTATCATCTGTAAAATGAGAGTGAGAACAATAGAAGCTATCTGAAGGCATTGTGGTGAAGACTAAGTTAATATATGTAAACTGCTTAGAATAATGTCTGACACAGAAATGCTGTGTAATTGGTAGCTATTATTAATAATAGAGAAATATAAATTAAAATAACAATGAGATATAATTTGTCACCCACAGAATGTCAAAAAATTTAAAGTGTGACAATATAAAGTGTTGACAAGGATTTGGGTGAAATGATACTCAAAAACTGTGAGTGGGAATATAAAATAGTGCATCTACTTTGGAGAAAAAAAAGGGAATATTTTCTAAAATGGAAAACAGGCCTGTTTGATGACCCAGCAATTGTACCGCTGTGTATACACATTGGAGAAACTCCTGCCAATGTGTATAAGGAAGGTGGGCAAAGGTGTTGACTGAGCATTTTTGGTTTTGTTGGAAAGAGTGAATGTCTGTCATAGGGGACTGTATCACAAAATAACTCAGTGTTCAATATATTTAATAATAGACTATCACATCACAATTAAAAGGAATAAATACTGATCTCTGTTAATACATCAAATGTCCAGGGACTATTGCAGTGTGATGCCTCTGTCTCATTCATGGATATCTAACCCTAAAAGCCAGAGGCATGAACTGCACTTGCCTCTGAGAACTCAGACAGGAATAGGAAACGGGAGGTTGGTTGAAGGAAACTTTAACTTAAATTTCTCTGTAATGCTGTATTGCTTCAGAAAGAACAAAAGAGTACTAGATACCAGGGAGAGAGATATTAATAACTGTTGATTTTGAATAGTGTAGCTATACATGTAAGTTATAGTATTCATTCTACTTTTCTATATTTTTAATATTGAAAAGTTATAAATGCTCTTTGAACAGATGTTCTGGATGTCATCTAAAATACTTCATGAGAAAAAGAAGAAAAACAGGAAGGAAGAGAATAAAAGGAAGTAAAAGGAAGGCGGAGAATCAGGCCTCAGAACATCACACTCAGAGGGAGGGTTCTGTGAAGGACCAAGGTGGGGAGAAAGAGCGACAGGCCCTTGGAGGCCACAGAAGCTGAGGAAGAGGCAGGTGCAGGAGAGAAGGGCTTGATCACCTTGATCCAAAAAGGAAATGACCCAGGAAGAAACTACGGTTTCATGAGGCAATGACTGCATGTTTTACAAGAGAGGCGCCCCATCAAAGCACAAGATTGGGACAATTATTGGGGTGGTATAGACCGGCAGGCCAGTGGTTCAGACAGGTTGACTATAAAGGCAACTAGGAGCAATATAGGAGCATGAGCATCAAGAAGGACAGAGTCTGGGTCAGGGTGTGTATTGGTTCAAGATCCCAAACCAGTGCTATCGGTAGAACAAAGAGAACGGGATGGTGGAAATGGTAGTGGTGGTTGTGTGGGGAGGTTGACATGCTAAAGGCTGTGGGGAAACAGTGGGGTAAAGTCCCCCAAGAGCTTCACAAGGCTGGAATCCAGGGCCTCGGCTCAGAAGAGAAGTACAAACCCAACGAGAACCCATTGCACTGGGGCTGCCCCCCTTCTGGGATGATTCCTAAGTGCCTCTGATGTACTCAGGGATGCCTCTGAGAATTAGTCTGTGTTTAAGCCTGACTTACTACAGCCACCCACAAGGAGAGCTGGCAGCATTCCCTCGGGTGGGGGCTGCACAGCAGATGCACATTTTCTCATTAAGTGACTTGCATATGGAGTGAAGACACCTCTCCCCCTCACCCACCCTGGCTCCCACCCCTCACGTGCTCTGTGAGTTGCCAGCTTCCCCAGCTCCCCGCACACCCAGCCAAGGTTGCTGGGGCCTGGCAGCATGAGGCCATGGCTGTGTGCTCAAAGCAGGAACAGAGCAGAGGCAGGAGAGGCTCTGTCGCTCTCTCAGCTCATCTCTTTTCTTCCAGGGATTGCAGGGTCTCTCTCAAACGTGACAGAATCAGTCACAGACAAGGAGACTCCTTATTTTTGCTTTAACTGCTCAGTGACCTCTGTTTCCACCTGGAATCTTCCAGGGAGGCAGCTCCCAGCCAGAAGGGGAGAGAAGGAGGACAGCAGGAGGAAAGAAAAGAATTATCACCCTACTCAAAGACAGGGTTATCTCCTGAGTCTCTTCCTATGTCCATATCCTTCCTGCCTTGGATTTAATGGTTTCATGTAAGAGGTCTCTTTCCCCAGGGAGATCACCAAACTATCCTCAATCTTTTCTCGCCTTCACACCAGAGAAGGATGGAGACCTATAAGGGCTCTAAGAAGATTAGGGTGTCCCTTGATAGAAAATTGATCACAAATGAAACGCTAAGCTATAAAAAAAATTTGGATGTGTATTAAAATTAAAATAGCTTTGTTCTGAATTTTATAAATTGCAAAATTTTGGAGAAGGTTATCAAGGATGATTTTTTTTCTTTTTTTGGTGTCCCTGATCTGCGTGTGACCTGCACTCATTATAAGTGTGCATCTTAGGTAATCCTGACACAGATATGTATGTATGTTTGTATATATATGTACATGGTATTCTCATCATGTATGGGAACAAACCACACATATACAGAGACATATAACTTGCTTATTTTTGTATTTATTTCTTATTTCTTTCTTGCTATTCATTAAGTTAAAATTTTGCTTCCTCTATGTCTTAGTCCCATTTAGTCTGGGTATTCCAAAGCCAGATACCAAGAAGGTATTACAAGAGAAATAAGTGTACCAGAGAAATCCCTTAGAGAAAATGGGGGACGGCACACAGGAGCCTGAAGGGGCTGTCAGACCACAGTGCAGGTCTAAGCCTATGCGGGAGAGAAGGGGGGATTAAAAAAGGTTGTGGACTGCAATGAAGTGCTATGAGTTTCAGCCACGAGAAAGGCCTTCTGGTTAGAGTTACCTGTCAAAGAGGCTTACAGGTAATATCGAGAAGCAAGAATTCATTGGTGTGGGGCACTTTCTCAGGATCTGAGACTTAGAATTCTCACAAGTACTTGGGAATGGAGCAAACTCACTGCTGGACTGGTTTTTAGAAGACTGGAAAAGAGATTGTTGGCTCTCTGTAAGATGGGAAGTCCCAAGTTGTTCTGGAACATGCTGGAAGAGGGTATAAGGAAGCTGAGGGAAGTGGGCATGCTGGAATGTATGATTTATGTGAGGTTGAAAGACCAACTAGAGATTCATGTGCCACAAAGGGGCTGAAGACAACCATTCACTAAGAGCCATTAGGAATGTGCTAGTGAGAAGGGCAGTCAGCATCACTAAGATGTTCAGTGGTGGTTCACCTCTGCAGGTCAAGGTCAATTGTAGGAGTTATGCTCACAGAACTGAGCTGGCTAATTCCAATGAGGATAATGGGGCCCAAAGTACTAGAGGCCAGGTAGAGGCACTTAACTCCTCGGAAGCCAGGAAGCAATTATTACTATACATTTGCAAAGGCTGGTGGACCAGCCAAAGGGTCTTGACTCACAGGGAATCATGGAGATGGTTAATAGATTATGGTGTGTCAAGGGGTAAAATAGATGAGCAGTCAACAGTGTGCTGCCTAACATTTAAAACAGCAACAACAAAAATGTAAGAATGGGGGAGATGGAGGCTGAATGGGGTAACACCAAAACAGCCACAATTCCTTGTTCACTTACCAATCACACCTGAGTCAATCTTCAGGTCTAGAATTCACTAGAGGTGGCTGGATGGCTAGGAAGTAGAACCTTGTAATACTATGCCTATTATACAAAGCCCTGGTGAAGATTCCCCACAGTCCTTTCCCAAAGAGACTTATAACCATTTAATCAGTTGACTGTATACTAGAGAGAAATAGCCAGGCATATTGAGGACTAGTGGACACAGGGTCTAAGTTGACATTGTTATTCAGAGACCCTAAGTGTCATCATGCCTGTTAAACTGGAAATTTACAAGGGGCAGGTAATAAAGGAACTGTGGCTGAAATTTGGATTACAGTGGGCCCTGTGGGTCCACAGACCCACCCAATGACCATTTTCTCAGCCCCTAAGTACATAATCAAAATTTTTTGTATGTTGGATAGTTGGATTAAGCCCATTTGAGGTATAACTATGTTAATTTGTGTTCCCCAAGAAACAGCCACACATATGGGATTAGATATAGGAAAAAAATTACTGGGGAATAGCTGTGCAGAAAAATGGGGAAGTATATGAAGGAGCCTGGAGGACTTGTCAGACCTCGATAAAGGTCTTCCATGACAGAGAAAGGGAAAAGGGAAGGAAACAAGGAAAGTTCATAGATTGCACAGCAGGTCTGACAAAGTTTCAACAAGGTGAACACAGAGTCCTTGAGTGAAACTCAAATATCTAAAGACTCTTGTCTCTTTCAGGAACAGACCTGCCTCAGTTTCCCTGTTGTACTCACTGGCAGGAGCAGCATGAAAAGCAAGCCTGGGAATGGAAGTGGTAATGGGTTTCAGGGCACAGCAGCTGAGGCCATCAGTCAGTTACTGTCCCTCCCCAAGGAGGAGATCTGAGAGGGCCACTTTCAGGCTCACCACAGGGGCCTCATATAAGTGCAAAATCCTTTCTTTCCTCTCTCCCCAGACTCTATACAGCCATCATTTGCATTTGGCTAGTTTCTGTTGATTTTTACATTTTTGGCACACATTTGGGATTCAGTAATTCTACCAACATTTACTGAGCATTTACTAAGTGCCAAGTTGTATGCTCTGCACTAAAAGTGAGAAAAAAAAAAAGAGTTAGAGGCTGTCCTTGATCATATGGAATTTGCAGTCTGGTAGGAGGAAGCAAATATGTAAACAACTTGGGCAAGGAGGTATTAAATGTCTGTAACAAAATTCTTCATAGGATAGAGTGGACTTAATGGGAATGCTTGTCATATGTGATTTGGAGAATGACAGGTACCAAGGCACAGCTTTATCAGCAAGAATGTGGTGCTAGCACAGAATCTGGAAAGGTGAGGAGGCATTTCCCAAGTGAGCAGGTCACTGAGGATTCTGAGACTGAAGATCAGGGCACAGCATGTGAAGCATGGACAACAGGAAATACTTTGAAAACTGAAAATTGAATATGTCTACAGTTTAGTATATCAGGAACAGAATAGGTAGAGGCAAGACTGACCTCAAAGCTAGATCACAAATGCAGATTATTTGGGTCCCTGTGTGGGACAGGATCTCGTCCTGTCAGCTGTGAGGAATTACTGACACTTTAAGGGTGACATCAAAGCTAGATTCACATTCTTATGATAAAACATCCTGGCATTTTGTCAGAGAATTGATTTGGAGGAAGAAGATGGGTTTCTAAAGGCTATTCTGATCATTCTGAAGAGAAAGGACAAGAGTCTGTTATACCCCAGAGACAGTTGTGATGGAGGTGCAACCATGGATAAGAGATGTTGAGATGGTAGAACCTAAGGAATGTGGTTGGACTTGAACGTGTTTTAGTTGTGTCACCTGTGTACATGATAACACAGAGTAGGGAATGAACAAAGTGATGAGATCAGTTTGGAACATGCTGAGTTTGAAGGGCCTTTGTGCCTTTGTTTCTTTAAATTAGAGACATCCATTTAAAAGTCAGTTGGATGAGAGAGTAAGAATGATAAGAACAAATGATCTTTGACAAAGCAGGAAAAAATATCCAGTGGAAAAAAAGACAGTCTCTTCAATAAATGGTGCTGGAAAAACTGGAAAGTTATGTATAGAAGAATGAAACTTGACCACTCTCTTACACCATACACAAAGATAAACTCAAAATGGATGAAAGAACTAAGTATGAAGCAGGAATCTATCAAAATCCTGGAGGAGAACATATGCAGTATCTTCTTCAACATCGGGCAGCAACTTCTTTCAAGACACTTCTCCAAAGGCAAAGGAAACAAAAGAGAAAATGAACTTTTGGGACTTCACAAAAATAAAAAGCTTTTGCACAGCCAAGGAAACAGTCAAGAAAACAAAGAGTCAACCCACAGAATTGGAGAAGATATTTGCAAATGATACTACAAAGGGCTAATATCCAAGATATATAAAGAACTCCTCAAACTCAACACCCAAAAAACAGATAACCATGTCAAAAAAATGGGCAGAAGACATGAACAGGCATTTATCCAAAGAAGACATACAAATGGTTAACAGGCACATGAAAAAATGCTCATCATCATTAGCCATCATGGAAATTCAAATCAAACCACATTGAGATACCACTTTACACCAGTCAGAATGGCCAAAATTAACAAGACAGGAAACAAGTGTTGGAGAGGCTGTGGAGAAAGGGGAAACCTCTAAAACTGTTGGTGGGAATGCAAGTTGGTGCAGCCATTTTGGAAACTAGTGTGGATAGTCCTCAGAAAATTAAAAATAGAGCTACCATATGACCCTGCAATTGCACTAGTGGGTATTTACCTCAAAGATACAGATGTAATGAAAAGAAGGGCCATATGTACCCCAATGTTCATAGTAGCAATGGCCACAATCGCCAAACTGTGGAAAGAGCCAAAATGCTCTTCAACAGATGAATGGATAAGGAAGATATGGTCCATATATACAATAGAATATTACACAGCCATCAGAAAGGATAAGTACCCAACTTTTGTATCAACATAGATGGGACTGGAGGAGATTATACTGAATAAAATAAGTCAAGCAGAGAAAATCAATTATCATATGCTTTCACTTACTTGTGGAGCATAACATGAAGGATATTAGGAGAAGGAAAGGAAAAGTGAATTAGTGTAAATTGGAGGGGGAGATGAACCATGAGAGACTGTAGACTCTGAGAAGCAAACTGAGGGTTTTGGAGGGGAGAAGGGGGGGATGGTGAGCCTGGTGGTGGGCATTAAAGAGGGCACGTATTGCATGGAGCACTGGGTGTGGGGCATAAACAATGAGTTTTGGAATACTGAAAAAATAGAATTAAATTAAAGAAAAAGAACAAGTACTGGACTAGATATGAAACTGAGGATGCTTTTCAATCACTTAACAAAATTTAAGTAGCTTCTATGTACCAGGCACTGTGCTGGTGCTGCAGAGAGAGAAGGTGGGTGGGACAATCTAACAGGGAAGAGGCACTCTTAAGCAATTGCAATGACTCTGTGACATGTGCCCTGAGAGAAGAAGTGCTCGAGTCAGGGGAGGCTTCTGGAAGGAAATTGCATTCAGGCTGAGACTGAAATGATTATTAGAGTTGGTTAGGTCAAAGGGAATCTGGGAGAGAAATAGAAGAGTGGGGGGGAGGGGGGAGGGGATATTCCAGACTAATGAATAGCAATGTTCAAAAGAACTGAAAGAATATGTGTTGCTCCTTGGAACACCTTTCTCGTGTTCCATCATTTGGAGGGTAAGAGAATCTGATGCAAGAGGCAGGGAGAAGAGACTCATTTTTTGTTTATAGAAGGATTCTACTTGGTGCATCTTCCTTTCATCCAAAAGAGCCACTTTTCTCAACTTCCTCTCCCTGCCATTAGTTTACTATCTCCATGGATCACTTATCACTGTTCCATTTTGTGTGAACCTCAAGTAAAACCTTGAGCTGTGCAGAGTTTCTTCCTCAGTGGAACAAAGCTCCTGGACCATGAATTGAGGCAGCATGCTAGCAGGTGGGAGGCAAATAAACCAAGCCCACCGTAGCCACAGTGCTCCATGGATAGGGATCCAACTGGGAGAATATACAACCCACTCATTCAAACCAAAGAGCTGTGATGGCAAAAGACAAACTTGCCATTTGGATAGTCCCCTACAATCCACAAGCATTATTCACATTACATTTTTACTTGAGAAAAAAAATGATCCTTAAGGTGATATGGGAAAGATCCTAACCAGAAATAGGTTTGGGTTTTCTGAATTTGAATCCTATGCTTTTTTCCCACTATGTTAGAGGAAATGGATAATAGTGTGTTCTCCTGGGCCAGAGAGAAATCAATTCTTAGGTAATGTCTACTCTAGTCTGTTCACTCATTAAAAATCAGAGTAATAACAGCATCAAGATCATAACATGACCCTAAGTACCTAAAAAGTTAATAGAAGAAAGGTATCCATATGACAGCCTAGCATTAGTAGGCATTCAATAAAATGGCTTTAACAACCAGAAGTGTGATAGGATTTTGTGGACCATTCTAAAACAAGGATTTCCAGATCCTTTCCTCAGAAAAACTTACTAAGTAGAACTTGTTGAGGTTTAGGAACCTGTGATTTTATGGAGCTTCCCAGTGATTTAACTACACACCCTAAGTAGAGAATTATTGCACTTCTCCAAAAATATGGGAGACTGAATTCAAGAAACTCTTTAGAGATACAGACACTAATTTTAAGATTACATCAAGTGATTTACATCAGATTTACATCTGATTACATCGGATCCCAATTCTTTTTTCCTTAAGGTCAATAACTTTTAGAGATAGAAAAATGGGGACTGAGAGGTGGGAGTTAGCTGACTGTGTTGACCACTCCTCCCTTCCCTTTTTCCTTCTCCTTTTTGCTCTATTCTGAATGTGGAAGCTTTGATGACACCTCGGCAAGCAGCTCAGGGCCAGTCAATAGCCCCAGGAAGAGAGCCTTTTCATGCTGGAGCTGACACCACCCTCTGCTTTGATCTCCTCAGGTCTATAGTGAGACCATGGACAAAAAGGGTGGAGACTAGCTAACAGGACTTCGTAAAGGCTACCACACTTACTTTTAGCCCAAAAGAATGGGCTGGTTCAGGGTTAGTGTCAAGAGAAAATAAAGCATGATTCTAGAATATTCAATCCAATAGCAGCCACAGCTCATGATCACTTTACAGAAAGAACGCTGTTCTCTAGCAAGAAAAATGCTGCTAGACTTGTTCATTTACTTGAACAATATTTGTAGAACAGACTAGGTGCCGATGATTAGAGTAAGTGTTGGGAATAAAGACATAAACAATGAAAATGTTTCTTTCTTCATGAAGCTTTTTTTATACCAGAAAGGGAGAAGGAAATGTCTGTCTTCATACTATTTTAGTGCCATTTGAGCTCCTTGCTCTGCATGAAAACAACAGAGAATAAGTCAACGTAGGTAATTCTAGCTGCTGTAACAAACAACTTCACAACTCAGTGGTTCATTTCTCACTTTTTTCATGACCTCAGGGCCCAAACTCCTTCCTGTTTGCGACTCAGTTATGTCCTAGGATATCCTCAGAATCCTCTGCATTTAGCTAGTCAATGGAGCACAGGGTGGGAGAGAGAAACAGAGAAAACAATACAGGTAGGGACAGAGAGAGAGAGAGTGAGGGGGGGTAGTAAAATGGAGGGAGAGGGAGAAAGGATGGAGGCAGAGATGTGCATTGTTTTAGGGACCAAGCCTGAAGTTAGTGTACTTGCTACCTTCTACAGCCCACTGGACAGGACTGAGCAAAATAAAAACGAAGGTTGAGAAAAAAAAAGAGAATCCCTTGAATATTGTTGAATACCAAGAGTTTCTGCCACAAACAGTAAAAGTACAATAAAAAGAATGGGGAGGTGAGGCAGAGTATTTCATGGATGTGAGGGAGCCAGTCTGAACTATGGCAGGGAGGGGGAGAGGAGAAAGAAAAAGAATACTTTTTTCAATTACCCTAAATCCAAGAAAGGATAGTTTTTACCTTATATTCATTGAGGAATGATCTGTTTATAAACAGAATTTCTAGTTCTTTTGACCCACAGAAGCCATTTGTCTCCCTAGGATAGACAATTCCCAGATTTCAGTGATACACAGACAAACAGACTTCTAAGGCTGCCCATTACAACCTGAACTGTCTGTGGGGGATGCAGGAAGCTTGGATCACCTCTATTTCAAGCATCAAGGGTGCTCCGCTTGGTCTCACACATTCCTTTGGTCTCGGCTTTGGAATCCCAGAGAAAACAATATGCAATATCCAAATCTCTATTTGTCACATAAATTGTCATTCAGGGAAGGGATGAAGAACCAGAAAGAAGGGACTGGAGGAGGAAAAGGAAAAGAACCTTGAGGAAGAAAATATTTCAGAGCTGGGCCCATCTCCAGAAAGAAGTGAGATCCAGTTCATTCTACAAATGACACAAATAACGGTGGGTGCTGGGGGTGGTTCCTATTCTGAGCAGAGGCATCGGATGTTGGCATCTGGCAATTTTGGAGAAACTCCATTGCTTGCCTTGTTTCTCATTACCACTCCAAAGATGATAAACACTAAAGTAGGACACAAAGTACTGCTGCTAAATTCTAGTGCCAAGAAAAGTATTTCCTAGGAATTTGCCCATTTCCTCTGGCTTGAATAGGAGTACTCTGAGGAATGACGTGGTAGGTAAAGTTCCCTTCCCTGCCCTTCTTTACTACTGCCTCAGCCAATGAGCCAACTCAGCTTACTCTCATGAAGACAATGAGGATGGTAGTAATGATGACAGTGATGATGAGGTAACGTTAGTGGGTTGTTAGTACGCCTTGTCAGACACCTGCTATGCACTCACCATTTATCCCACTGCATCCTCCAAAATATCCAATGAAGGGGTTAAAGTGCCATTAAAACCTCCATTTTAGAAGTAGAAAGAAATTAAGACTCACTTATGCCCAAAACTGCCCTTAGTAAATGGTGGAGTCTGGATTATGAGATTCAGGTCTTTCTGGCTCCAAGCCAAGCTCTTCACCACCTTGCCACCACTCTGGGCACCTCTGGAGGCCCATTTGCTCACTTTCTAAGGCCTTGGAGCACTGGCTTCCATTATTGTGTCATTTTGATGGCAGGTTCTGAGATCTAGGAGCTACCAGAGAAGAAAGAAGAATGAAACAGAGGAGCCCTCTCACTCAATCCTGCTGTCAGGCAAGGGAGTAATCTTGAAGGTTGAAACTTCCAGCAGACAGGAGGTTGACAGCCTATCTGCATTGGGGCACAATTGTTCTGACAGGTTTATCAGCAGCCCAGTGCCTGCAAAGAGACGTAAAACATGGGCTTTTGTTTCTAGAGGAAAAGCTGCTGATAAAAGGCTGTTAGATACTTGTATCTGAAAGCCCTGGAGCAAGGATTATTAGAGAAGTTCCCACAGGGCCAATCCCACTCAGGATATACTCTTCTACTTCTATCCTCTCAGCTCCAAATTCTTGATCTCCAATCTTCCCAAACACCTTCAGAGACTTCCATTCTTCCTGGCTGTTGTCCTGTGGTTGGCTAGGAAATGTATGAACAGCCCTTGAAGATAAGCCTTCGTAAACAAGAGGTTGAGTCTTGGAGGTCATGAAATCCAGGCACCTGATACATATGATGGGAAACATAAGGTACAAAAAAAAAATCACTGATATTAAATCCTTTGCCCTGAGCGTCAGTGTGCAGCACTCTATTCAGAGTGATGCACCAGTTTGAGAAAGGGCAAGCCACTTTCTAGAACAAACATGGAATCATACAGTTTTAGACCCAAGAGAGACTATAAAGGCTAAGGCAACTTCCTAATTTGTCATGTAAGGTGATTGTCACCTATGGTGAGTAAATGACTTGCTCAAGTTCACATAGATATTAAGTTTTATCTAGGCAACACTTTCTCTTTCCATTCACTAGCTCCTATTGAACTTGTAAACTGAGTTCAAGGCTACAAATTTCTTCTACCCTGACACCTCCAGTCTCTGGCTAAGCTGCGGTCCTCCTTTGCTGTCATGTCACCATGGTATATTTACCATAACCATGGTATATGAACCACCTTCTTCAGGAATCTTATCTCCCTCTGAGCAAGAACCATGTATTATTTCTCTCCGTTTCCTTTGCATTGAGCACAGCACCTGACATTAGGTGAAAGTTTGATGAAAATGAGAGCATTCAAGCTGTCAAATAGAATCTTCCCATTCCTCTTCCAGTTATCGCCCCAATATGTGAGGTGGCCTGTCTACCACTGAAATGGAAATTCCGTGCAGTATGGAATGAGCAATAGGGCTGATGGTGTTCCACATCTCCACTTTTAGTACTTTAATTAAAGTGTGATTTAAATGGGCTTTCTTGCTGTTCTCATTTTCCAGGGTCTAGCATCATCTGAGGAAAAGATGATGTCCTTCTGATGGTCATGTCTCAGACCCTCACTCAAATACAACCTGCTGTGCAAAGCAGACACAGGGCAGTAACTCTGAATTTCTGCTATTGTTATGAAGGAAGATGAGGGAGGCTGACAGTCATTACAGGGTGGCTGAGCAGGAAAATGATAGAAACAGTGGAAGAAAATCCATATCTATTTAGCATCATTATGTACCAGTACCTACCCTCCTATTTTCATGTTTTCTGACTAAATATTAACAAGATATGAGGGTCAGTATTATTATCTCGATTATATGGATACAGAAACCAAGATGAACAACTTGCCTATGCACACACAGCCAATGTATGGCTGAGCTATAGTTAGAACACAAATCAATCTGACACCACTACCCCTGCTTCTTCCACCATTCTCTGCTGCCTCCCCAAAAACTGATGTCCCATTTTTCTGTATGCTACTGCCCTAATATTCCCATGCCTTCTTGAAGTCTACCCCCTTCCCTCAGCATCTTTCTTCTCATTCTCCTCATGATCTCAAATGAATATTCTCAAGTATTTGGTCACATTGTTAAGATCATTGGAAACAAATAAGTCACATAAAAATTCAAAAAATGACATTTTGCCTGATGAGCAGAAGAAGATATATGCATTAACCCCAAGTCATCAAATATTACGTGACCTTCTATCCGTTGTCCTCATTCCATTGGTTTCCCCAAAAACAACATAAGAGCCTGCCTACATTCAGGATAACAACATCAAAATTGCTTGTACAAAAACTATCTTCTGTGTTGTCTTTCCTCAGGACTATCTCATGTGCAGCACCACCATTCCATGGCCTTGACCATGTGGCCCGTTTTGAGAGCAGCATCCTTTCAGGATGCACAATAATGTGGCTACATTACACTCTGTAGTGTTCACAGGGTGGTATGGAATCCCCTGCATATACGAACCAGAAAAGAAATTATTTACCAGTGGCATCATGACTCATCCAGGGTACTTAGACATTATGGACCACTCTTTTAAATGAGATTTGCAAGACTTGTTCATATCACCATCTTCCAGGTGGAAAATAAATGGTCTCTATCAGACTTCTTTGAAGGTAACCCTGTCACGTGTGGAGTGGCTAACCAATAGTGGTTCCAACATTGGCAAGTGTCAAGCTTGCATCCCTTCAATTGGGTGTACTGTTGCTTCACCTCTCTCTGAAAAAGCGGAGATATTGGGTTTCTGTAAAAAGCAATGACTATTTCAGTCTATAGTCATTCATGACATTAAACTTGAGGTTTTCCCAAACTTGCACAACACTCTCAGTGTGACTTTCCACAGCAACCAGTGCAAACACAGGACTAATGAGGGCTAAAAGCCGTAAGTCATCACGGAGGTAGGCAGCTTTGGTAAGTTATGCACTCTGAGCAGCTCTATTATCCCAGTGCAACCCATTACAGCATCATTAGCAAGAAAATAGCATTCTAGATATTAATATGTGTAATAATTTCACTAATAAACCTGTTTTCCAAAATGAAAAATCCATCCATGTATCATTTTAAAGGTACCACTTGGCCAGAGTTTGCTGCGTTCAGGAATAAAGTATCTTGAATGGCTTCCAGTCCTGAATATCCTCTCCTCAGCCACACCAACTTGCAGAAGCTTCACTCTTTCAACATGAATTTATATCTTCCAGAAGCCTAGAACTTCCTTTGAATTTACAGCCATAAATTTTTGTTATATTTATATATATACACATACATATTTAAATATGTATACATATATATTTACATAGATATCTACATAGATATCTACATAGATATCCTTTTTTCAATTAGAAACAATTTCACCGAAGAGGTCAATTTTGCTTGTAAGATATGGCTTCACATTTAAAAGAAAACTTGTTAAGTTATAGTTTCAAAGAATTAAATGATCACTTGTATTTAACTCTCAGACACTGACGACCTCACGGATATTATACAAGCAGACATGTCAGAGCCCCGAGCCTTGAGTCACTTACAATCCAGTGACAGAGACAATCAGTGCAGGAGAAACTCCACTCCAATACAGAAAATGCCATGGCAGATGTTTGCACAGAGTGCTAAAGGCATACTTTGAGAGTGGGGTGACCAGGAAAGAGATCTTTAAAGAGAGGACACTAGAGCTAAGTTTTGGGTTTTTTTTTTCTTTGCTCTCATTTTTAATTTTAAATATTATAACAGCTTTGTTGAGATATACTTGACATACACAGAACATACTTGAAGTGTACAATTTGATATGTTTTGATATATGTGTATACTAATGAAACCACACCATGATCAAAATAATGAATGCATTCATTAACCCATAGTTTCCTCATGCCTCTTTGTAACCTTTCCTTCCCCCTCATCTTTCCTCCACTCACCAGGAAGACTCTGATATGCTTTCTGTACATTATCTTTCATTTCCTAGAATTTTATAGAAATGGAATCAAATTATATGGCACATGCTCTTTTTTCTCCCTTTGGTCTGTCTTCATTTGTGAGCATGATTATTCCGAGATTCATATGTTGTAGCATATATGGATAGTTCATACCTGGTTGTCACTAGTAGCATTGTATGACTCTACCTGAAGATGAGCATCTGGTAGAGTTTTTAGGTTTTGACTACTATAAGGAAAACATATGAATACTTACATATAATTCTTTGTGTGAATATATGCTTTCATTTCTCTCGATTGGATGCCTAAGTGTGTAATGACTGGGTCATAGGGTAGGGATAACTGCCAAGCTACCCTATGACCCAGCAATTGCACTACTGGGTATTTACCCCAAATATATAAATGTAGTGATCTGAAAGGGCACTGCACCCCCAATGTTTATAGCAGCAATGTCCATAATAGCCAAACTATGGAAAGAGCCTAGATGTCCATCAACAGATGAATGGATAAAGAAGATATGGTATATATACAATGGAATACTAGGCAGGCATCAAAGATTGAAATCTTGCCATTTGCAAGGATGTGGATGGAACTAGAGGGTATTATGCTAAGTGAAATAAGTCAATCAGAGAAAGAGAATTACCATATGATCTCACTGAGACGAGGAATTTGAGAAACAAGACAAAGGATCATAGGGAAAGCAGAGGAAAAATGAAATGAGATGAAACTAGAGAGAGAGACAAACCATAAGTGACTCTTAATCTCAGGAAACAAACTGGGGGTTGCTGGAGTAGAGGGGCACGGGAGGGATGGGGTGGCTGGGTGATGGACATTGTGGAGGGTATGTGCTATGGTGAATGCTATGAGTTGTGTAAGACTAATGAATCACAAACCTGTACCCCTGAAACAGACAATACATTATATGTGGAAAGAAAAAGAAAGAAGGAAGGAAGGAAGGAAGGAAGGAAGGAAGGAAGGAAGGAAGGAAGGAAGGAAGGAACTGCCAAGCTATTTTTACAAGGTGGTCATACCATTTTGTATTCCGAGTAGTAATGTGAATGAGTTCAAACTGTTCAAGATCCTCGCTGATACTTAGTGTGGTCAGTCTTTTTAATCTGAGCCATTCTAATTGATATGTAGTGAGATTTCATTGTGGTATTAACCTGTATATCTCCATTGACTAACCATGTTGAACAACTTTTCGAGTGTTTGCCATCCGTATATTTTCCTTAGTGAAGTGTTCATTCAAATCTTATGTCAGTTTTTTCTGTGAATTTTTTTCTTATACAGTTTTGAGGGTTCTTTATGTAATCTGGATACAAGTCCTTCATCAGATATATGATTTGCAAATATTTTCTCCATTGAGGCTTGTCCTTTCACTTACAGCCAATTTTTTTTATTTTTTATTTTTATTACATTATTTTATTTTTTCAGTGTTCCAAGATTAATTGTTTATGCCCACACCCAGTGCTCCATGCAATATGTGCCCTCAGTCCCCACCAGGCTCTCCCATCCCCCACCCAGTCCTTCCAAGTCCCTCAGTTTGTTTCTGAGTCCAAAGGCTCTCATGTTTCATCTCCTTCCCTGATTTACCCCACTTCCCTTTTCCTTTCCTTCTCCTACTGTCCTCCATATTACCCCTTATGCACCACAAGTAAGTGAAACCATGTGATACTTGACTTTATCTACTTGGTTTATTTCACTCAGCATAATCTCCTCCAATCCGGTCAATGTAGCTACAAAAGTTGGGTATTCATCCTTTCTGATGGAGGCGTAGTATTCCATTGTACATATGTACCACATCTTCACATGCACAAGGGCACCTACATCCTCGGGGACGCCCGCATGCTGGGGGAGCCCCCACGCACAGGGGAGCCCGCACGCTCGGGGGAGCCCGCACGCTCGGGGGCGCCTACACGCTCGGGGGAGCCCACACGCACGGGGGAGCCCACACGCTCGGGGGGAGCCCACACGCTCGGGGGCGCCCACACGCTCGGGGGCGCCCACACGCACGGGGGAGCCCACACGCTCGGGGGAGCCCACACGCATGGGCTCGAGGGAGCCCACACGCTCGAGGGAGCCCGCACACACGGGGACGCCCACACGCACGGGGGAGCCCGCACGCACAGGGGAGCCCGCACGCACGGGGGACCCACACGCACGGGGGAACCCACACGCACGGGGCCGCCCACACGCTCTATTTTTAATTTTTAAAGGAATCTCCACACTGTTTTCCAAAGCATGCAGCTGAGTTTTAAAAGATAAGTAGAAGGAAATTGAGTTGTGGAGTTATGTTGTAAGTCATTCCAAGACTTTTGAAATAACACAGAAGAAAGGTGTGAAAGAGGCTGGAGCACTCTGAAAACTGTAGTTTGGGATTGTGTGGGTGTGAAGTGTCTAGGAGGCAGTGGCAGGAGATGGCCAGAGGAGTCATAATGACAGTGAGCCAACCAAGAATTTAAACTGGAGAGGGCCATAATCAGATCTGCATTTTTGAAAGATCACTAATGTTGTAGCATGGAGAGAATGGGGAGCTGGGAATTGGGGAGACCTTTGAGAAAAGACTAGAACTGGAACAAGTTTAAATTATCTTTTTTTTTTTTTTTTTTTTTTTTTTTTTTTGGTAAGGAAAGAGAACCTCTAAACAGATACTAAAGGAACTGGAACAGGTTGAGATACATAAATGGAAAAATGTGCCTCATCTACCCAGACAGCAGTGTTGCTGAGCCTCCAGCGGGTAGGCGATATGGTTTGAAATGTGTTTTCCTAACTTGGAGATAGATTGACATTGACCAATAACAATCAGATCCAATTTAAGAAACTAGCATGACAGCTATGGTTCAGGCCCTGTTCTAGGCTTCTAAATACATGTGATTTTGCTTAATCCTCTCAATAACCCAGAGAGGAAAGAGTTGATACTTATTTTGCAAATAAGGCAAGTGAGATTTGGAGAAATTAAGTGGCTTGCCCAAAGTTCCAGCTCTCATGAGTTGCAAAGCAGACTCTTTATTAAAATTCAGATTTCTTTATAGCCATCTTATGCATAAGCCAGAAACTGGGTAGAGTTAGTAAGCCAACCTGAGGCTTAAAGGAAAGGCCACCTGGTCTATATAGTGACAAACTCCTGGTCCTTGACCTCATGAACACCCAAAGGCACCATCAGGGGGTTGATGACCATCTGTTCTCTACAGCCACATGAAGTGCAACAGGAGAAAATTGGCATAAAGGAGATCTGTAAGAATGTCAGTTTATAAATTATTAATAGAACAAATCTTTGTGTGAAGGGTAGTAAGGCACTAGGACAAATTTTTAATAAAATAGCTAATATTTATTGAATTTTTCTTCCAAGTGCTAAGGGTTTTACATGGCATACTTTATGTATCTTTATGGCAACTTTATGGGCATAGGTACTATTATTGTGCCCAGTCTGCAAATGAGGATCACCAGTCCTTATGGATTCCATGTACTAGGCCATGCCCAGGTTATACAGTTAGTAAGTGACTGGGTAGGAATTTGAATCTGTGTCTGACTCCAGCCACATAACAGCTGCTGCCTCTTGGGAGGCTTAAGGGCAGAGCAGATACATGTCCCCCCTGGGGCCAAGGCAGTGGAGAATATGACCCTTCTTGGAGTGAAAAGCCTGACTATCCAGTAGCAACAAGTGGTTATAAAATAAATGCATGACCCCAAGAACACCAGCCTCTGTCACCAATGATGGCCCAGAGCAGGACAGATGGTACTTTCCACAGAACAGCTGCAAATGGCAGCTTCCTCCGGGAGGTGACAAGGACCTCCTCCCAGTCTCATTAGATTCAAGGGACATATTATAGAGGTAGGGCCATTTGAGACCCCTTTCCCGGGAACTGTTCTCTTCCCACAGGCCCTGACTTTGCCAGAGTCAACAGACCATGGTAGAAACCTCTGCAAGGCTCCCCCATGCAGCCCCACCAGGATCCCCACTCACACCAACTCTTCTGTGGTGGCTTTGGACAAACCCTCTTGGCCCAACAAGCCCCAGTGACTAGGAGGCCTCACTCACTCACTGCTGGATCTGCTTTCTGCCTGAGGCTTTCCCATTCATCCTCCTTCCTCCTTGATTTCTATTCTGTCTTCATTTTCTAATAGTGATTGAGGCTAAACTATTTGGCCAGACTGGATCAGACACTGGGGGCACAATGGAAAATAATCTTCTTCAGAAGCTTGTGGACTAGTTTTAGGGACAGACATAAAACAAATAATTGCACAAACTGTTCGTTATAACTGCAACGAGCGCTCCAAACCTCCCAAGGGGGAGCACTGGGAATAAGATAACATGTCATGAGTCACTGGGAGGGGAAGAGCAGATACTTTGCTGAGAAAATTATATTTAGGATGAAACATGAGAGACAAGGAGGAGCAGGAAAAGGCTGGGGAGCAGTGTGGTGGAAGGAACAGCATGCATACAACTCTCAAGCATGAAGGAGTTTCACAGGTTAGTTCAAGGGTCTGAGATCAATGTAGCTGGAGAAGGATGAGTTGCAAAGACAAGCAGGATCTTCTAAACTGTGGAAGATTCTAGAATTCAGAAGAATTTGGAAGAAAGAAATATGCTTTGAAATGGAGAATTTCCAGGTCAGGTTTGCATTTTTAAATCAGAGATTGATTGATCAGAATCAATCAGAGATTGATCAGAGATTGAAGCACAGGGTTGGAAGTGGGTGGAAGTGAAGGTGTATATGATACAGGAGAACAGTTAAAGAGGTTCCTTTCACAGGGGAGAGGATGATGAAGGTGTTCCTGATGGAGAAGGAGAAGGACGGCAGCTTGAGTAGCAGTAGTGGAGATGGAGGGAAACAGATATTCAGGTGCTTGATCACACAGTTTGGCAATTGGTTAGACTCTGGAGGGCAGGAGAAAGGGAGGTGTCAGAGATGATTCCCAAGTTTCTGGCAAGGGCAACTCCTCCTCCTCCACATATCCCCAACATGCTATCTCCATATCTCTTCCTAGCTCATCAAAGAAATAAGAGTGCAGCATCCCAGAGGATAAAATATTGCAGCACTAATGCTATTTTTGTACAGTAAAACCTGGAGATAAAAATCTCCCAACTTAGCACTGGGTGTGGGGAATGGGGAATGAATCTTGAAACACTGGAAAAAAAATTTAGTAACAATAAAAAAAAAAAATTTTAATTGTGCACACTGAATCATAAAAAAAAAAAAAAAAAATCTCCCAACTTGTTGTATAAGAAGCAGAAAATGCCAGGAGATAGATTTCCTCCAACATGAGGGTTTCCAATTTGTTTCTGGTTGGACCTAACACCTGTGCTTTGCCTCCCATAGAGGAAGAGAGAGCATTCATCAGGCCAACTTGCTAGACTGTGTTCTTACAAAATACAAGAAGTTTTGTGTGAAGGCTGAAGGGAGAAATTACCTTGCAGAATATATTTTGAATTTTAGGTAGAAAAAAAATTATGTTGACTTGTTTGAATATTTTTTAAAATTCAGACATAATCCACATACCATACAATTCACTCACTTAAAATATACATTTCTATAGTTTTTAATATGTTTGCAGAGTACTGAAATCATCACCACAATCACTGTTGGGCTATGTTCGTCACCCCCAAAGAAACTCCATATTCATTGTCTGTCACTTTCCATTTATCCCCAATCTCTCCGTTCACTAGCCCCAGACAATTACTACCATACTTTTTATGTCTATAGATCTACACATACCAGATATTTTATGTAAATAAAATCATACAATATGTACTATTTTGTGTCTGGCTTCTTTCATTTAGTATAATGTTTTCAAAGTTCACCTTACATCATGTATTAGTACTTTTTTAACAGTCAAATAATATTCCATTGTGTGGATATACCACATTTAAATTAACTATTCCTCAGAATTATATTAAGTGAAATAAGTCAGTCAGAGAAAGAAAAATACCATATGAGCTAAATGGGTGATGGGGATTAAGGAGTTCACAGGGTGTTATATGTAAGTAATGAATCACTAAATTCAAGACCAGAAGTTAATATTGCATGATATGTTAACTAATTGGAATTTAAATGAAAACTTAGAAATGAATGAATGAATTAATTAATTAGCCACTCATCAGTTCACAGATATTTGGATTATTTCCAATATTTGAATAAAGCTTCCATTAACATTCTTGTACAAGTTTTTTTGGACATATTTTTTAGTTCTCTTAAGAATATGCCTACAGGGTGCCCAGGTAACTCAGTTGGCTAAGTGTCTAGTTCTTGATTTGGGCTCAGATCACAATCTCAGGGTTAGGAGATTGAGCCACTCAGTGGGCACCGCATTGAGCGTGGAGTCTGCTTAAGATTTCCTCTCATCTTCTCCCTCTGCCCTTCCTCACTATTCTCTCTCTCTCTCTCTTTCTCTCTCCTGTCTCTTTCTCTCTCTCTAATATATATATATATATATATATATATATATATATATATATATATACATACATATACACACATATATATATACACACACACACACCTAGCAGTGGAATTTCTGGATGCTTGTTTCTTAAAGATAAAGACTATATCTGCTTTTAATCATGGTCCTTTGAACAAATATCGTAGACATATCTTCAATAAAGAAGATTAAAAATTATTGCTAGAGGGAGGCACTTGGGTGGAGTTGCTTAAGTGTCCAACTCTTGATCTCTGCTCAGGTCTTGATCTCATGGTCATGAGATCCAGCCCCACATTAGGCTCCACTCTAGGTATGGAGCCTATTTAAATACACATATATATAGCTAGGGAGTCTGCAACTGAGCTTACAAACTGAAAGAATATGCCTCCAGATATGATTCCCTGCATGCATGAGTGCGTGTTAGATAGTAACAGCCATAAATACTAAAGGAAAGTTTAAGAAACCAACATGTAAATAAATGCTAATTTGTATAGTACAAACTAAAAGTCTACGTATGCAGGTAAAAAATTATTAAGAGGCCCTGGGATCAAGATAAATCAGGGCCTTGAACTCAACTCCACTGAGTTCACTTCCATCATTACTTACTGGCTTAATATACTAGAAGCAATAATGCAACTTCAACCATCTCCTGTTACTATCAGGTCAGAGTGGGGATTTGGGGAAGAAATCTAGCTGTTCAAGTGTCACATAGCTCCTAAGGTACTAGACCCACTTACATTCTGCCCACAACTGTTGCCAGATGACAGATCAATAGGCAAACATCAACTCTATGTGTACCAGACATACTGCAGAGAAGCCAACTGAGCACACCAGGATGAAAGAGACACAGCAGAGTAAGAGGGCACAGCCAAAGGGCAAAGTTAGATCCAGAAACCTCTGCATGAACAAAACAGCTTTCTCCCCTTTGAAGGGATAAAGGTTAGGGACTTCAGAATAGACCTACAGCTGGCTTCTAGACCCTCAGTGTTAGAGGGGAAAGAAGGCTAGGTGAGAATGCTGCAGAACACTTGCCCTCTTATGTGAGCAACATCAGGGCAGGGAGGCAAGACACCTCTCAGAACAAGAGAGTGCCTGGTCTGCAGACCCTCAAGGGCCTTTGAAAATGGGAGATGTGTTGATGATTGCTTGGCCAAACAGAAGCCTAGAGTACAACACCTCTTCACTGTGTGGAGTGAGGACATGAAATTGGCAGAACCCCCACAGTTCCTGCTTCTCCTTCATCGTAGACACTTCTGGCTCTGAGATCCAAATCTGGGAGGTTTCAGGGGAAGGAAACATTAACTCCCTCCGGTTTAGATTAATCATCTTACAGGATCACATGTCCAAACACCTTGAATTAATTTTCCACCCAGAGAAAGATCCAGGGGGAGTCTGTGTGATCTCTCCTAAATGTCTGCTATACTCCCACGCCCATCCTCTTGATTTGGCTCCATACTTGATATGCTTAGTGAAAAATTAAAATTAGATAGTAGATTCAGGACTGAAGGCTGTTTAAGATCCCCTCTACAGGAGTGTAGCTGGAAACCTTGGCATATTCAAGGTCAGGAACAGTAGATGGTGAAATTCTTCAAATCCCCAAATGGGGGCTGGAATCCAGTCACCAGGCACTGTCAGAAACACAAGTGCTCAGGCATAATGAAAGAAAATCACCTGTACCCAACTACCAGTGAAGAGTTAAGCTTCATATTACCTCAAAGAAACGTGGGTCAACTGGTTGCCTTCTATGAGGATGGGCTAGAAGATTGGTTCAGGCCTCCTCAAGACTTGTCAGGGAGTTAAGAGGAAACTTGACACCAGGGTCAAGAAGAACAGAAGTGTGTTCAATGTGTTGAGTCCCACCTTATCATGTCCTTGACACCTGGTATTTCAGTTCATTTCATGGGAAGCCACTGGGCAACTGTAAATGTTAAATTCCAGCAGTAGCACAGCAGGACAGATGAATGGAACTCTGGCGCACTTGCTGAGTTGTGAGCTACAGGACAGGCATCAGAATCACTGGGTGGCAAGCAAGGTATGGACCCTTCAGAGCCTTGCGCTGTGGGGGGATATGAATGGGAGGAAGCCTCTGATACTCCACAACCCCTCACAATTGTTTCTCCCTCTTTTCTACCACAATTTTACCTTCCTCTAAAGTACTGTCTCTCAGTAAAGTCATGAGCTTCTTTCTCAAGTTTTGAATCACCATAGGTTGTTTTGCAGCAAGTGGATGAAGGGAGGAGGAAAAAAATCTGTTACCAGCTCAAGTACATTTTGCTCTGTTAATCAGCATTTTAAAAAATTATCTTTTCCATTTCTTAAAGAAGTTGGCAGAGGCTCCCAACTGTTTTGAGAAAATGTAACCATCAGACCATCTGGGGCTGACATTTTCAACATGGCAGTCAGGAGAGCTCATCTTTAGAGCTCCATAGATGATCGGGAGAGCATTCCTCCTCTGCAGGATCCTCCTCAGGAGGGGTAGGAGCATACAGAAGCCACTTATAGACAGTGGCGTATGAACTGAGCCCTCCTACTTCCCAGCCTCCCTTGAGCCCTTTCCCCTGCTTCTTCCCTTCCAGACCGGCATGCTGTCAGAGGGTATACCTCGTAACACTAGTAATGGATGTTGACTCTGAGAATATCAAAAGACCCTTCAAGTTTCAAGACCCACTTATGTTAAATAAAACTTAAGACCATGAGAGATTAAGATGAAAGCACATATATATGTTTACATGTGAAGCAAGAGTTGATTGTTTAGCTAACAAGATTGGGGAATTAAGATTTCTTAATAACTAGGTCAGCCGAGGGCAGTTGAGAGAATTACAAAGAAAGCTTAGAATCCCAGGCGTGTCCCTCCAGGCCTCCTAAACACTTGCAGAGCCAAAGTCTACCTGATAGTTATTAGTGCTGCTGAAGTCAGATGCCCCAGGGCTGCACACCTCATCCTTCTTAACCATAACGCACCCTGCACGGATGCCAGCTGGCCCATGCCAAGACACAGATAACTGACTGCGTCCCTTAATTACTTTCCAGGCAAACCACTGCACCTGAGCCATTTTTTAGGCTCGCACCACATATTTCACACCAAGTTACACATTCTTTAACCAGCCACATTTCTAAACAGCAAGGACTTCCCTTGTGCTTATCGTTATCACTAGCATTCACCTGTCCCATCCAACATTAATATAATTGGGAAAGAACAAGATGATCCCCAGAGAAAGTGTCTATATGTGTGTCTGCACCGCATTCACTCGCCCCACCTCAGATCTTACTCATAAGCCACTGGCTCCAAAGATATGAGAAAAGACCAGAGTAAATCAAAATAAATTAGAACAGATATATCATATATACATGTTTCCATGCTGAGATAATAGAGACTTAACTCTAAGGTAACAACAGCTGTTTATAATTAGAAAGAGATTCTGTTCATACTTATTAAGTGCCTGTCCTGGTCCCCATCTCCAGGAATTCACCGTTTACAGAGTGTCTGATTGGCTCAGTCAGTTAAGTGTCAGACTCTTGATCTCAGCTCAGGTCTCAATCTCAGGGTCATGAGTTCAAGCTCCATGTTGGGCTCCAAGCTGGGCATGGACCCTACTTAAAAAAATAATAACAGGGGCGCCTGGGTGGCTCAGTTGTTAAGCGTCTGCCTTCAGCTCAGGTCATGATCCCGGAGTCCCAGGATCAAGCCCCACACCGGGCTCCCCACTCAGTGGGGAGCCTGCTTCTCCCTCTCTCCCTGCTTGTGTTCCCTCTCTGGCTGTGTTTCTCTCTGTCAAATAAATAAATAAAATATTTAAGAATAATAATAACAACAATAAAAAGAATTCACCATGTAGGCAGGCTGACTCCATGATAGTCCATGTATTGATTTGATCGAAGTGTGAAAGGGACAGGAAGGCAGGGAGTGGGAGGCCAGCTGGTCAAGTTTGGGAGGGGCCCCGTGCCCTAAGAGCTAAGGCCTTGAATGGTGTCTACTAAGGTATTTGAATATTAAGCAACAACTGCAAGTCATTGAGACTTTTTCACACCAGAGTCCTAAGCGCTGGTTTGTATTAGAAAGGTCGCACTAGCCCCCTGAAGGAGGTGAAACTCCAGGTGGGTGGAGAACCTAAGCATGAGGCTCTCTGGTGAGGCTACAGGGCAAGGTGGTGTGACAGTTCCACAGCCCTGGATTTGATCGTCCATGTCCCCCTCTGTGCAAACCCTCACCCCTGGAGATTGCTCATCTGTTTTCTATCCCTACAGTGTTGCCTTTTCCAGAGAGTCATGTAAAGGAAATGATACAGGTCACAGGCTTTTTGAGTCTGACTTTTCACGTAGCTTAATGCATTTGCAATGTATCTACATTGTTGTGCATATCAATAGCTCTTTCCTTTTTGTTGCTGAGTAGCACTCCATCATATGGATGTAACAGTTTATTCATTCCCTGGCTGAAGGACATTTGGATTGTTTCCAATATTTTGGAGATTGTAAGTGAAGCAACTATAAATATTCACATACAGTTTTTATGTGAATTTAGCTTTCTTTCTAACTTGGGCAAATACCTAGGAGTAGGATTGCCAGGTTGCATGGTAAATGTACATTTCATTTTATAAAAAACTGCCAAACTCCTTCCCAAAGTGGCTGTACTATTTTCTATTCCCACCAACAATGTATGACAGTTCCAGGTGCTCGGCATCCTTGCCAAACTTGGAATTAACAATTTGTTGTTGTTTTTAAGCAAAGTAATAAGAACAGAGTTGTATCTCTTTGTGGTTTTACTTTCCATTTTCCTAATGACTGATGATGTCGGGTCGAGTAGTCACTATTTTTTGACTGCAAACATTGGTTTGGCACATAGTGGGTGCTTAGTAAATATTTGTGGCATAAATACATCAATGTCACTATTAACATCTTCTTTATCATCCTCATTTCTGCAAAAAGATATGAGAAATTGAACCAAAGCAGTAACAATTGTAGAGAAGAAATATTAAAGAGATAGAAGTAACAGGTCTTCGAGATTAAATATGGGGTGAATGAGAATATGTCTAACATACTTTTCTGCTTTCTAAATTGAGCAATTGGTCAATGTGATGTCAGTCTGTGAGACAGGAAATACAGGAGGAGGAACAAGGTTGGAAGAGAGATGTTCACTCTTGTGGACGTGGTGAACTTGAGGTCATCACAGGGACATCACGTGGACATGTCCTGGAAACCTGCAGAGGGGCTTTGTCCTGTTCACCACTGTGTTCCCAGTGCCTACAACAGAGGCTGACATGGAAAGAGAAATGTTAATCAGGGAAATAATAGCATATCTTCTTTGGTATGTATCTTTTCTCATGGCTCATGACATCGCTGTCACATAGGTATATGTGCCTTTCAGAAGACTGACTTTCCCAAGTTCACAATGTTAGCTAGTAACGCGCCAGGACTTGAACTCATACTTGTTAAGGGTCATTTTTAGCATTTACTACAAATTAAGAAAAAATGACAAGTAGACCCAGGCACCTCTGCCTGGCAGATGCCACCTCTGCGGCTGAGGGGGTGCTGAGCCAAGCAGAGGACAGGTTGGATTCAGCTCCTCCCTACCACACCTCCCTCTCTCCCCAACAAAGGGCACACACCTGCCCCCGTGCCTCTTCAACTACCTCATGATGCTGATACCACTGGTCAACAAAAATGAGCCTCCCAATATAGAACCAACCCTTACCTACATGGTGATGCAGGTTATAACTTATACAGAAGGAAGTCTCAGCTTACAGGTTCCCCAGCTGTAAATACATCCACTCTAAGTTACGTTTGACTTGATTCTGAGGTGTTTTATGATTATTATCAATTTCATAAGGACTTCCTAGTGCAAAAATAACAAGCATACTGAATATGGTGTTAAAAAGAGGCAAGTGGATACAATGAAATGAAATTTAGATTTAAACTGGTGGATAGGTACTCGTTGCTTATAAATATCACATTGGATTTACATACTAAAGTGTAAATAGAGGATCTTTCACACGTGCATATGTAAACTAATACGATTATATCATATGTCTAACAAATCTGTACATAAACTTGAACTTAGAGCAAAGGGCCTTGTCAGACATTGACATACTCTCCCATTTTGCCTTCTTGTTCTCTTACTTTAGGGGAAGAAGCAGTTAACAAACCTGGGGCAACACAAATGTGGGGATTGCTGAAGACAAGGTCAAATACAGTTGTGCCCTTATGGTAAGTCTTAACTCACCACACCCAGGAACCCTGGCTCAAGAGGGATGGGTTAAACACTCGAATTTCCAGGTGCTGATAAAGTCATCAGAGAACCTGCCTGGGTTTTAAGATGCCAACAGTTCCTGCATTAAAGCTCACATTTCTGGAGTAAAGGAAAAGGTGACAATAAAAATAGTAATAGCTAACATATAAAACTTATTTATGCCATGTACAGTCCTAAAAGCTTTATAGGTATTAAGTTGCTTAATCTCCACAACAATACTATGAGGTCTATATTATTAGTTATCCCATTTTGCAGATGGGTAAACTGAGACACCAAAAGCTAAAGATTGCATAGAGCTGGTAAAGTGGTAAACTCGGTATTCAAACCAGACGGTCTGTACCAGAGTCCATGCAAACAGCCCCTGCACCATTCTGCCCCTCAAGAGGAGGCATGTCTGACCATATGTACGTTTGTTCACATACACCTTGATAGGTCTGTATAAATTCACACCTGAGAAAGCTGGAAAGATCTATGAACAAACCTGGCCCCCTCACTGTGCCTTGAAAAAAGGGAAAAAAGTGTCCGTTTCATCTGCCATGTGGAAGAGAATCTTGTGATCTTTGGATATCAGAGTTGGCCCTTACACAAGGCAGAACCCTTCAAGGAATAAAATGAAGGCCATCCTCCAGTCAGACAGAAAAGACACAAGTGCAAATTCCAGTGGCCTCAGTGACAAAGAGGAAATTAACTCGCCCGCTGCCAGCTTGCAGCTCCTTGAACAGGGAGCCGTGGTAGTCGGGTGGAGAGGCACATCCTTGAGTGCCTGCCTTTGACACACTCCCGCGTGGACCTCAGCTCTGTCTGGAGTCACGGACTGGCCTTCTCACTCAGCCCTTCCCTCCCTTTCTCTTTCATCAGAACACACCACTGTTGGAATCTCTGTGATTCAAGGAGGATATCCTGGTCTTTTTATAATGCAACCTAGCAGATGAACTTCATTCTCGGGATACAGAAAAATAAGACTCGCCTGCAAGAGTTCCTTTTTGGGAAAACACAGAGTGTGGATGGTCAGATGATCAGTAGCCTTTCCTTAAACACGCTGTGCTGAGTGGACAGTCCAGTCCACTCTGCTAATTCCTCTGCTTGCCCAACACTCCTCAACGGGCATTTGATATGCAGTCCAGGAGCTTCGGTACCTCGAGTTACAGGCTCCAAGTTCTTCACAGAGTCTAAACATAGTGGATTAACCAGAGATGAGAGGCAGGATCCAGACCTCCAAAATGGCCCTGCATCTCACCCTCATGCACATCCTCAGACGCAGATAGTGCTCAGCTGGGCCTGAGGGCCCGGACTTCCTCCACCTGCTCCCTCCTGGGTCATTATCTGCCAACAATGCTGGGCCATCGTAAGAATCTTCTCGGCATTGAAGAGTTGTACAATCCAAGCGTTTGAGGGAATGAAAATCATGGGGTCTATGTCTGGCGAGGGCTCTCCTCCAAGTGTGCAGCATTCGAAATTAACCCTTTTCCAAAGGTCCTTCCTATCAGACTGTGCCTCCAATTAAAACACTACACAAGTTAGCTTGCTGTTAGGACACACTCAAAAATCTCAACAGCCCTCAAGTGGCAAATGGTCTCATTCCCATTTCTGTCAAACCGAGCCAAGTGGCCCAGGCAGTGTGTCTCATACACAGGCACTGCCCGCTAACAGCTCACCAAGCACAGGGAAAGGGAGGACCAGGAGAGAGGGCATTGTTAGCAGAAATAAAGATTTTCCTCAACAGGCAGACTAGCACAGTATTAACCAAATTGACCAATCCAGTCATCTGCTTCCAGATAGAATCCCATATCACAGAAGTTATAAAATATTTAAGGATCTGCATGACCCCTAAAAATTTCCAGGAATGGAGAGCCCTTGGCCACTTATGTTGGTGGTTTCTCAAAGGATATTTTGACGCTGTTTCCCACTCAGTAGGAGTTGTAGCCACCCAGATGTTCTGCTTTCTAACATTTATAGAACTTGATTGGTTTTATAGCCCACTTGGTCCTAGCATATAGAGGCAAAGAGAAGCAACCTGACCCAAACATTCCAGAGGGTTAGCAATTTAGGAAAATGATAGCTTGGTTGTGCCCAGGATAGTTTTTTGGGTTTTGTTTTGTCTTGTTTTGTTTTACCTTTCAGCTGCCCTCCTGCCTTTGTGGGACAGTTTAGGGTATATCAACTCATCTAATGCTGCCATAAAGAACCCCATGAAATGATGACACCCCAGTAAAGCCCTTACAACAACTCATATCTGAAGCTCCTTTATTTCTTCCAGATGGCACAGAAAACATGAAGTGAACGAACCCCTCAGGAGGTCAAGCCCTGCATTACTTCGCTTTAGCAGAAGGTTAGAGTCTGCTAAACTGTTGAAAGTGCAGAGAGTTACAGGTTGAAAAGGTGAAGAAACTAAAACAAACTAACCAGAAATATTTTTAGGTGACTCTGCATATGTGTGTATATGTTGAAGCAGGATCTTTCCAGGGGTTAAAAAGAAGCAGTAAGGTTGAGAAGATTGTTCCCGTGCACAGAGTGATGATTCCTGATATTCTGGATCTATTGACAGTCCCAAAATTTCCCTCACCGTTTTTTTCCCCCCTTCCTGTAAAATGGATCTAATTCTTCAAAAGGATCCAAGATCAGAATAATGTCAACCAAAAGTCTATCATTCTCAACTTAGCACTAAAAAATGTAGACATTTGTATCATTGGCCTGCTCCTCTGAATTTCTCCTTGTCTAAGCTCATTTTCCCCCATGGAAAAAGAAGTTTAAAATATACCTCTCCTATTGTGTGGTCCAGCTTTCACTTAGGTCAGATGAAAAGATGTCTCTGCACTGTTTCCCTCCAAGTGTCCTTAACACTTCATGACTTGGCAGTAGCATCCTTCTGCCTTGTCTCTTGAAATGTTTTATGAGGATAAATAAGCATGTTAACAGAGACAAATAACAACAGAGGAAAAGATATGTGAAGAAGTATGAGGCTGATATATGAAAGATAGGGTAAGCCAATGAGATAAGAATATATAAAAAGTGATAACAGGTGGCAAAAATGACCAAGAAGGCTCTGATCTCAATACTGAATCAGAGGATTCCAGCCCCTGAAAGTGATCAAGAATGCTCACAGGATAGGACGCCTGGGTGGCTCAGTGGGTTAAAGCCTCTGTCTTTAGCTCAAGTCATGATCTCAGGGTCATGGGATCGAGGCCCACATTGGGCTCTCTGCCCAGCAGGGAGCCTGCTTCCTCCTCTCTCTCTGCCTGCCTCTCTGCCTGCTTGAGATCTCTCTCTCTCTGTCAAATAAATAAATAAAATATTTTAAAAAAGAATGTTCACAGGATAAAGACACAAAAGTTAAGATACTCAGATTCTCTTGGTGCTACAATACAAGGTGTTAGTATGGGGGAAAGAATAAGGGCATAAGCATCACACAAGCCTCAGTGTGAACACAAGTCCTACTGCTTGCCCACTCTATGCCTAAGTCCCTTTGCCACCCTGCTTTATGCTTTCAGAACCACCATAATGGCATCACGATGCAGGAAAGGATTGGCTCACAGCAGGTGAGGCCAATTCCCAGATTTACTTCTTTGTACTGAGTATGATTCATGGAATAAGAGACTCCATAAAACTGTAGTGCTAAAAGACAGAAGATACAGAGAAGATGGCAAATTAACCTGTGTCACTATCACTCTCTTAATCCCACTTTTCCTACAGACTTTCTCCATGTACTGATTTTCCCTTTTGGTTTTATGACATTCCAATGGTGCCACATTTCATTTCTCTCTTCCTCCCCTCCTCACAGTCTTTCCCTTATTTTATCTTGTACATTATATGTTTTTGTGGTGGCCTGCTTCTGAAATGGCCCTACCTAGTATTATTATCCTTGTGTATTACTTTCCCTTCCAAAAAGAATAGGGTGGACCTATGAAATAGGATATTACAGGCATGAGGATATGTGATTTCTAAGGCTAGGTCATGAAAGCTGGGAGACTCTTACTTTGTTCTCTCTCAGATCACATACTCTGGAGGAATCCAGTTGACATGTTGTGAGTACATTCATGAAGCAACACTATGGAGAGGTCCATATGTCAAGGAACTGAGCCTTCCCATGAACAGCTTATGTGAGTAAGCCATCTTGGAAATGGATTTCTAGCCTTGGTCAAGCCTTCAGGTGATGACTGCACCCTAGCTTACAACTTGACTACAATCTCGTGAAGAGGTTCCAAGCCAGAACCACTTAGCTAAGCCCCACACTTAGATTCCCGATTTGGAAAATTTGTGTGATAATAAGGGCACATTGCTTTAATCCATTAAAGTTTTGGGGGAATTTGTTATACAGAAATAGAAAACTAAAACAATCTCTGGCCTCTTACTACCATATCCAACTGATTCATTAACCATATCACATTAGGATCCCAAAGCCTGTACAGTTATCTCTGGTATAGATTATTCATAACTTATACCATGGCTTCACTGACTGAACACTTCTTTTCCCCATTCAAACTCTATATTCCATCAAAACCTAATTTCTTTCCTACAAAGAATTACTTCAGATGCTCTTATATTTGATTACTGTCATGCTCTAGAGCTCCTTAGGAATTTCATATTCAGTATCTACTTCAAGTTTAACATAATTTTGTAGAGTAGGAAGAAAAAAATGTTAGTCCCATTTTATAGATGAGGAAATTTGAGACCCAATGTATTTAAATACTAATTTGCTCAAAAACACAACATTTAATGGTATGGAATTGGAAACCTGGACTTTTTCCACTGCTCTGTCTCTTCAAGATAAGCAAATCAAATATGCAGTGATCTAGCTTTATGGATTGATATATAAGCAACCCAATGTGAACTCGGCAGCACAGATTTTTGTAAAGGTGGAGTCTTCAAAGATATGCTTATGTGAAAAATGAAATGCTACCAATTATTCCAGTTACCTGGTGCTCTATAAGAAAGTATCACAAAATTTAATGTCTTCAAACAACAATGTATTATTATATCTATCTTTTCTCTGGGGGTAGATGAGTTGAGCTTGGTAGTTCTCACTTGGGATCCATCCATTTTAACATTATAGCCATATGGTGCTGAGGCTGGAGGCATCTGAAGACCTCTCATTCACACGTGTGCTGCCTGGACTGGGAGGCCTCTAAGTGCTGGTGATGGGTTCAGGATATCACTTCCTCTTAAGGTGCACTCTTCATGTGGCTAGCTTTTGTTTCTTTTCAGCAAAAATAATTTAAAAATAGCCTTAGTGAAATCAAACTTCTTATATGGCAATTGAATTCTTCTTTGTATTCCAAGAGCAAGCCTTTTAAGAAACATGAGCAGAAACTGCAAGTTTTCTTATGATCTAACCTCAGAAGCCTCAGAATGTCACTTCCACTACACTCTATTGGTTATGCAACTTACTAAGGCCAGTGGGAAAAGGCAAAAACAGACTCCACCTCAATGAGTGTAATGCATACAGGAAAGGAAGGAAAAGATATGGCCTTTTTACAGGCATGGCATAACAGTCTACCCTCTGGCTCCAAAAATGTATGATCCTCCTTCATCCAAAATATACTCACTCTCTTCTAAGACCAACAAAGTTTGATCCCACTACAGAAACAACTCAAAATCCATAATCACATCATCTAAGTTAGATTTAGTGCAAATAAACCTCCTTTGGAATAGCTCCTTGAGTATACTTTCTTTTGATCTGAAAACCTATAAAATAAATAGTCCTCTGTCCACTCACTCACCCAAAATATATGATGATGAGACAGGAAAATTACAATGTACCCTACTGTTGTAAAAGAATAGAAACAAGTGATATCATAGCAGTCACTGTGTCACAATTCTGAAATTCTACAGAGCACATGTTGTTAGTTTCTTGGTGAAGGACCAATCTTGCTTCCTGAAAATAATTATTCATTCTTTCTTCTGGGCTTGTGTTTCCATCATCTGAATTTTCTTTTCTTTTCCATGAGAAATGGTCCTTTTTGACACCCAGCAGCCTCCTCATTTATTTCCTGCTCATACAAGATTGGGGCTCTAAATGTTTTCTCTATACTGTATCTGTCCCTTTGAGTGCAAGCTGCGATAATTCCTTTAGAAAAATGTGCAGTCTTCCTTATACTAAATTACAATCCATTCACTGACACAAAGGCCATAGCCTTTTTCTCTTTCCAAGACAGTCCATTTTCCCTTTTCTCCTTTGGTCTCAGAATAGGAATACTGTGGATCAGTACTCCTAAATTCTTAGATGCTTTTTGTTAAGTTTAAAGTGACTACAATATATTTCCTTAACATTCTCTTCTAGTGGAGGAAGTCTAAGAGGCAGAGAATTAATATTCTTAGGAGGCCTACTAAGCATGCCCTTAACTCTTTATGAGGTCTCAACAAAAGGTCTTCTAGCTTTGAGAATTTTATTCTGAAACCATAACTTAATGCCCTGGATTTTATCTTTTCCCTAGGGACACTTCTAATTTGAAAAATTTTTGCTGGGAGAGTGTAAGAATGAGAAATAATTTTATTTTTGAACCCATTAAGGCAAGATTCATTTACATTTCTTCTAAATTCTACTTAAAACTAAGTCATTCCTTCTTTAGTTCAATCTACTCATATTTTATAATACGCAACTAGAAGAAGCCATTTGGCACCTTTTACGTTCTCCCTGCAAATCACTCTGGCCAAATCCAACAGGTTATTTTCTACTCTTTCTTTTTTCCACATTATTACAGGTGACAGTACCATCCAAATTTCCATCCTATATATAACAAGTGATCCCTTTTTTCTAACCTCCAGAAACATTTTCTTTTCTGTCTTTCAAGTCTTTATCAATAGACCTTTGAGGTCTTTCCAGATTTCACAAGCAGAATCTTTGTGGATATTCCAACTTCCACTCAATGCCCAGTCGGAAAGAAAATGTCACATGCTTTAAGTTTGTTCTATAGCAGCACTTCACCTTGAGGTACCAAAGTTTTACTATAGTTATCAACTTTTGTTTTAAAAACTATCCCAAAACTTATTTGACTTCAAGACTCACTCTAAAGCTATAGTAGTTAAGACACTATGGTATTGGTGAAAGAATAGAAAAATCAGCATAATAGAACAGATATCCCAGAAGAGATCCATATAAATATAGTCAACTGACCTTTGTCAAGGGAGCATGGGCAACACAATGGAGCAAAGATAGTCTTTCTTTAGTGCTAAACATCTTTAGTGCTAAACCCATAGTGCTAAAACATCTGGCCATGAAGAAGAAAAAGAAGAAGAAGAAGAAGAAGAAGAAGAAGAAGAAGAAGAAGAAGAAGAAGAAGAAGAAGAAGGATGATGAGGAGAAGGAATGAAAAGAAAAAAAAGAAAAGAATCTAGACACAGATCTTATTTATATCCTTCACAAAAATCAATTCAAAAAGTATCACAGATCAAAATGTAGAACCAAAACCTATAAAACTCCTAGAAGGCAGCATAGGAGAAAATCTACTTATAGCTTGGGTATAGCTATGATTTGTGGATACAACACTAAAGTTAATCCACAAAAAGTAGTCGATAAGTGCAACTTCATGAAAAGTAAAATTTCCTCCTCTATGAAAGACACTGTCAAGAAAATGAGAAGACAAGTCACAGACTGGGAGCAAATATTTACAAAAACCGCTTCTAATAAAGAACTGTTACTAAATACACAAAGAACACTTAAAACTCAACAATTTAAAGAACAAAAAAACTGAATTTAAAAATGTGTCAAAGACCTTAACCAATAACTCAGCAAAGAAAATATACAAATGACAAGTAAGCACACTCCACGTGACTTGTCATCAGAGAAGTGCAACTTAAAACAACAGTGAGATACCACTACACATCTATTAGAAAGGGCCAAAATCTGGAACGTCGATAATAACACTTTGGAGCAAAAGGAATTCTCATTCGTTTCTGGTGGGAATGCAAAATGGCACAGCCCCTTTGGAAGGCAGTTTGGCAGTTTCTTACAGAACTAATCATACTCTTACCACAGGATCGAACACTTACGCTCCTTGGTATTTACCCAAAGAATCTGAGAACATAAGTTTGCACAAAAACCTGTATCCCAATTTTTATACCAACTTTATTCATAATTGCCAAGACTTGGAAGCAACCAAGATGTCCTTCAGTAGGCAAATGGATAAATAAACTGTGGTGCAACCAGACAATAGAATAGTATTCAGTGCTTAAAAAGAAATAAGCTATAAAACCATAAAAAGACTTGAAGAAGCCTTAGATGTCTGTTATTAAGTGAAAGAAACCAAACTGAAAAGGTAAATACTGTGTGACTCCAACTATGTGACATTCTAGAAAAGGGAAAACTGGGCGCCTGGGTGGCTCAGTGGGTTAAAGCCTCTGCCTTCGGCTCAGGTCATGATCTCAGAGTCCTGGGATCGAGGCCTGCATCGGACTCTCTGCTCGGCAGGGAGCCTGCTTCCTCCTCTCTCTCTGCCTGCCTCTCTGTCTAGTTGTGATCTCTCTCTCTCTCTCTCTCTCTCTCTCTCTCTCTCTCTCTCTCTCTCTCCCTCTGTCAAATAAATGAATAAAGTCTTAAAAAAAAAAAAAAGGGAGAAGGGAAAACTATGAAGACCATAAAAAAATCAGTGGTTGCCAGTGGTTTAGGGAGGAGAAGGGATGAATAGGCAGAGCAAAGATTTTTTTAGGGCAGTGAAAATGATATTATAAAGATGAATGTTACCATAATACTATTATACGTTTATCCAAACGTTTTTCCATTGTACATTTGTCCAAACCTATATACACCTATATACACCAAGACTAATCATAATGCAAATTATGGACTTTAGGGTGATTTGATGTGTCATGTAATGACATCATAATCATCTCCTGATGATTATGATGTACAATGTAATTCCATCAATTGTAACAAAGGTACCATTCTGGTGGCGAATACTGATAATGGGGGAAGGCTGTAATTGTTTGAAGGTAAGGGATATATAGGAAATCATTCTATCTTCCCCCTCAGTGTTGCTATGAACCTCAAGCTGCTCTAAAACATAAAGTCAAAGAAAAAAATCCCCAAACTTTAGTGGCTTAAAATAATAATTCATCATTAGCTCCAATGTTTCTGAGAGTTGATGGATTCATCTTGATCGTTGTCACCTGGCTGTCAGATGACTGTGTTCAGACGGCAGCTGAAACTGGAGCTATCTGAAAGATTCTTCACTCTTGTACTTAACATAAACAACTGGGAGGGCTAGGTTCTTGGGCATTTCTGTCCCTCCATGCAGTTTATCCACATTCTATATTGCACCTTCTCAGATCATGGCAGTCTCAGGGTAGCTGGGCTTCTTACATGGTGGCTGTCTTCTCCCAGAGTGGTCATTCTAAGAGGTACACACAAATTGCCATGCCAGGGGTTCCTGCACTTCCTCAGTCCACAGCACTGATGGTGTAACAAAACAAAGGAAAAAACATAACGGCTCATTTATTAAGTAGTTACACCAAACAAATTGATAAGCTTTTATTCCTTAATAACTTTTAGTAACTATTTAAAAAACTAATAAATTGAAATATATATATTTAATTTAATTATTAAATAAGTACAATTACTTATAGTATACATACACCTGTTGGGCACTACACAAGTTCTCAAACCTCAAATCAAATTAGATGCATTGGATGCCATCACATGTGTTTCCTGTTCCACAGTAATTTTTGTTCAATATTTGTTTTATTTTATCATATGAATCACCAAAACCCAAGACTTGTGATGGTATTAAATCATTAAAATAAAGGTAACACACTATTAACATTGTGAACTATGTTGAACTAGTAGTTTTTATAATGTCTGATAGATGTCCAATAGTTTCCTCAAAATGTAAGTAAATTGTGGTGTCCCTGTGAATTTGCTTTGGCACCCAGTGAGCCTCATCCCAGTTTGGAAAACCACTGTACCATGCCAATCAAATCCAGAAATTAGATGAGGAATTTAAGGAAATGATTTTCATTGAGTCCTATCTTTAACTTCCTGTCCTTATCTATGCAATAGATGGCCAGACACACAAACACTATGGATTTGGCTCTACTTTGGCCAAGATCAGTAAGACATGTAAGTAGAACTGAGGTAAAGTTCGGGTTTCTCTCTCATCCAGATTCCCTAAAGGCATGTTAAGGAAGCCAAGTCACTATTTATTTGCATACCATTTAGAAATAGCATTAAGTTCTTAGATCTCTGAATTTGTATATTCAGTTTACTCACAAAATGCCTAAATTAGCAGTAGATATTCAAAACTTAATTTGACAATTAATTAATTAATTGTAGATATAGACATCTGTTCGAAAAATGGAGAGAAAATTCCCTTGGGAATTCTATTCATTTGCAATACTTTGCTTAGAGATCTCCTCAACTAAATATACCAGGTCAGTAATTATAGTTTCTATTTTCCACAAAAATACTCGAAAACAATTTGGCCCAATGTCTTCATGACTTTTCAGTAAAAATTACTTTTCCTCCAATTTCCAATAACATTGTTCCTCATTTCCATCTGAGACCACACAAAAACCATCTTTAATGTCCATATTTCTACCAACAGTGTCTTCAAGGCAATAGCCTCTGCCTATTAGCCCATTTCAAAGCCACTTCCGCATTTTTAGGAATTTTTCTGACAGCAGGATCCCACTTCTATTACCGCAATCTGCCTTGGTCCACTAGGGGTGCTGTAATAGAATACCACAGACTCGGTGGTGTGAACAACAGAAATTTATTTCATCACAGTTCTGGAGGCTGGAAGTTCAGGGTCAGAGTGCTGACAGATTTTGTTTCTCTGACGCTTTTCTACTTGCTCTGCAGAAGTTCTCTCCTCTCACCACACCCTCACGTGGCCTTTTCTCTGGGCCTGCACATCTCTGCATCTCTTACCACCTCCCTGGTATCTTTTCATCTTCTTATAAGGATGCTAGTCCTGTAGGACTACAGCCCCCCTTTAAGACCTCATATAAATTCACTTACATCTTTACAGTCCTTATCTCCAAATAAATACAGCCACATTGAGTGTCAGGGCTTCAACATATGAAGATTAAGGGAAACAATTCATTCCATAGCAGGAATGCATGGGGAAGAGTGTGCCCTGTGTAATTTCCTTAAGGGATTTTTCTTTTGAAGCATAGGTTCTTAAATTTTTATATATTGGTTTCTGGTGATCCTTGATGCCCTATGAATTACATATAAAATATCATGTATATGAATTTTTATGAAGAGAGGGTCTATATTTTCTGTTCCAAACTTTGTATCCACCATGGAAAGATTTTTAAAAGATGGCAAGTCCTTTGCTCAGAGGTTCTTATTTTAATTCCTCTTGGGTGAGTGTCAGGCATGGATGTTTTTGTAACATTCTCCATTTGATTCTAATGTGCAGCCAAGTTTGCGAATCACTAGTCTAAAACGTTTTTATTTAAATTGCAATCGAAAAGCCAGTTGCATCTGAATCCCCTGGAAACTTATTGGAAATACTTAATCTACAGAATGTGCATTTTTGTAAGTTGCACAATTAATTGTTTGTTATGCCCATTAAAATTTCTGGAGCGCTTGTTTATAGTTTTCCTCAGATTCTAACCACAACATTTTCAAACTATTAGAAATTTTTTTTCAATATGTGATTTAAGATAGCTTAATAGCCGTCCTTGTTCTTTTGTTTCCTACTGGATCTCTTTTGGAGACAAAATCATGTCAGGGTCAGCTGCAAACTAGTAATCCATGAAGTAACAGGACAGTGAAATCCACCCTGGTTTAACCCACAAATCACCTATTATTATCTGTTACTCATCACTGCAAATATTATGCATGATTGCTCAATGACCAACTGTTAGTCTACACAGCATTTACCCTAAAGATACAAAGCACTCTTAATAAAGAAAACAGTAGCTCAATTATGTTAATAGTGAAACAAAATAAAAAGAGAAAAAGATCTGGAGAGCTACAGATTACAGTAAAATGGGAGAAAATGAGAGGGTGAAAGAGAGAGATGGTCTTGACCTCGACCAACCATCTCCTGTCATTCCTATGGTTATTTTGAAGAAATAGAATGGAACTGAATTGGGAATGAGGAGTAAGAACAAGGAAAAATTCCTGTGAAAAGGGATAAATTATCAGATAAATTTCTCTAGGTAACTTACTGAAATGATTTTCACTGGATGAATCACTCTTTTTTTTTAAGATTTTATTTATTTATTTTAGAAAGAGAAGTACATGAGCTGGGGTAGGAATAGAAGAGGGAGGAGGAGAGACTCTCACACAGACTCCCCACTGAGTATGAGGACTAAAGTGAGGCTTGATCTCAGGACCCTGAGATAATGATCTGACCTGAAATCAAGAATCTGATGCTTAATGCACTAAGCCACTAGGCACCCCTGGGTGAATTATTTTTAATGAGAAGAAGAAGAAGAAGAAGAAGAAGAAGAAGAAGAAGAAGAAGAAGAAGAAGAAGAAGAAGAAGAAGAAGAAGAAGGAGAAGAAGAAGAATTTTCTGCCTTTTTATGAATTAATTTCATGAGTCAACCCATTCAGAAAATCACTACATTTTCAAGTTTATATTTAAGCTACTATAAAACTTTTGAATGACACTGCAGATAGAAGAATTTCACTTGAGCTTTATGTATTTGCAGAAGCCAGGAAACATTTACTCTTCCAAGGCCACTGCTGCACACAGTCACTCCTTCAGAGATTCCTCATTCATTCTTACGTCACATGTGTCTACTACAATCCTCACTGCAGCCCATGGACATTGGCCATAGATGAGCAGTAGAGGGTATTTGGAACTAGTATGAACCTAATTCCTGCCTTCCAGAGATAATAAGCAAGCAGAAATACCAGGTGGACCAGATGCGATAGTAAACAAATAAATTAACATCTTTAACAGCAAAATATGTAAATAGTACAACCCTGTGACAATCAAAAAGATTTTGTTTCACTATAAATCTTACAAAATCTCTGCATTAGGATGTTCATCTCCGACCACCAACACAGTTGATAAACACTATTTTTATAATCAAATATGTCTTTTTATAATACTTTATAAAATACTTGAGCTTATTCACCACCATCAATATTTTAAAAAATAATGTGTATTTACCCAACAATTATTTGAGTAATACAAGTCACTAGTTATTTTTATCTTGTTGGTATGTTTCATCTTTTTACATTCTTGTACCTTCAGACTTTCTGTTCTAGTATTTGAAGCGCACCCTTTATAGTAGCATACATTCAGACTGACAGTTTTAGTATTTTACTTGGAACATTTAGTCTATTGACAGACATTGGATGCACTTATTAAAAAGATGTAGATTACTATCTACTAGATTACTGTTTATTTCTATTTGACCAATCTGTTTGTCTTGTACTCTTATTTCTTGCTTTTTTCTTTGAAATTAATATGTGATTATTCATTTAATATAGGTTATTATTTCACACTCCCTGTTTAGCAGCTCATTAGTTATACTTCTTTTGTAAGTGATCCTGGAAATTACAATATACATCTTTAATTATATTCTAATAGGAATTATTAGCTCTCACACTTCCCTTCAATTCTAGAACCTTAGCATATTTAAAATCTGTTATCTCTCTTCCCAAATTTCATTTTTAATTGGCATACACTTTAATTCTACATCTATTTAAAAACCCACAAGAGAAAACATTATTATTCCTTTGCCCAAGTAATATTTATTTGTATTTACTCACATATTACCACTTTTTATTGTTGTTCTTTTTCTTATTTTGCTTACTTATATCTGAAGCTATTTCTCTTCTATATGAAGAAATTTAGTGCACCTTTACTGTTAACAAATTGTCTTAGATTTTGTCCATTACTGTCTTTTTTTAAGCTTTGAAGAATAATTTCCTTAGATATATCATTCTAAGTTGACAGGGTTATTTGGAGCTTGTTTGTCATTTTGGCACGTTAAAGATCTTCTATTAGTTTCTGACTTATGTTTTCATGTTGAAAAGTTAACTGTTACTCTTTTGCTGTTCCTTTAAAGGTAATATGTATCTGCCTTTGGCTTTAAGATTTTCTTTTTTTTATTATTATTTTATGTAGCTTTACTACGATGAGCCTAGGTTTCTTCGTACAAGTATACCTCCTTTAATTGCATTTTGCTTTGTTGTACTTCACAGATATTCCATAATTTTACAAATTGAAATTTTGTGGTGACCCTATATTTAGCAATTCTATGAGCACAATTTTTCCAAGAGCATTTGCCTATCTTGTATCTCCATGTCACATTTTGATGTCAAACATTTTTATTATCGTTATGTCTGTTATGGTGATCTATGATTAGGGGTCTTTGATGATATTGTCTTCATTGTGTTGGGATTCTGTGAACTGCACCCATATAAGAAGGTGGACTTAATGAGTTCTGATTGGCCCACTCAGCAGCCATTGCCCAATCTCTCCCTTTTCTCTAGCCTCCCTATTCTTTGAACAGAGCAATATTGAAATTAGGCCAATTAATATCCTTGCCATGGTCTCTAAGTGTTCAAGTGAAAGAAAAAGTCATATGTCTCTCCCTTTAAATCAAAAGCTTAGTGAGGAAGGCATGTCAAAACCTGAGACAGGCTGAAAGCTAAGCCTCTTACACCAAAGAGTTAGTCAAGTTGTGAATGCAAGAGGAAAGTTCTTGAAGGAAATTAAAAGTACTATCCCAGTGAATCTTGGTAAGAAAATATAACAACCTTGGGGTGCCTGGGTTGCTCAGTTAAGTATCTGCCATAGACTCAGATCATGACCTCAGGGTCCTGGGTTGGAACCGCACATCAAGCTCCCTGCTCAGTGGTCGGTGTGCTTCTCCCTCTCTCTCTCAGCCCCTCCCTCCCACTCATTTCCTCTCTTTCGCCCCTCTCTCTCTTTCTTTCAAATAAATAAATGAAATCTTAAGAAAAAGAAGTGTAACAGCCCATTGCTGATGTGGAGAAAGGTTTAGTCATCTGGATAGAAGATCAAACCAGTTACAACATTCCAGTAAGCCAAAACTTAACCCAAACAAGATCCTAATTCTCTTCAATTCTATGAATTGTACGGCTGAGAGAAGTGAGGAAGCTGCAGAAGAAAAGTCTGAAGATCGCAGAGCTTTAAGGAGAGAAGCCTTCTCCACAACATAAAAGTATAAGGGGGAGCATCAAGTGCTATGAGAGCCGTAGCAAATCATCCAAAAGTGTTAGTTAAGATGATTAATGCAGGTGGCTGCACTAAAAAAGAGATTTAGAAAATAAACAGCCTTCTGTTGGAAGAAGATGCCATCTAGGACTTTCATGGTTAGACAGTCCGTGTCTGGCTTCAAATATTCAAAGGACAAGTTGACTCCTTGTCAACTCTTGACTTTCAGTTGAAGCCAATTCTTGTCAACCATTTTGAAAATCTTAAAAGCCTTACAAATTACACTAAATCTATTTTGCTGTGCTCTATGAAGGGAACACAAAACCTGAATGACAGCACATCTCTTTACAACGTGGTTTACTGAATATTTTAAGTCCATTGTTGAGATTTACTGCTCAAAATGTATATATATATTACTGCTCATTGGCAATGCACCTGGTCATGGAGATGCAAATAAGATTAATGATATTTTCAGCCCTATTAACACAACATACATTCTGCAGCCCATAAATCAAGAATTTAAATTTTACTTTCAAGTCCTATTATTTAAGAAGAACTTTTCCCAAGCCTGTAGTTGCCAAAGACAGTGATTCCTCTGGTGGATCTGGCAAAGTAAGTCGAAAACCTTCCAGAAATAATTCACTATTCTAGGTGCTATGAAGAACATTCATGATTCATGGGAAGAGGTCAAAATATCAATATTAACAGGAGTGTTGAAAAAAGTTGACTCCAACCATTATGGATGACATTGAGGCCTCAAGACTTCAGTGGAGGAAGTAACTACAGATGTAGAGGAAACAGCAAGAGGACTAAAATTAGAAGTGGAGCCTAAGGATGTGATTAAATTGCTGAAATCTTATAAAACTTTAATGGATGAGGAGTTGCTTCTTTTGGATGAACAAAGTGTCACTTGAGATGGACTCTACCTCTGGTGAATATACTATGAAGATTATTGAAATGACAACAAGGGGTTTAGAATATTACATAAACATAGCTAATAAAGAAGTAGAATGGTTTGAGGAGATTGATTCCTATTTTTAAAGAAGTTCTGCTATGGGTAAAATGCTATCAAATAGCATCACATGAAGAGATATCTTAACAGGAAGAGTCAATCAATGTGGCAAAGAGGTAGCATTTTTAGTAATAAAATATTTTAAAGTATAATTAAGGTATGTACATTGTTGTTTTTAGGCATAATGCTATTCATACTTAATAGACTCCAGTATAGCATATACATAACTTTTACATGCACTGGGAAATAAAAAAAAAATCATTTGACCTGTTTTATTACTATATTTGCTTTATTGCAGTGGTCTGAAACTGAGTTTGCAATATTTCTGAAATGTGCCTGTATTTATCCTGCTGGGGTTGATAGAGATTCTTGAATTTGTGGTTTGCTGCTTTTTATCAGTCTGTAAAAATCACCAAATATTCAAATGTTTTTATAACTCATTCTAATGCTCTTCTACTCTTCTACTTCTGAGAATACAATTACATTATCTTAGATTTATTGTGTCCAATATGTTCCTTAATCTCTTTTCTATATTTTCATAATTTTTCCTCTGTGTTTCCATTTGGATATTTCTTATTGACCTCTATCCTTCTCTTCTGCTGTGTCAAATCTAATGTTAAACTATCTATTGAGTTCTTAATTTCAGCAATTGCATTTTTTAGTTCTAGAATTTACATGTGACTTTGTTCAGTTATTTTCTATCATAGCTTGTTACTCTAAAAAAGTTTGAGGTTCACAAGCCATTGTAAGAATAGTACAGAGTTCCTATATACCTAATAATAATAATATCTTACATATTCAAACACATTATCAAAACTAGACAATAATGTTGACACAATACTATTAACTATTAATAAAGTAAATAAATTATTCAGATTGTGTGTGTGTGCACATGTGTGTTTCTGGAAAATTTTATCACTTATGCAGATTTGAGTGGCTATCCCCATACCATTTGATATTTTAAGACTAAATTCCAAGTTCTCTGTTGAAATTTTATTTTTGTTGCTCTTTTCCTTTATTTTTTGAATATTTTCATCATAGTTCTTTTAAAGATCTTGACTAATAAAGACCTAGAAGTGATTTGAATACTGGGAATGTCTACTTTTTTCCTCAGTTTTTAGTCCTGTTTCTTGGCATGCCTGACAATATTTTACTGGCTGCATGACACCAAAAATGATGTTGAAGTAGCCCTAAATGGAGTTATATTCTTCCTGAGAGGGTTTATTCTTTCCTCTGTGGCAGAGTGTGGAGCTGGTACCTTAACACAATCCCCGTAAGGAGGAATTGCAATTTTAGTAAGGCCCTGCTTAGTTCTGGTGGCCGTGTAAGGGTCCCAGCTGAGGGCCTGAGGTTCGCCCAGGTACATTTCACACTGGTACATCCTGAAAACACTAATTCTTCTCTCCTTTCTAAAATGATCAAAGTCTGTTTTCTGTTTTTCAAAGGCTTTCAGTTAAGGATCTTAGCCTCCATCCCTGAAATCTCAGACTTTGGCAAATGTCCTGATCAAAACTGGCCAAGTTTTAGGCTTGATTATATAGCCTTCCCTTCTGATCCAGGTCCCCCAATTTTCTGATTCTAGTTTCTCCAGCTCCTGAAGAATACCAAAAAGGTCTACCTGTTTTTGTGTACCTTAGCACTGGTCTTCTGCCCCAGACTTTCATCTGAATTCTCAGCTCCTTGTTTCAAGCCCAGAATCAGCAAATACCCCAAGGGAAAAAAGGGCTTCACAATGTTGAGTCATATCCCCGAGGTTTCTACTTTTGGGGTACTTTGGACCCTGGTCTTGCATGCCTCAGGGTATTTCTGCCCTCAAATCAATGTTTTTCCTTGACACTTCCAGTTGTTCTCAGATAGAGTATGAGTCTCCTTCAACCTAATCTATCGCAGTCACAATCTGGAAATCCAGAATTGCCTGACTCTAGATTTTATATTCTGACTGGTGTTGGAGAAAACAGTCAGACTATAAACAACAAACAGAATTTGAGCAGGATAATCTCAGAGGATGATAAATGTCATGATGAAAATAAACAAGATGATGTGAAAATCACGAGGTAGCAAACTGTCTTATATCTTGTATCTGAGGAAAATACATCTTACAACGTGCCTTGACATATTATAGATTGAAGGTTTGTGTCCCTTTCCCCCCGAATTCACATGTTGAAATCTCAGTTCTGATGTGGTGGTGTTGGATGTAAGGCCTTTGGGAAGTGATTAGGTCATGAGTGGAGTTAGTTCCCTTATAAAATAGACCACAGAGAGCTCCTCTGCTCCTTCCACCATGTGAGAACCCAGAGAGAAGAACCAGGAGCGAGACCCTCACCAGACCCCAAATCTGCCAACAACCTGATCTTGGATTCTGGCCACCAGAATAGGAGAAATAAAGTTTTGTTGCTTATAAGCACCTAGTTTATGGTATTCTGTTGTGGCAACCCAAACGGACTAGGACACTGATCCTACTAAAGACACAGTGAAGAAACGTTCTTATCACCCCCATCTTGTAGATGAGAATATCTTAATCTCTGGGGCAGAATTGTTCTTCACCCTCCAGCAGTCAAATCAAGCTGGAGAACGTCAGGTAATAAGATAGTGGGGAAGAAGCACTAAATCTGGCCTCTAATCATGAGGGACTACACACTTCAGCACAAAGAGCCCCTGACTAATCCAGACCAGAAAAGAGAGAAAATCTTCTAAGACGTCACCATTCTGTACATTTAGTTCCTGCTAGGAAAGAGCCACTGGAGGGCACTTTGGTAAATGGAGCTTCTTAGGTATGCCTTCAGCGATTGAGGGAACCATCCATTCTGAAGCCTGCTTAGCGGCCATAACTCACAGGTCTTCCTAATTCAGATGGGTTTGGGATGCTGGACCCTGGAAATAAGCTTTCCCCACCACTGCACTTCACTCAGCTCTCAGCCTTACATCATTTCCAAAGCATTAAGCAGTCTGCAACTTGAGAATCCCGCCGCTGGGTAACATCTGTAACATCTGACATCATTTAGAAGACACTGCAAGGGTAAAAGAGCACTTTTTTGATCAGGGACATAAATAATTCTGAGGAAGAAATTAAGTTAAAAGGCCTTTCTTTCCCTAAGTGGATTTGCAAGATTTGGCTTCCCAGTCAGGGCTGCTGTGAAGAGATCTGTTTCAGGGAGCTGAGGAGGTAACTTTGAGTATTTGACACTCAAACATGATATGCTATGTAGAGTAAACGACACAAGGGGAGTTCCCAGCCTGTAAGGATGAGCTGTTAATTTCTAAAGAAGAGGAGAAGCAGGGTGTGGCTTCATTGTACCTCTGGGTGCCCTTAATGTTAACAGCAAATGGAAAAGGGATAGATGCTTGATGTCTCTTCAGGAAGGAAAGCCCCTTAATCTCCAGGAATTCTCATCAAGATCTTGGAAAGTTGCAAATGACCATCTCCTGCCAAGAGATTCCCAGACCTTCTTCTCCATCTCATCCCCATTTGGCAAAATTAAGGATGGTGCTTCTTGTTTTGTCTTTCTAAACTCAGCATCTATATCAGGAAAAGGAAAAAAAATTAAGTCTGATCTTCCTCATAAAACTTGCTGAAATTGCTATCAGACTTTTGACAATAACAAGAGTTTCCATTCCATCTCACCCCTGGCTTGTAGCACAGGGTAATACTAAGAGTTGGGGTTCCATGGGACCCCTCCAAGGACTAACATCTAAGGCTGTCTGGATCTAGGGACTGCACGTGAGCAGTAGAACTCAACCTCTTCCCTCAGGCCCACACACTGGTCTCAGCTATTCATGAGCAGAAACTGCAACACTGGGTAGACATCAAGAATGAACAAGCATCCTAACACCTTTCATTGCACCATCATCTCGGCATAAGCAGGATGCAAAGTAGACTGAGGATTAGAATTCTGGAATCTTGAAACTGGAAGCAACATTAAGCTTTTAGGATCGAGTGGGGATTACTCATTTTATGGATGAGGATGCTGTTTTTTCAGACTACATAGCTAATTACCAACAGGGATACAAACTCTGTAAAAACTGAGAGCATAAGGATTTGATCATCACAGTACCTCTAATGCCTAACAAGAACCAGCATGTAATAGGTGGCCACTATAGTCCAGAAAGTATATTAAGTTCCAGGTGGTATATACAGATGGGTACAATGTGGTCCCAGTCAATGTGGAATGCACCACCTAGTGGGGGACATGGGCACGTAAAAAATTACAAAGCGATACTGTTCATGCTTTCATAAATATGTAAGTAAGGTACCTAGTGGAAAACCCAGGGAAAATAGCAAGTATTGCTGCCTGTAGGACTTTCAATAACTAAGTACTTAATATACTAGAGTAAGGATTGAGTATAAAATAATGGTGAATGAGATGCATTCTCGACCCTAAAAGAGCTTACCATCTACGGCAAAAACAATACGCAAAGAGTTGATACCAATACCAATACAGTAAACGGTGATGTAAGTAAATGTAGGACACGTTGGGAACACATGGGAAGGGTATATGACTCAGACTAGGGAAGGCAGAAAAAAATTTTCAGTAGACATGGCATATAGGTTGAAATGAATGGAGAAGAATTTAACCCAGTGAAGAAGAAGAAAAGAAGGGGTGGGCAAAAATTCATCTTAGAAAGAAGACACTGAATGGTTTAACCTTGATATATTTATGATGGAGCACAACCTTGCAAAGGGAAGGAGAGTCAGATATTTTCAAGGGTAAGGGAGCTCTGACTATAAGCCAAACTTTAAGATCCAGAAGATCCTAAGTAGTTTGATCTTGACAACAGTCTGAACCCACTGAAAATTTTTAAACAAAGTAATAAAATAATCAAGCTTTTGCTTAGATCCTCTCAACATGAATTAAGAAAGTACAAATAGGCAAAACTGGAGGCAAATTTCTCGTTGGGAGATTGCCGGAATAACTCAGATGAAAAGCGATAATATGTGTGAACTCTGGAACAGTTGCTCAAATTCTTAAGTTTCTAATTCTACAATTAAAAATTTGACCAAAATGGCAGTGGTGTAAGAGAATATTGCAAGAGTAGATATACACAAATAATGAGGATGTTAAGTGGATATGGCCAGCAGAACCTGTTGGTTAATTAAAGGTAGGGGGTAAAGAAGGAAAAGGCTGAAGTTGACATCGGGGGTCCTGGCTTGAACAACTGAGCTACGCCATTTCCTGTTGCTGGAGTAGAAAGGGAGGAGAAAGTAGAAGTTGAGAGGGTGGTAGGAGATGATGGGATTAGGGTTGGGTCTAAAGGTTAAATTAGAGGAAGGAAACAAGGAAAGAAACAACATAACAATAAAACCTTTTCATTCTCATATGAAACAATAGCTATAATCGTTTATTTTCCTTTGTCACACCCATGAAGAAAGAAAGACAGAAAGAGAAAGAGAGGGCTAATTAAGTTCATTACAGAAGAATTATCCTGGGAAATGTCTGGGAACTCTGTCTTTAGTGCACAGTTCCCCTTGTTCTGCCCAAGACGGAGATGATGAAGGTAGAGGATGGATTGGGGAGTGAACGACGATCAGTAGAAAGGAGCACACACATAGTCTCCACTGCTATGACGGTCCTAGGAGGATCCTTCTCCAGATGCATTCCCAGCTGCCTTCAATGTAAAGAGAGGAAAAAAGAGAGTGAAGGCTAGTCTGGCAAATCCGATAAAGATGGATGGAAGGGATTGAGACAAAGGCACCTGCCGGCATTGTGTCAGCTCCAACTCACCAGCTCAAAAACAAACTCATTAATTATCTGCCAGCCTGGGCTGAAATAGCCCCAGCAGAAGCACTCCCACACACCCAGCCTGCAGTGAGACCAAGAGCCCTGAGGTATACACACAACGGGTTCCTGCTGCCGACGGCGTGCACAGCTCCACCGTGGCCCAGAACAAGTCTCCCGAAAGGACACAGACTTCAGATAGCACAACTTCACCCAGGACCCTCATTATTGCACATTCTGTATGAGATCATCAAATAAAGTAGATCCTCAGCTTTCTTCTGAAGCATTTCACATTCACTTTCTGCATTCTTTCCATGCAAGGTCCTCAAGCAGAACAACGTTGTCAACTTTTATGACCCACAGACACACATGGACATGCATGTGCGTGCGCACACACACACGCACACACACACATCACACACACACGCACACGCACACACACATCACACACGCACAC